>PVHT021183551.1:6781264-6823507 GCA_004024745.2 Catagonus wagneri
AGTCAGCTTAGAAACTGCCTCCTCCGGGAAGCCTTCCCTGACCCATCCTAGACCGAACAAGTCATTCTTTCTCTGGGTCCCGCGGCCCCCACGCAATCACAGCACAGCATCTATTTTGTGAGGATCCTTGTTTCCATGACCATCTCTCCCCGGGGCAGATTAGGGAGAGGAGGGGCCTGTGAGGGGACCGCTTGGCTTCTCCCTCTCCCACCCATTTCCCTAGCAACCCAGAGCCACTCATGGATTCCTACATCAAATGTGTGGGGGCTGCCCCCCAGGAGTCAGGTCTGGGGAGCCAGGAGCCATGAAAGAGCCCTGTCTTTGCCCTCAGAACTGGCTGCCAGGCAGGAGGTGGCATCTCTGACAGGTGATTAACACATCATATGAGCCTGTAGCTGCAAAGAGTCAAAAGTTCATGAAGAAAACATGGTAGATGCTGGGGCACCTTTAAATTGGGGGATGGGGGATCCTCTCTGATGCTGTGCTGCGTGAGCTGAGAGGTCAGAGGAAGCTGGCAAGTCATGTCAAGGGTGTGGGGAGGAGCTCCGGGCAGCAGATGGCACATAGTAGGTCCTGAAGAAGACCTGGGCTCATTAACTCGGAAACCCATCAGTGGAGAGCAGGACTCTGGACCAAGTGCCCAGCTTGGATCCTGCCATTGGCTAACTGCAGGACTCTGGACCAAGTGCCCAGCTTGGATCCTGCCATTGGCTAACTGCAGGGCTCCAGGCAAGTTCTTCTCCTTTACATGCCCCCTGGTATGGTGACCAGGTAGGTTGCCCTCCAAACAGGGACAGAGTGTTGAGAGGGTGGCGCTATTACTGATCATACCAGGCAACGGACCTGAACTGGGTCCTGGGCAAATCGGATATGCAGCGCCCCCAACCCACGGGGTAGATCACAGCAGTTAGAGTTCACAGAGTTGTTGTTGTCTTTTTTTTTTTTTTTTGTCTTTTTGCCTTTATGTGACCCAGTTCAGGAATGGGTCTGGAGGTGAACGGTGCAGAACTCGAGCATATGGAGGTTCCCAGACTAGAGGTCCAACAGGAGCTGTAGCTGCCGGCCTTCGCCACAGCCATAGCAACTCAGGATCCAAGCCACATCTGCAGCCTACACCACGGCTCATGGCAACGCCGGATCCTTAATCCACTAAGCAAGGCCAGGGATCGAACCTGCAACCTCATGGTTCTTAGTCAGATTCGTTAACAACTGAGCCACGAAAGGAACTCCCTTGTTCCCAGAGTTCTTGATACGAAGAAAGGAATCAGGGGTGTTCCCAGTGTGACGCGGCGCGTTAAGTTTCCAGCATCGCAGCAGCTGAGACATAAGTCACAGCTCCAACTCAGAATCGATCGCTGGCCTGGGAACTTCCATATGCCATGCGGGCAGCCAAAAGAGAAAAGAAAAGGGAGGGCTGCTCGGAGAAGAGAGTCAGGGACAGACGGACACAACTTGTGTGTGTCATTCTAGCCCCGCTGTGGTCCATGTGCTGCTGTGGGGACATGGGAGGGCGGGGCTGATTTTTCCCAAAGCGACGGTGGCAGGAATGGGTCTGGAGGTGAAGGGTGCAGAACTCGAGCCGGGGCTGGAAGAGTGAGTGCAATTTCCAGAAGAGTAACTAAGGGAGGGGGAATCTATGTAGGGAGGGGTGAGGGTTCAGATGGAAAATTGAGGTCTGGCTGGGAGGTCCGGAGGGAGCAGGGGGCGGGGCGCGGAGTTTAGGGGGGAGGGGCGCGGGGTTTAGGGGAGAGTGGCTTGATGATGGATACATCCCGGGGCCTCCGAGTCTAACTGTCTGGGCCCTGACGCTGGGATCGGCCTGGCCGCCCCCAAGGCCTGGTCCTGGAGAGGAGGGGAGGACCCCTCTGCCCAGCGGGAGACCTGGTCACGCAGCTGCTTGGATGCCAGACCAGAGTGGGAACGGCATCCGTCCATCCAGGCTGCTGAGGCCACTGGGGAATGTGATGAGGCTGCTGAAACGGGGCCCCTGGCGGGGAGGGAAGCGGCCACAGCTTCCCAGAAACCCAGCTCTGGTTCTGAGAGCTGACAGAGCATAGCTGACAAGGTTTGCACGAGAAAGCCAGACTCCGAGGGGCTGGAGCGGGGCCTGCCGCCTGGAGCTGCCTGGGGAGAGGGCGCCAGGGGTGGTGTGGGTGGGGGGTGGGGAGGGCAGGAGGCCCTCATCCCAACCGGGTTGGACTTCCTCCAGCCCCTCCACGTTGCAGATGGACAAACCGAGAGCCGGGGACCCAAGGGACAGGCCCAACGGAGCCCTCTCCCCTTAGTCTTCCAGCTGCCCTGCTCCCCAGATGTCAGTTGGCAGTACGCAGTGGGATAAGGTGGCCTTTGTCTCATATTCAGCTCTGTCACCTCCCAGGTGTGGGATCTTGGTCTGACAGCGTAACCTCACTGAGCCTCAGTGTCCCCATTTGTAAAATGGGGATTAATCTATGCCTTGCTGAGTCACGCAATCCTTCAGTAAGTCTTTGTGGGTCTTGGGCTTGGCACGCTGGCGCATAGTAGGCACACAGAAATGCTCAGTCCCTCCTCCTTTACTGCCTGCGTGGTCCTGGCCAGCCGGCGGGAGCTGAGCCCATCTACATGGCACATCTGCCCGACTCAACCTGTTTTGGTTTATTGAATAATCTGGATTCCCTAAGGCTCCGCTGGGCCCCCAGGTCCCCAAATCCTGGCCCCTCTCTCTTTCATTCTTTGTTTATTGAGCAAATATTTATTGAGGGCCAACTAGGTGCCGGACACCCTTCTGGAGTGAGGATGATTGAGGTACAAGGCACAGAAGGCCAGAGCTGAGAATGCAAGCACTTTATACACGGTATGCGTCCAAACTCTGTTCTAGCAGCATCTGGCCCCCTCCTGGGCCACAGCTAGAGGTGGAGAGTCGGGGAGGGGAAGAGGGGCAGAGAGCTCGCCCATTCCTCTGTGATTTACTAATTAATTAGAAAATCAGAGTTCCCATCGTGGTGCAGCGGATACAAATCCGACTAGGAACCATGAGGTTGTGGGTTCGAACCCTGGCCTCGCTCAGTGGGTTAAGGATCTGGCGTTGTCGTGAGCTGTGGTGTAGGTCACAGATGCAGCTCGGATCCCGAGTGGCTGTGACTGTGGTGTAGGCCAGCGGCTACATCTCCGCTTAGACCTCTAGCCTGGGAATCTCCATATACTGCGGGTGTGGCCCTAGGGGAAAAAAAAAAAAAAGGAAAGAAAGAAAAAAGAAAATCCAAGGCCGATGCCTGTGATAACTGTTTTAACTTGTCACCTAGACCGGGAACAACAGAGAAAGAGGGCAGCTCCACACCCAGCACCCTCATAATTGTTACCTTTGCCTCCTTTAGGGCTTTGTTGGGTGCATCAAAGGGCTGCCTAGGCCCCTGCAGCTCAGAGCCCAGGGAAGGCAGCGGGCTGGTGGCCCACTTCCCAGATGAGTTGACTGAGGCCAGGGGGGCAGTTTCTGCTTGGGGTGGGAACGAGAGTAGGGCTGGCATCATAGGGCTCCTCATGGCAAGACAGCCAGGGGCTAGGGTGGCACAGGAGTCAGCATGGGGCTTGTCCTGGTCAAATGTAGAGACTCGGGCCCCCTCACAGAGGCCTGGAGTGTGGCGGATAGGGACAAGCTCTTCTGGGGACACTTCTCTTCCCCTTACCTGGTAGACTCCCACTTCACCTTGGTGTCAACTTGGATGGCTCCTCTTCTTCCAGGAAGCCTGCCTGAATCTTCCAGGCTGGGTCAGGTGCAGCCCTTCAGCTCTTATAATACCCAGCTCCTCTCCTTAGCCTGGGTCCCTCTGCATTGCCACTGCTGCCCCCACCTAAGAGCTCCATGAAGGCCGAGAAGGATCTTATTCATCTCTGTGGCCCCAGTGCCTGGCCTGGCCCGGAGCAGGAGGAAGCTGCCAGCTGCCTCCATCCCTTCCCTTCCCCACTCCAAGCTGGGTGCCTGGGCCCAGACGCTGTGGCATTTGGAGAACTTGGGCAGGTTAAGTGACCTCCGTTTCCCCAGATGCAGTGTTCTCATCATGGCACAGTGGAAACGAATCCCACTAGGAACCATGAGGTTGCGGGTTCGATCCCTGGCCTCGCTCAGTGAGTCAAGGATCTGGCGTTGCCATGAGCTGTGGTGTAAGTCGCAGACGCAGCTCAGATCCTGCATTGCTGTGGCTGTGGCGTAGGCTGGCAGATACTACTCCAGTTGGACCCCTAGCCTGCGAACATCCATATGCTGCGGGTGTGGCCCTAAAAAGGAAAAAAAAAACGTATCTAGGGAGGTGCCCATTATAGCAGACAGAGGACAATGTTCTGCATTAGCAGCTGAAGGATGCAAGGGGAACACCATCTTATCAAGGCCCCAGACCGGCTGGGCGCAACTCCTGTTCCTTCTGTGCTTGAGCCCGTGGGCTCTGGCCAGTCACTTAACCTCCCTGTGCTTCATTGTTCAAATCTTGTAAAATGGGATAATGATGGTAGTCACCTCCAAGGGCTGTTGGAAAGATTACATGAGCAAATACGGGCAAAGCACTTGGGACAGTGGGTGGCACCCAGCAACTCCTGTGTAAGTGTTTTGACACCCGATCAAATTGAAGCAACAAATTCCTGTTGCTCTGGGTTTGTTTGTTTGTTTTTTCATGCACAATGTTAATTCGGTTATGGTAGTGCTTGCCAGGTTTCTCTACTGTAAAATTTTTTCTTTTTCTTTTTCAATCTTTGTTATACTTTCTTTCTTTCCAAGGTGTATAACAGATCCAGTCCACGCTCGGGGCAGTGGGAAATTAAGCTGTCCCTCCTGGAGGGGGAAAACCTGTGTGAATTACCTGGAATTCTATAAGAAAGATTTGTCTAGCCTCCCCCATTTATTTATTTCTTCAACCATTATACCAGTATGGAAATATATATATAAAATTTTTGTCTTTTCTTTTTTTTAGGGCCGCACCCATGGCATATTGAGATTCCCAGGCTAGGGGTCTAATCAGAGCTGTAGCCACCAGCCACAGCCACAGCCACAGCAACACTGGATCCGAGCCACATCTGCAACCCACACCACAGTTCACGGCAACGCCAGATCCTTAACCCACTGAGCAAGGCCAAGAATCAAACCTCACGGATGCTAGTCAGATTCATTTCCACTGAGCCACAACGGGAACTCCTCATGAATATTTATTTTATCCTTTGGACTTTAATTCTATTTGTTCTGTTGCTCATCCTGGTCTAGATTTGGCCATTGGGATCTCTTTCAGGTTGGCTCCTGTGTACTTTTGAGCATTTCCTTATCCTCTAGCACTAGAAGATGCTCCAGACTCATCTTGTATTCTCCCCGCCTCAGTCCTTTCTCTAAGGAGCCCTGGTTCCTTTTATTAGAGAGTGCCATTTAGGAACCAAGATCTGGGGGCTGGATGTGCTTATTGCTCCTGGGGTGTCACTACTTCTAGGCCCTCTAGGGAGAACTGGCTTTGACTTAATTGTTTAAAAAAATTGCCATTCATAGAGTCTGTGGGAGGTTCCAGGCAGTCGTCCACCCACCTTTGAGCACAGACCCGTCCTGTAACCCACAGGCCTTGGCACTCTCTTGTCCTCTTAGAAGGCGTTATGTCCATTGGGCTCTGAGAGACAGAGACAGAGACAGAGGCACGAGCACATGTGGCCACCTCCCCACATGCTGGGCCACATCTTGGGCCCACTGCCATTCACCAGTGGGGCCATCAAGTGGCTGAGTTGCTTTGGGAATGGGACAGCCTGGCCTCAGGTACCCTCACCACCCAGATTGCCGGGGACGCATAGACTTGCTCCCTGCTGAACCAACGGCTTTGTCAGTGATGGTGGCAATAGTTATAGCCCAGTAACAGAGCCACCTGGCCACCTGGGGCAGGCCAGGCAAAGGTCAGGTCCCAGGAAGGCCTGACTCAGCCTCCATGCCCAGCGCTAACGGGAGGGAGGAAGGCCTGCTGAGCTGGTCCTGTGTTCCCTTACCTTGCCCAACCCGGCCCGACACTGCAGGAAACACTGATGCTTGGTGGGTCAGGACACAGAGCTGACTCTGGGCAGGTTCCTGCAGCTGCAGGGAGTCAGGGTGGAGCAGCTGAGCGCCTTCCCATCTTTGCCACAATGTCTCCAATCTCCTTACAGCTTTAGGCGGAGAGTCAGGGGGCCTGAGTTCTGGGCCTGCTTCTACCACAGTAATCTCGTCTTCCCTGCTTAAAATCTTCAGTGGCTCCCCATTGCCCTCAGCTTAAAATCCCCATTCCTGGACCTGCCTTACAAGGCCCTGGAGACCTCTTCACACCTTCACAACACCAAATTGCTTGTGGTTTTTCCTTGCACAACCGCTCATCTTCCCACCTCCGCAATTTACTCTGCCTGCATCACCCTCTCCTACTTGTCTCTGAGCCTTAGCTCTGGATCACCTCCTCCAGGAAGTCCCCCTGCGTCCCAGATCCCTTCTGCTCATCCAGTGCCATCTCCATCCACCCGAATGACACCTTCCTAAGGCCTGCTGTGAACAACCTCCGGCACACCACCCGGTATGGCGAAGGCTCAGGATTTGAAATCAGGGCTTTGGTTTCCCTCAGGGCCTCTGCCCCTTCCAGCTGTGTGGCTTAGGGCAAATCACTGCACATTTCTGAGCTTCAGTCGCCTCCTCTGTGGGAACAGCCCCAAACTGGGATTCAAGGCCCAGGTTTCAAGTCTGGCTTCTGCCTCTAACTCACTGTGTGGCCTCGGGCAGACCTGGTCCCTGAGGTCCAGCCTCAGTTTTCTTCTTCTGTAAAATGGGGCTGCCCACAAAACTCAGAGTGCTAAGGCTCCAACAGGCTCAAACTTGTGAAGCGTTTTATAAACCTCAGAGCCCTACGTGGATGAAGTCCCTGCTTCAACAGCTCTGTGAGATGCGTGGGAGGGAGGCCAGTAGCGGCTCCCACCTGCTCCACCCGCATCCCCAGGCCTCCAGAAGCCTTGAGATCAAAGGTGACATGGAGGCCGTTGGGCTGGGCAGGGCCTGCTCCCTGGCCCCTGCCCACCTCCCACCCACCCCCGTTCCCAGGGTTATATGACAAGTGTGCCTCATGTAAGAAGCTCTGTTTAAATACTCTGGGGTTTGGGGGGAGCCCTCCCTGCACCCACTCCTGACACAAAGCCTCTCCAACCCCCCACTGCTCCTCCAAAGACTCAAAGCCAAGCTCAGCTGAAACAATCTGCAACTTTATTCCAGAGCAGAAATAAGTCATTTCCTAACAATAAATATAAAAAAATAATAATAAATTAAGGTTCGAAAAAAAAAAACGACAAAGAAAAAAAACAACCCAACACAACAAAATCATTAACACTGACAGAGTAATGAATGTTGTTTAAAGAGGCGAGAGACCGGATGGGCCGGCCCCTAGCCTGGAATGTTCGATGCAGGCTGCTGTCTGCCCCCCAGCCCTGGCTGGGCCCCCTGCCACACACACATTCTCTCCACAAAGTACAAAATATATATTTTAAAAAACCTCAACACAACCAAGCATCCTGCAAGGGCCCCGAGGAAGCGAGGGTTTGGCCCGTGGGGACTGAGGAGGGGGCCCGGGAGGCTAAGAAAGGCACTGGAAGGTGGGGAAAAGCACTCTTGTCAGCCGAGTTTGCTGTTTGTCTTCTTCTCATGAGACGCTCTGCTGCTGTGACAACTGCTCCTGTGACCGCATCTGACCACCCCACCTCCCGTGACGGCCGCGTGGAGGTCAGTCTGGCAACGTCCTAAGGCCTTGGCGGGCTCCTGCCCAGGGGCTGCTGGGAACGTGGAGATGCCTGCTAAGTGCTTGGCTGTCTGGCCTTTGCAGATGAACAGGACTGCCGCTGGTCCAGGGTCCCCAGCATCTCTTCACTTCAGGCCAAGGCATCGTCCAAGACTCCTCCAGCAGAGGCCTCAGGGGCGGCATCAATAGAGAACAACTAGGAGCTCCCTCTGTGGCTCAGCAGGTTAGGGACCAGACGCTGTCTATGAGGATTCAGGTTCCATCGCTGGCCTCTCTCGGTGGGCTAAGGATCCCACGTTGCCGCGAGCTGCGGTGTAGGTTGTGGATGCAGCTTGGCTCCCTTGTTGCTGTGGCTCTGGTGTCGGCCAGCAGCTGTTGTTGCTGTGGCTCTGGTGTCGGCCAGCAGCTGCTGCTCCAATTCAACCCCTGGCCTGGGAACTTCCATAGGCCGCAGGTGCGGCCCTTCAAAGAAAGAAAAAAAAAAGAACAGCTAGAAATAAATAAGGTCCCTAGTGGCCCAGCCTGGAGCTGGCAGGGAGGCCAGTCCGTTTCTTCAAGTATTCTTTGCTGAGAAGGCCGTGAGGCCTGCTGGGCTCAGATGGGGATCCCCACTGTGTTCACGTGGTCCTTGAGGCCCAGCAGGCTGTAGGCGATACGTTTCTGGTGGCCAGGCAGCCGTACCCCGATCCTCTTGATGTCACTGTCGGAGAGAGGGAGAGTTAGGGGCCGGCTCTGGAGAGACGGGCAGCTGTGGGCGTGCTTGGGCACCCAGAGGCCGGATGGCTCAGGGTGGGGAGGGCAGGGAGCTCTTTGGGCAGAGGGCCAAGAGATTTCACACCCTAAAAGCCTGCCAGCACTGACAAGGTTTGAAAAACGATAGAAGCACTGGATGCGAGTAGGGTTTTTGTAAGCAAATCTGTGTGGTAGGTACTCTTCCTGCCCCCATTTTGCAGACTAGAAAACTGAGGCTCCAGGAAGTGAAAGTGACCTGCCCAAAGTGACCCAGCTAAGGGGTGGGGGGAGCTGAATCACGTCAGCTGTGAACAAATGCCTCCCCACCCGCCCCCACCTCGGCTCTTTCCCTAAAGTCCCCAGCTAAGGCTTGTCCCCAGGCAGCGCCGATGGCACCACTCAAAGCTCTCTGCCCAAGGTCTCTTCACAGCCATCGCCTTATTTCACTCCCACTCGCTTCAAGTTCTCACAACAGAGAAAGAAATCCTTGCTAAGGGGCTGGTCGGAAATTAAAGTTCTGCTGGTCTCTAATGGGAGGGACTTTCGGGTCACCAGATCCGGTGACCAGGTTATCCTAAGGCAGGGGTTTTCCCTTAAGGAGCCTCAATTTCCTCATCTGTAAAATGGGATAACAGTGCCTAACTGGAGAGTGGAAGATCCTGGAAACCAGTGGCAGAGGGGGGGGGCAGGTGGCCCCGGTAACAGCCAGAAAGACGTGCCCAGGAGCCCACAGCCGTCTCCTGCCCCTCCCTCCCCCGGCCCTCCATCCCCTCATTAAACCAGTCACACTCCCAGGAGCCCAGGAGCGGACCTTTGCTGCTCACACTGGGAGTTTCCTCCACCACCATCCTCACCCACCAGCCCAAACCCATGAAAACACCCAGGTTTTTATGGGCCCTCTCCTGGCTGTAAAGGGAGCTAATTATATGGTACAAGCTCGTGTTTGCAATTCCGGACACATGACTTTCCCACAGGCTCCGGGAGCCCCTGGAGAAGTGCTGAGCTCAGAAGGGCGGGTGCATGGGGAAGGTGGCTCGGGGACTGCAGCAGAAGGCTGGAAGTCAGACACGTGGGAGGACTTTCCAACCTACCGCGGCAGTGCCATTTCCTGCCTACACAGTTGAGGGCATTGAAAAAAAAGCACTGTTTACCCCACACCTGTAGGTCTCAAAGTGTGGCTCCCAGATAAGATTCGCATCCCCGGGGAAGGAGGCACTTGCTGAAAAGGCAGGGCCCTGGGCCCGACTCTAGACTCACTGACTTTGAAGTTCTGAAGGTGGGGCAGGGAGTCTGCATTTGACCAGATCCCACAAAGACCCTGGCGTGTGGCTTAAGGACTAGTGGGTTATGTGAACCAGAGCAGGGCAACGGCTGAGATCTAGTCCCCTGGGCTCATCCCCTTTCCCTCTGCCTCCAGAGTCCAGCACAGGCCTGGTAAACAGCAGGCCCTTAAGGATAAAGGCAGAATCTGATGAATGAATGAATGAATGGATGGATGGATGCATATGTGCTTTAGTGGGGGGCTGAGACACTGCTCAGGCCGCCTCGGGCACCTCTCCCAGGTTGGTGTCCTTAACCTGATAGGGTGAGAACCGAGGGTGCTTCTGAGGTCCATCTAAGAGGCAAAAGTCCTAGGCTGGGAGGCAGGAGGCTGAATTCCAGTCCTGGACTTCACCAGAGCCTTGGGCGAGTCCTGTCCTGTCTCTGGGCCTCAGTGTCTTTATATGTAAAAATAGGCTCTGATTAGAGGCCTCTGAACCACCTGCCCCAGCCCCATTCTCTTTCAACACACAGCCCCCCAAATCTCCCCTGCCTCATTCCCTAGCCATAAATAGAGATGCACAGGATGGACAGGAGGGGGGCGGGCACAGACCAGTCGATGCCTGAAGCCTCTTACAGACCTTCCAAGTCTGTTCCTGCCCCAGCCTCGGTTTCTGCCTCGGAGATCCAGGGCAGTCACTTCCATGAACCATCAGCTCTCATCACGGGGGTGGGGAGGCACATGACTGAGGCCTGGGCCTGGAGAAGGTAGGTTGGAAAGTCCTCCCACGTGTCTGCCTTCCAAAGGCAACAGCCTCCCATTGAGCAGCTACTGCGTGCTGTCCCTTGGCGTGAGGCATGGAGGGAGAGATGGCCTGATCATCCATCCTCTCAGCAGATGTCCCATCAGCGCCAAGCCTATGCTGAGGGCACGCGGAGACCAGAACACCCACCAGCCAGCACCCCTGTGCCACAGCCTCGGACACTGGATAGGCCTTTTGTTGGACTGGCTATTTTTCTGGGGTGCGACATCCACTGCTTTCATTAGCTCCTGGAAAAACATTTAGAGCCACTCGTCTAACTAGGAACACAAGTGACGCCAAAGGAGCACAGCGAAAGCTCAAGGTGAGAAAAGGTGGCCGCTGTGGAACCACAGGGGACCGAGCAGCCAGTGTCTTGCAAGGGGGTGAAGAAGCAGGGAGGCCAAGGCGGGGGAGGGACACCGAAGCCTGAATCCAGCCCGTCCCGAAAGCGTTGAATTCTGAGAGCGGCTCAGAGCCTCCCAGTGGGATCTAGCGTCTTCATCGTGCAAAAGCGCTGAGACTCTGCTTTCTTCCATTTATTTGAAATAAAGAAGGAGGCAGTGGTGTCAGTCACACAGGCCCCAGATATGAGCACCGGTGGGGCTGGTGGGAGGAGGAGGGAGTGTGGAATGACTTCCTGCCTTTATCTAGGCCTTTTCCAAACACCACACACACACACACACACACACACACACACACACACACACACACACACACACACACCCTCCATCAATCCAAGGACAGCCCTGTCCCTGCTCCTGCTCGTGGGAAAGGAATTGACCGAGGAGCACCCCGGGCTATTTCGGGAAGCTTCTAAGAACATGTGTTTCCTGTAAGCCCCATCTCCGTGCCCTCAGCTCTGCTCACCCAGAAGGGAAGCTTCCTCAGTGGGAGCTCCTGGAGGGATGGGGGGCCAAGGAACCCTGACATTTGCCCACAGGCTGTGGGTGGAAAGCAAGGGAGTGGAGGAAAAGGGCGGCGTAACATGGGTTAAGCCCCTGCTGTGTACCAGGAATACCATCTGTATTGAACCCGTGCAGTCCCCACAGTGGGGAAACGGAAACTGAGGCCCGAAGATGGAACCCAGTTTGAGGTCCAAAATCACCTGCTAGGAAGTGGCAAATGTGGGACTTGAACGCAGGTGTGACTGCAGAGCCCAGGCTTTGGACCCCGCAGCTGGCCGGCAACAAAAGAGATCCTGGGACCCACCTCATCTCACATTCCCCGACCTCCCTCTGGCAGCTCTGTCTCTGCCTAACGTTCATCCCGGCCGTCCCCTGGGAAAGGCCAGGGCTGGTCTGAAAGGCCTTGACCAGCGGGTCAGAAGCCCAGTTGAGCAGTTTTTAGAGGCCTTGGAGAATGTTCCTACACAGACCCAGATCCCAGAACTGTGACGCCTGGGTCATCCCTTCCATGTGATTCCCAAAACCTCTCAGCCCCAAGGCTCATTGTCACCATGACCTTGGACCTTAAACAAGCTGGGCTGTTGGGAACTAACACTATTTTTAGAGGCACAAAAGGCTAAGAGGATAATGTCTTCTCCCTCCTGGGGTGGGAAGAGGTGTCTGTGCCAAGGCCATGCTGGGAAATGTCCCTGATGCTGGAGCTGAGAAAAGGATCCCATAGGGCGGCCCGACAAAAGCAGAACCTGGGGCCAGGGCAAAGGGTAACACGGGCACATCTCACCAAGCTGGACCGCAACGCTGAGAGTCAACCACGCGGGGAAAGGTGTCTGGGATCCTCTCCCCTGGGCATGAGCCAGGAAAGTCCAAGGGCTCAGTCCGTTTCTTCTCAGCGTCCTGCCCCTAACTGGCTGTGTGACCCGGTGTAGCCTATGTAACTTCTCAGCCTCAGTCTCCCTCCTTGTTAGACGGGGAAGTAATACCAGCATCCATTTACAAGGCAAAGAGTCAGATGATGGCTGTGAAATGAAGCCGTTCTTTTCTCAGCTACTGTGAACTGGAGGAAGCCACAGAAGCTCTGAGCCTCAATATCTCCACTCATCATCACTGTCTCTGAGCTCTGGACCGGAGCCGGAATCCTGCTCTGCCCCTGATGGCCACGGGACCCTGGGCTGTACTGTTTCTCACCTGTCTAGTGGGACTGTGGACAGGACCCACCTGTCAGTTATCGTGAAGACTGATTCAAAGTGCTCAGACTAGCACAGACCTGGCACACAGTCGGCCTTTGATAAATGCTACGGCTATGATTACAATTACCATTATTTTCTCACCATGGAAAAAAGATGTAGGAAGAAGATAGAGCCACGAATAAGTGCCCAGAATTGCTGGCTGCCAGCCTGATTCTGCCCTTCCTGGGAAGCCTCTCACCCCAAAAGGGAAGGAGAGAGAAGGGGAAAAGAGGGGGGTGCTGGGCAGGTAGAGGGAAGGGCGGCGGGGGTGGGGGAGCCCCCAGACTCACTCGTTGGTCATCTGCACCACCTTCTCGATGGCGGTGTAGCCGGCCGCCAGGAAGTGCTCCGTGTACTGCTGCATCTTGATGGACTCCAGCCACTCGGACACCGTGCGGAAGGGCACCCCCTCCGAGCCGCTGGTGCTGGGCAGTCGGATGGATACCCTGCAACAGGAGACTGCGGGTGACGCGCTGCAGCACCCAGCCTATCGTGAGCCCCCAGTTTGCTGCTCCCTGGCCCGAGGAATTCACCCAGCTGCCCTGTGCCTCAGCCTCCTCATCTGGGCAAGGGGGGACCCAGGTCAGGTGGGGTTCTGGGGGGCAGCCTGGCACGTCAGGAGCGATCGGTGTTTCTGCTACTGCTGTCCCTCTGCTTCTACTGACAATGCCACCACCAGACACTGAGAAATCAGGAAATGTCAAATGACTCAGGTTTCTGAAATCATAGCCCAGCCGCCTGTCAGCACGTAAGATACTTAATTACCCTATGTCTCAGTTTCCTCATCTGCAAAAGGCAGATAATTACAGGACCCATCTCCTAGGTTGCTGAAATGAGTTAAAACATGTTAAGTGCGGAGCTCCCTTGTAGCGCAGTGGGTTAAGTATCCGGTGTTGTCACTGCGGCAGCTTGGATCGTGGCTGTGGTGCAGGTTCGACTCCTGGCCAGGGAACTTCATGCCATGGCATAGCCAAAAACCCCAAACATGTTACGTGCTAAGTGCAGGGCTGGCACCTTTGCCATCTATGTGGAAGGCTTCTGTTAGGTCACCTGAACCACCCGGTCCAGTCTAAGGAAGGCCCACGCGTAACTTCTGAGCCCGCTGCCCCCTGGCTGGTCATTATGCTGAAGTGGCTCAGGCGTAAAAAGGGGGGCCACCCTGGACAGAGGATATGCAACTCACCGGGGGTCAAAGTCAGCCAGAGTCTTGAGGGAGTCGGGGGCTCGGATGAGCTTGTCCAGGATGCTGACAATGTCGGCGAACTTGGGGCGGCGAGTCCGCTCCTGCTGCCAGCACTGCATCATGAGCTGGTAGATGGCGGAGGGGCAGTCCATGGGCGTGGGGAGCCGGAAGCCGTCGTTGATGGCCTTCATCACCTGGAGGGGGCAGGATGGTCATAGGCGCCCCATATGTGGTGATGGGCGGAGAAGGGGAACCCCCAAACAGAAGGGCTAGGCCTCCCTTTGTGAGCCCGACACACAGAGCTGTACAAAGGACAGGTGCCAACAGGCTCTCTCCAGAGTCCCACGGAGGAAGGGTCTCTCTCTTTTTTTTTTGTCTTTTTTTTTTTGTCATTTTAGGGCCACACCTGTGGCATATGGAGGTTCCCTGGCTAGGGGTCTAACAGGAGCTGTAGCCGCTGGCCTACGCCAGAGCCACAGCAATGTGGGATCCGAGCCGCATCTGTGACCTACACCACAGCTCACGGCAACACCGGATCCTTAACCCACTGAGCAAGGCCAGGGATCGAACCTGCAACCTCACGGTTGCTAGTCAGATTCGTTAACCACTGCGCCACAACAGGAACTCCAGGAAGGGTCTCTTGAGCCTGCTCCCTCACGGAGCACCCCACGCAGCAGCCATGCTGGGTGCCCCACACAGCCTCCCTGATGTCTCTGGGCTTCTATGTACACTGCTCTCTTCAGCCTGGACACCCCCCCACCACCACCCCGGGGTCTTTACTTGGCTGCTTCACTGGGCCTTAGTGTCAGCCGAGACGGGACCTCCTCTGGGAAGCCTTCCAGGCCTCCAGTCTGCATGAGACACCAGGCACTTGTGTACACACACACGCACACGTCTGCACGCATACACGCATGCACACATACACACAAGCACGCACGCACATACTTCTAGTAACCCTACTACTAGTTGCTTTGTCCTACCGACTGTAGGCAGGGACTGGGTCTGGAGACCAGCCCAAGGCCTGACACATAGTAGGCCCTCAGTAAATATTCACTGAACAAACCAGTGAAAGGTTCAGATGAAGATTAGCCCCCAAAACTCTTCTCTGCCCAGAACCTGGGGTCTAAGCTCAGGTCCAGACAGGGCTGGGCGGGGCAGGGGGACCTACCTCGTGGTTGGAGAGCTCCCAGTAGGGCCGCTCGCCGTACGTCATCACCTCCCACATGACGATGCCGTAGCTCCACACGTCGCTGGCGGAGGTGAACTTGCGGTAGGAAATGGCCTCTGGAGCCGTCCAGCGGATAGGGATCTTGCCACCCTGCAGGGACAAGGCCGGTCACTCCTGTCCGCTCAGCCACCCCCAGGACAATCAGAATCAGGGTCCCTCTTCCATGCTCCCTGGAGACGTTCTTGTCTCCCACGACCCAGGGGTGCCACCCCAGGGGGGCTGGGGAAAGGATGCTGCTGGAGCAGGACAAAGGCTGCTTCACCTCGTGGCCCCCGTCCTGGGGTGACAGTGCCCAGCACTTACACTGGTGGTGTAGGTGGCCTCGGGGTCATCCTCCAGCACGCGGGACAGGCCAAAGTCAGACACCTTGCAGACCAGGTTGCTGTTGACGAGGATGTTGCGGGCGGCCAGGTCGCGGTGGACGTAGTTCATGTTGGCCAGGTACTTCATGCCGGCTGCGATGCCCCGGAGCATGCCCACCAGCTGCAGCCCGCTGAACTCACCATCCTTCTCCTGCCAGGGTACAGGCCCTCAGCCACCAGCCAGTTCCGCCCCCCCTGCGCCCCCAGGTGCCAGCCCCAGATCCCAGCCCACGCCGGCCCGCATCCTTACCCGAAGGAACTTGTCCAGGGCCCCGTTCTCCATGTATTCGGTGATAATCATCATGGGCTTGTCTGCAGGGGTGAGCACAGGTGTGAGGGGACAGTCATGGCTGTGGGGAGGTGGCACTGGGGAGGGTGGGGAGGTGGCACAGCTGTGGGTGTGGGTGGCGGGCACAGCTATGAAGAGAGGCCCGATTTGGTGGCCCTAGTGGGCAGTGCCCTCCCCACTCCCCGTGGGGGCCAGGCCCCTGAGGGTCTCCCACCCCCAGCTCTGGAGCCGGGCCTCACATTTAGAGACGACGCCCTCCAGGCGGATGATATTGTGGTGGCTGAACTGGCCCATGATGCTGGCCTCGCTGAGGAAGTCCACCCGCTGCTTCTCTGTGTAGCCGGCTTTCAGCGTCTTGATGGCCACGGGTACCTCCTTCTTTCCCGAGGCCTTCAGGGTCCCCTTGTACACTTCCCCAAATTCTCCTGCAGGCAGGGGAGGTGGGAGAAGCCCCCGAGTCAGCCCCGGTGTGGGGGGGCTCCCAACCCGCATACCAGCCACCACCCCACCCCACCCCCCCTCCCGTGGGTGCGCCCACCTCACCTGCTCCGATCACCTTCTGCCGTGTGACGCAGGATGGATGGATCTCGGTGGTGAACTTGAGCACAGCCTGGTTGGGGTCCTCGTATGTGTGGGGGTCCACATATGTCTTCAGGGGCTTCAGTTGTTCTGGGAGGGGAAGGAGGGGCGGGGTCACAGAGGGCGACGGGGTGGCGGGTGGGGAATGCTGCCCTAGAGGAGGGGGAGGCGACAGACCAGGGACCTCAGCAGACTCGGGCCAGGCTGCGGGCAAGGACTTCTGCCCAGAGAAGCCCGGGGAGGGCCTGGCTGCCCCCATCCCCACCAGAGGAGGGGAGGCCCGTGGAGACAGTGGGCCGGACGTGCAGGGGGCCGCGTCTCACCTGACTTGGAGAAATAAACATCCTCGGAGGACTGGCGGGTCCGCAGCTTCCTCCTCCTGAAAGACCCCAAGGGAAACAAACACACAGGGAGGTCAGCGGCTGGCGGGGGAGC
Organism: Catagonus wagneri; assembly: GCA_004024745.2. Taxonomy (NCBI): domain Eukaryota; kingdom Metazoa; phylum Chordata; class Mammalia; order Artiodactyla; family Tayassuidae; genus Catagonus; species Catagonus wagneri. Next base: position 6,798,003 of record PVHT021183551.1, read on the forward strand.
CTCCCGGCCTTACTCGGGTCCTGGGTGGGCGCCTGGTGAGCTCAGCACTGGGCTCCGTCGGGCAGAGGGCGTGGGGGAGGTCGGGGGAGAGGAAATGAGCAAGCTGGCCTCGCTCCTTGGGACCTACACCCTGTAATGGCCCCTTAAGTAGCTGTAATGAGGGCTTTCGTCCTTAGAGCTCCCCGGAACTTCCCGCCTGTGTGACCGCAGGGAGCGTGTTCACACCGTCACTGTGGCCCGAGCCCCTGCAGGGCCAGTGGCTGTGCTCTTCACACTCCCCCGGGAGCCGGGGGCTTAGATTCCTACCAGCCCTACTTTCCATACCGGGAACTGATATCCCCGCTCCCCTCTGTGTCCCACCTAAGCCCCTGGGGAACCTGGGCAGGGCTCCGACAAACCTGCGGTGGATGAAAAAGCCGATTCCTGCCAGCACCAGAAGCAAGACCACGCCAACGGCCACACCGCCGATCACCGCCATGTTGCCGGAGCCTTCCGTGGCTGTCAAGGGGAGACCAGCGGATGACAAGGGAGCCCCCCCGACACTTCAAGTCATGGTAATACCCCCACCAGTCGTGCTTAAGGTCTGCTTCAGGTGCCCAGGACACGTGCCAGGTGCCCTGACCAGTGACGGTCCATGAGGCTATCTGGTCCCATTTCACAGATGGCAAATGAGAGGCCTTCCCCAGAGAACAGAGCCGGTAGTCTCAGGGGTGTGGGACTCTCTCCAAGATGCAGGATTTGAACTGGGTTTGCCAGCGCCTCCGCCCACATGCTTCCTTTGCACAATACGGCCCTGAATACACGCCCCGGTTCTGGTCCCTTCCACCAGCCCTCAATCCTGCCCCCTCCCCGGGCTTGGGGCTGACCCACTCAGGGCTGTCCTAGCCCCTGGCTGACCAGGAAGGGGGCACTTCTAAGTTCTTTGATCCGTTGCCTCTGCCTGGTAAGTCTCAGCTGCGTCAGCACCCTGGCCCGGCCCACAGCCTGGTCCCCGACTCACACAGCGTCTGGAACTCGTGCACTCTGCTGCCGGCGCCCTGGCCCTCTTGCGTCAGTGCCTGCACCTGCACCAGGTAGACGGTGTCCGGAGTCAGGTCACCCAGGGTCACGGAGAAGCCTTCGGTGCGGCGCACGTTGTAGCTGTTGGAGTCCCCCTGTGGGTGTTTAGCGGGCAGAAGGGCAGACAATGAGGACAGACCAGGGGCATCAGCTCAGCCCACCCGACACCACCCCCAGCTTGGCAAGGTGGCTCACTGTGTCAGCAAACTGAGTGCTCTCCTTAAAGAGGAAGAAACTGAAGCCCAGAGAAGGGAAGTGACTTCACTTAAGGTCATAGCCCGCACAGGCATGACCCAGGACTCAAACTCATGTCTGTCCAGTCCCCAGGTCTGGCTCTTTCCCTCACCCCCGATTCTCTCTAGGAATTTCACAACTCTGTGCCTTCTCGCCCATAAATCTCTGCTGGGCTGGCAGGGGAGAGGCGACCCCCGGGAAGAACCTAGACCTCAGGGTCCCCATCTGCAGAATGGATCTTCTTCAGATGGCTGCATTGTGCAGTGAGCATCTGTGCGGCCACTTGGTCCTCAGCTTGAAGGCCAGCTGGGACAGCCCTGGCACTTTGCGAGTTACCTTTTTGCGGTAGGTGACTTCGTACTTCCACACGCGGCTCTGCTGCGGCGGAGGAATGCTCCAGGAGACGCTCAGCGAGGTGGTGCTGCGGCCCTCCAGCTTCACCTTGGGGGGCTCTGGGCAGGACAGGGTGTGGGTGGGGGTGAGAAGCCACTCGGGAGCAGGGAGGTAGGGTGCTGGGGGTGCACCCAGACCCGGTCCTATCTACAGCCCAGGCTCTTTAGATCCCAACGTGGGATTCTCAGTTCCCAGAGCACAGAGCCCCAGGCTGGGCCCCAGCACAGCTGGCACATGAGGGGTGCCCTATGAATATTTATGAGATCCTAAATAATAAAATAAATAATAAGAGCCAACTCTCACTGTAACTTCTCTACGGATCAGGCTCTGTTTAAAGAGCCTTTCCATAAGAATTTATTAAATCCTCTCACTAGCCCTATCACCTCCATCCTATAGGTGAGGAAACCGAGGCTCAGAGAGGTTAAGTAAACTGCCCACAGCCACAGAGCATGGAAGTGATTCCAAGGACTGTGTCTTTAAGCCACTCGCTTCAGCCTCTCTCTCTAAACACAGCTCTGGGTGGCTGTCCTCTGGAAGGCCTACCCGGGCGGACCCCAAGGGCACAGCTGTCACCCCCAGGTCCTCACCTGTCTGGTTGATGCTGACGCTGGCGGTGCGGAAGCTGCGGCTGGTCACCAGGCCCGAGACGCCATTGCGGGCCTCGACCGCAAAGGTGTAGTTCATGTGGGGCTCCAGGTCGCTGACTGTCACACTGGTGCGGGTGAGCCCGTGGGGCGGCTCGGAGTAGCGCACGCTGGCCTCACAGGGCCCGCACTCACCCGACTCCGGCCAGCACTGTTCACAGGTGACACTGTAGGTGAGGTCCTCGCGGCCGCCACTGTCCTGGGGGGGCGTCCAGCGGAGCTCCACTTTGGCGCCCATGCCCACGGCCGTGAGGTAGTGCGGGGCAGAGGGCGGGCCTGCACAGGGGGCAGAGGTCAGAGCTCAGACGCAGGTGGCCCTGGACAGGTCATATCACCCCGCCCACCTCAGTCACCCCTCCCTGACCCCCTGCAAGACTCACGCGTGCAGGGCAGTGACAGCGGGTCCTGTGGGGCCCGGAAGTAGCCTTCCTCGCACTCGCAGGTGGTGGCCCCCTCAGAGGATGGCAGGGTGTGTGCGGGGCACTCCAGGCAGGGGCTCTCAGATGCTTCGGACTTGAAGAATCCCGGTGAGCAGGCTGGCGGGCACAGGGACAGACATCAGCTTAGCCTGCTCCCACCCCAAGCGACTTTTCCACTCCCTCGCTGTGGGACCCCAGGCAAGCTGCTAAACCTCTCTGGACCTGTTTCGTCATTGGTAAAAGGCGATGAGAAAATGTAGAGTAAGCACCTAGCTCAGGCTGGGCGCCCAGCAAGCGCCTCGCCCGCCTGCTCCAAGCCTTTGCATCCCTCCACACTGGTTCTTGCGAGAAGCGCCGCGCCCATGAGACTGGCATTCAAGGCTCACCCGTGTCTCACCTTTCAGTTTCCTCAGAATCCTTATCTCACAGCTGGCTCAGCACCTAACAGAGAGCAGACTGCCTGCCTGCCTTATCGCCTTTCATCTGTGCAGACTAGCCCAGTGGGTCCCCACCTGAACTGGGAGCTGCCCCAGGGCAGTGACTGCATCTTCCTCGCCATTTGTGTTTGTTGATTGACTATCACCACCACCCCGAGAGATGGGCTGGTGACATCAGGATGCCACCTCTGCAGGTGTTCCCCCACCCCCTACCCCAGGACCTGACTGCCTTCCTGTTCCGGGGCTGGCCGACCAGGAAGCGGAAAGGCCAGGCCCCCAGCATTCTCTGGATCTGCTTTCAGGGACCGAGTCATTTCCGCCATTCACAAGGACGGCCAGGAAGTAGCTCTTCCTTCCCCGGTGCAGGTCCTGTCCTGGTAGGGTCTCAGACACCTGATTCCAGAGGTTTCTTCTTCCCATGGCCCTATCCTGCCCCTGCCCCAAGCCTCTTCCTGGCCCCAGAGGCAGGAAGCTACCCAGACACTGTCCAGGGCTCAGGCAGCTACTGAAGTGGCCAGGATGGGGTGGGGTCACTCCAGGGACCTCTTCCCTAACCCTACAATTATCACCCCCCACCCTCAGCTCACTCTGTGGAGAGGATGCTGAGAAACCTCCAACCTCAGTGTCAGGTTCTTCTAACACTGATGCTCTGCTCTGTGCTTAGCCTTACGCTGGGCATGACCTTGAGATGAGACAAAGCCCCTGACCTCAGGGGGCAGGAGCACATGCATGACAATGTCCACCATAAAGGGGTGGGTGAAGGGCTAGGGAGGTAGAGACAACTTTGGCTGAGGTCTGTGGGGTCCTAGAGGGGATATTTCAGCTGGGGCTTTGAGGCTGAGTAGGAGTTCAGCAGGGCAGAGATATTGGGAGGAGGAGAAAAGGGTGACAAAGAGTAAGACTAACTAACACAGGAAGTACGAGCAGCTTTGCAGGCGCAAAGCAGGGGGAGCAGCAGGCAATTAAGGCTGAGCAGTCTCCAGGGACCAGGTGGAAAAAGGCCTTTACTGCCAGGTCGAGGAGCTGGGACTTTATCCTGGGGGCAATGGGACACTGAAGTTTTGACGTAGACAGTAATTGCACAAGCTGACCTAGGCTGTCAAGAACAATTTTTGGACATTTCTCTCCTTGCCTAGCCCCCTCTGTGGGCAGACTTGGCTTGCTGAGGGCCCCGGGGGCCACCCCGGAAGCCTCTCTCACCTCCTCTGCCTGTCCCGCCGCATCAAAGCACACGCCACAGAGCCAGGAGCCCCAGTGACAAACAGCGACCACTGATTAAGCAGCTGCTGGGTGCAGTTCCTGGACCAAGCACTTGACATTCAAGTAGTCCTCACAATGAGCCTGTTATACTAGGCGGGGTTATCATTCATTCCCCTTTGGAGGGGAGGAAGCTGATGCTCAGAGAGGCAAAAACAACCAGGCCAAGGTCAACAAGCTCCTAAGACACAAAACCAAAACCTAAACCCAGGATGCCCAACCTCAAACCCCTCTCCTTTCCCATAAACATCTCAGTTTGGAGCAAAGAGAAACCAACATTCTGAAAGAAGCCCAAAGAGATGAGAGGAGGCTCGACCTGCTTCAACAGCCAGAAAATCCCAAGACTAGTTTCAGAACAGCCCAGGGCGGGGGGTAGGGGGAGGTATGGCACCTGTTCTCAAACTGGGGAGAAAAGACTGGAATCAAACCTGGGGTGGGAGGGCGTGGGAGGGGCAGCCAACGTGGCCTCCTTCAAGGCCCAAAGATCTCTTAGGCCTCCTCTTGTAGTTAAGAAATCCACGTGTATTTTGCATTCCTCCTCATAACTTATCTGTTACAATACAAAAATAGCTCTCTTCTCCCCCAAATCCTCAAGTAAAAATGAGACTTCAAAAAGCCAGGCCACATTTGTCCTGGGATCTCAATTCCCCCCAATGCTATGACTTGTCCGCCCAAGGGACCCACGCTCTGGGTAAGTGCTGGCTCCAGGTGGTCGGAGTTGGGGGGCTCAGGGCCCCCTAGAACCACAATCACACCTTCCTGGCTCAGGCTCTCAGACTGGGGAGGGACCACAAGCCCCACGACTAAGGTTTGGCTCTGCAGAAGGCCTCAACCACCTGCAAACACAATGGCCCCCACTCCCTGCCACGTGGTTTCTTCCCAGCCCCCCCAGCCCTGTGCCAAGAGGAGGAAGTTGGGTTCCATTCTTTGGTTGCAGAGCCCGGGGGTGGCCCGCCTGCTGCCTGCCGGCAGGAAAGAGGGAATTTGGAGAGATTTCCGCTGCGGATGTGCCAGATAACACAGTGGAGAGGCAGCATCAACAGGGCATGTGCTTGCCTGACGAGAATGTGCTGCCCCCTCCTCCAGCCGCAGAACTATTAGGAGCATTCTAGGGCCCCGCCAGAGTGTGCCCGTGCTCAGGGTCCCCAGAATTCATGGGTCTGACACCAGCAAGCCCCAGTATCTTCCTGACTTAGCCTAGCTGGATTTCCTGGCATTCTGGGCAGGCAAGTGGGGAGACACATTGGGTGTTCCCACATACTGTTAACATACCCACATACCCCAAAAACCCACTGTCCCTTCCCAGCTAGCAAACTCCTATGCATCCTTCAATACCAACTCGAGCTCCTCTACAGAGCCCTCGCAGAATGCCCAACTCCAGGCCCCCTTCTGACCATTGGGGCATCTATTACTCAATCTTATGTTTACCAAATAGAAATGGAGCACTTCCTACGTGTCTGGCACAATGCTGGTACTGCGATATGATGGCAAGGTAAATAAACACCATTTCTGCTCCAGGGGAATTTGTGCTCCATTTGAAACGATTTCTGCACATATTGGGCTCCTCTATGAGACTGGCAGCTCTGAGGAGCAGGAGTGGAGCCCGACTTATCTGTGTCCCACGGCATGGGGTCTGGAGTGCAGTAGGTGCTCAGCTAATGTTTATTGACGGGATGAATGTATGAGCAAAGACAAAACCAACAACGTGCACATTAAACACGTGCTCTAGGGCCACAGAAACGAGCAGTGTTTCAGCGCCCAGGGAGACCCTGTGGGACAGTGCACTGGGACGCCACCTGCCCAGTGCCAGAGCCTAGCTCTAGCACACCTGTGAGAATGTCTCTGTCCCCAATCTCCTGGCAGGCCCGGGCCACTCGGAGCAGGGGAACTGGGGCACTGTGGCTGCACCCAGGGCTGCACCCCAGTTTTTCCAGTTCCCAATGCCTGCCCCTCAGGTGGCAGCGTGGGGTGACTCAGGGACATACGCCCTCTGCCGTGACGCAAATCCAGCCCCTGGCAGAGTCCCTCCCCCAAGGCCCAGCCACCTCCCAGACTGGTGGTGAGGAGGTCATAGGGTCAAGAGGTCGCAGTGGCCAGTCACCTCCCCAAGCCATGCCCAGCTGGCGGCCACATGCACCACCTCAGCCCAAGGATACGGAGCCTGGACTTTGTCTCATGCTTGGACAGGCAGCAAAGGGCAATCCCGGAAGTCACTGACCCTGCAAATGAGGGGAACTGATAACTCCAGACCCTGGTGGTTTTCAGTCCCCAGCAGTCTCCACACAAGCAGATAGGAGCACCTTGCCCTTTTCCCACATGCCGCAGGGGGAATTCTCTTTGGGTGCATTCCTCCACCAAAGCTGTGATAAGCGTGGCCACCCCACCCCCTGCGCCACCTCCTGCGCGGTCTCCCTTCCAGGGCCTTTTATCTTCTGTTTGCTTTCCCGGCCTCCCTCCTTCCTTCCTTCCGTTCTGGGACCCGCTCACCTCCACCAGGGAGGGAGGGAGGGGCTTCCTCTTGGAGCTACCTGCGCCCCCAGTGTGCGCCGAGGGCAGGGGGACAGGGACGCAGGCCCAGTGGTGGCACTCCCCAGAGAGGGCACAAGCCCAAGAGTCACGGCTCACAGAGCGTCCCCTCCCACCACCACCACCGGGGATCAGCCCTGTCCCGACAAAGTAGGGCTCCTGCCAGTAGCCCCTGTCACAGCTCAGGGACATCTCAACCAGAGTCATCCCTGCCCAGGGGACACCTCCCCTTCAGCTATGGAGCCTGGCCGAGGCCTGGGCCACTCAGTTTGCCAACACTAGGATCCCGCTCCTTGCCACGCATGGTGAGGTCACCCAGTCTGCAGCTTGCCAGAGCAGCCCAGGTTCTCAACAGGAACCACAGCAGAAACTCACAGGAGGCAGGCCCGGAGGGCTCAGTCAGCAAGGGTCCAACACACCCACTTAACAGGGAGGGAGAATGAGGCCCAGAGGGGACTCACCAAGGTCACACAGCTCGGTAGAAAGATACGTGTCAGGGGCACTGGGACAGTGTACTGCCCTTCCCAGGCCAGGCCCCAGCTTTTTTGGTCACTGTTTCTTCCCTCCAGGCCTCAGTTTTCCCATCCGTAAAATGGGAATAAAGTCCTCAGTTTCCTGGGTTGTTTGTAGGAAGGAAACCTCGCTTGGGAAACGCTCAGCGTGGAAGGTGGTGTCCACGGACTGGGGGACAGAGAAACGGGAGGAGAGAGGGCCTGGGACCCCTGAGGGAGCAGAAGCCTCTAAGGAAGGGACTCTCAACCTCCACAGACCCACCTCCAGCTCTGGCCTCCCAGCTGCTGGGCTGAGCCTCTGACCAAAGCCGCTGGCCACCTGCTCACCTGGCCGGCAGTCCCCATGGCCGAGGCGCCAGCCGGGGCCCCACCAGCTCAGCTGCCAAGGCCAGCACAGGAAGCGGAGACAAACAGGGAGACAGAGCCGCCCCAGGGGAGATGACGGTCAGCCTGAGTGACTCCACTGTCCCCCAGGCAGGGCTGGGGGGAGGGCAGGCGTGGAGCTGGAGAGAAGCGGGCTCATTCCTGACATAGCTCAGGAGAGCTCTCCGGGCAGCGTGCCCACCTGTCCACACTGCACCTAGGAGGTGCCTCCCTTCCGCTGTCCATTTAACACTTTCCTGAGCGACGAGCTTCCTGGGGAAAGAACCCTCAAGAGAAACGAACACTGGGAATAACATAGACCAGGGGCTGGGCGACCTTGACCTGCCTGCGGCCCCCCTCTCTGGGCTTGGTTTGTCATAAGTAAAAGCCCCAATGGAAGAATCTGGGTCTGTGGCCCCGTGGAGGGTCAGGCAAGGGGGCAGACGCTGCGTCTCCCTCCGTTTCTCCCATGACATGCTCGGTCACAGCCCCCCAGCCTCCTCACCTCCTGCGCCAGGACCTGCCGTCACAGGGCTGCCCTGACAGTCTGTCTGTCCCAGGGCCAAGGGCTGAGTCAGGGATTCCAAAGGAACTGGTCATTTCCCGCCCCATTTCCTGACCCATCCTCCAGCCTGGACGTTGCTGCATCACCTAGACTCAATCCTGATGCAACTCCATCTCAGCTGTGTGACTTGAGGCAAGTCTCTTCACCTCTCTGAGCCTCAGTTTCCTGTCTGTTAAATGGGGCTGATAACAGTCTCTCAGAAAGGCGGCTCAGGTTCAGCAGAAACACCCAGATAAAGCGCTTGCCTACATCGCGGCCGCCCTGGCAGGGCGCTCGTCCACAGGAATCACTGTTATTATCTCCACCAGCGTCATGGTCGGAGGCCGCTGGAAAGGTCTGGAAGGATGAAGAGGAGCCAGGCTGGGGGTTCCCAACCCACACAGAGGGCCCCTTAAACCACACTGAAGGGAATTTTGGTAGACGGAGCCCAAGGAAGGAAAAGCAGGGCCACAGGTGGCCAGCAGTTGAGAGGGTCCCAGGAGGAAAGTCAAGGATTTTACTCCTGGAAACCAGCCCTCCCTACCGGAGGCCACACAGTTCTTTACAAACAAAGCCTGCCAGGCCCTGACCGCCCCCCCACCTCGTGGGGAGGGAAGCCTGCCCCGCTTCCCAGAGAGTCCCCCCGCCCCCCGAACCTCAACTGTCCACTTATCTCTGCAGGGCCTAAATCACCAGCCTGTGGAAAGTTTTCAGCTGCCCCTCACCCCCCACCCCTGCATTCTTCTGCGCGGATGTCATGTGGGAGGAGTCCGCTCGACCCACTGGGCTGCCTCGCCCCCCACCCACCCCACCCCCACCCCACAGTCATTGTCTGAAACTGGGAGCGTGCACTTGAGGTCACCTAAAGCAGAGGCCGCCCGAGAGAGGAGCAGAGTGGAGACTACACCGCAGGCCCAGAACTTCTCATTCAGGAGTTGGCATACGGTGTTAAGCAAGGTTCTGAGGATTTGTCTTAAGAGTCCAGGGGAGCCCATGGGTTGCAAGATCCGGGCTAAAAACCAAGTATACCGTGTGCTCGTGGAGTTGAACTTCTCATTTTACTGACAAGAAGCCTGAGGCCAGAGATGAAAGGAGATGTACCGAAGGTCACTCGGTGGGTAAGTGTAACTGCAGGGCCTAAACCCCCAATTTCTCAACACCCCTGCTTATCTCAGCAAAGAAGGACCCAGAGAGAGAGAGTGAGCTGGCCTTCCAAAGGTCGGCCTGCATTCCACATTGGCCCTGCCCCACAGCCGTTTCCAGAAAAAGTCACCTATTGAACAAATCCACGTTGCTCTAGAGATTTCCGCTGCACAGGCCCTGGCCGTGCCAAGCCACAGCCTCCCAACGTGAGCCACTAAAGCCCAGGCCCTGTTCCCAGAGAGAGTCCAATTTAATTGGGCCCCTGTCTGGGCTCCATGTGTCATCAGTAGATGCCCCAGAACCCTGGGGAGGCCAGACCCTGAGCTTGCCCTCCAGTTTTCTCTCAATGCAGCCATTTTTCAAACACTCCCTAGGTGATTGTCATCTGCAGCCAGGGGGGTGCGGATCCTGGATCCAATTCACCCACCTCCGTGTACAAAAAAGGAGCCTGAGACCCAGAGAGGTTAAGTGACTTGCCTAAAAAGTCACACAGTGAGTTAACAGAGATAGGACCAGCTCGTGGGACTAGACTACATCCACAGTGCGGTATGTGAGAGATACCGAGATACACCTGTGGGATGAATCAAAAATAACAGTCACACTTAACAGTGCGGTATGTGAGAGATACAGTATGTGAGAGATACCGAGATACACCTGTGGGATGAATCAAAAATAACAGTCACACTTAAAAGCACTTCTGTGGCAGAGACTGATCTAAGCACTTCATGAGAATTAAGTCATTTGATTATCATAACAACTCTACAAGACAGGCACTATGTTTGTCTCCATTTTAGCGAGGAAACCTGGGCATGGAGAGGTTAAGGAACTAGCTGAAAGTCACACAGCTAAATGTCGAGCTGGGATTCGAATCCAGGTATTCTTGCCCGAGAGTCTTTACTCATAACCTCCATACTATATTCATTCATTCTCAGTGCATGAGTGAATCCAGTCGTAAGGCCAGAAGACCCCGAGATTTCCACCAACAGAACCACTCACCTGAGAGCAGGGACAAGCCTATAAGACCCCCACATCCCAAAGCCGAGACTAGAGCCCAGGAACACAGCCTCCACCCCAGCAGCCCCTTCCCCTGCCACCCCCGCACCATCACTCACCCTGGCAGGCGTCCTCCACCTTCTCGTAGCCCGCTTGGCACAGGCACTGACCGATGGGCACCAGCCACTCGCCATCCACCGCACAGTGCATGCGGGGCTCTTCGCCCCCGGGCGGCACCACAGCATGGTCCACGCAGGTGCCAGCCACGGTGGCCAGGGAGGGCGCGTCGGAGCCCGCGATGGTCTCGGGGAAGTGGGCCAGGCCCTGCAGCAGCTCGGGACACTTCTTGTAGTAGACGCGGACTGAGAGCAGCGCCACGCAGGCGCCGATGTCCTGGAAGGCCAGGTAGAAGCCCTTGCGACTGAGCGGCCCCACGGAGCGTTCCTCCACATTCAGCTTCACGTGGCGCGCTTCAAAGTCGCTGCTAACCGTGATCTCGTCGGGCGCGATGGTGTCGATCTTGGTGAACTGGCGCTTCTGGAAGTTGGTGCCGTAGTCCACATCCGACTCAGCGTAATAGAGGTTGAAGGTCTCCTTGCAGGAGCTGGCGCCGCCAGGGAAGCTATTGCAGTCGCGCACAGTGAACTTGAGCTCGATGAAGATGCGCTCGGCCTCACCGCGGTACACCCAGTTGGTGCGGAGCCAGTTGTCCTGGTCGCCGGCCACCACGTTGCACACGGAGTATATGTAGATGGGCATGTCGTCCATCATGCTTTGCATGAGGTCCCACTGCGGGGAGCCGACAGTTAGTGCGGGCGGGCGCCCGGGGGACACAGGCCCGGAGGCATGGCCCAGGTGGCAGAGCTGGGCATCTACGCTTCTCGCTGTCCTCGCTCTACAGGGAAGGAAGCCGAGGCCCAGAGGGGGCCTCAGGTCACCCTCTCACACTACAGGTGGCTGAGTGGGGATCAGACCCCCTGGTGCCTCTGATCCCAGTGTTGGGGTGCTGAACCCCTGTAACAGATGGCAAGCTTGAGGGTGGAGGCCGGGGGCTCTACGTGACCCCAGGCAGATCACTTGAGCCTCAAAGTCCCCATCGTACAGTGGGGGCAAGGACTACCTCACATGCTGTGAGGATAAGTGACAGAATGTCTACCAAACGCCAAGCACATTGACAGTCACTAAGGCAGCCGGTACCATTATTGTCATTATTACTGCTATTCGCTGCACGCACGCGTGTAGATGCGTGTGAAGGGGAAGAAGGGGTTAAGTCAGAAACAAAGGATGACGCCGCATCATTTAGATTTTGACTTTTGGAACAGATCCCTAAGTGTTCTCTCCTTAGAACAGAGCTCAGCCTCTTCCAGGAAGACTTCCCAGGTTGGGCCAAGGTTGGGCCAAGGTTGGGCCAAGGTCGGGGCAAATGCTTCCCTCAGGCTCGCACAGGCTCCACTGTCTCCTATGTGGGGATAACTGCGTGTGGCTCCCACCCTAGATTCTGAGCTCCTTTGGGGCCTCATCTCTGTATCCCCAGGGCCTGAAATGGAGTAGGTCCTGAGGACAGTGTTTGTTGATGAGTGAGCAAAGGAATGAGAAAAGCAGAAGGGGCCAAGGAAAAGGGCTTGGCTGTGCGTTATGCTGTGTGTGTGATGCCGGCCAAGGCCTCTGATGCCCTTGGGCCTCAGTTTCCCACTTTATATAATGACTGGGTTGGATCGGGTGAGTTCTCTCAGCTGAATGAACATTTCAGGAACCCGGAAATCTGCTAAAGTTACACTCCAGGCTTCGTCGGAGCTAAGTGACCAGGGACAGGGCCTGGCTCACGTGGATCTGGCCGGCAATGGAAACTGTCCCCAGGAGCCCCCTGGAGACACCACTCTCCCAGCTCAGGTCCCAGAACAAATTCAGCAAGGGGAAAAGGGAGGCCCAGGGAACAGTGGAATCCTCCCCAAGACCACACAGGAGTCGCACACAAAGACCCTGGGGTCTTGCCCACCGGGGCAGGTCACAGCGGGCAGGGCGGGGGTGGGGGAATGAACTTGGGTGGGAAGGAAGTAAAACAAACTCAACCCTGAGCAGGAAAGGGAAGCAACAGCTGGAGGAGGAGGGGGAGGGATGCAGAAGGAAGGTGTCTGGGGCTGTGCGGGCCTGGGAGCCACTGTTCCCAGTCTCTCTCTCACCCCTCACCTCCTGGGCTGGGACCTCAGGGGAGCCTTGAACCCCTTTCCTCCCAAAAGCGGGAGTGGAGGGAGCCAGAGGGGGTTCCTCTGACCACTGTCCCCTGGGCATCCGGACTCCTGCTCTGCTAAGGCCGACAGCTGTCTCCCCAGTCCCTCCCACCTCCCAGGTCCCTTCCCCACCTTCCAACGTGAGGCTGCCCCTACTGCTGTGAGAAGCAGGACCTTGAATCTGAACCCCAGCTGAGTTGTTTGACCTGGGCCAAAGTTTCCTCCTTCCCACACCCGCACCTGACCCTGAAGTCTTACCCCTTTGCCGTACGGGTGTGTGAGCCAGCCGAGTTCCCCTTTAGCTGCAGCGAAGTCCAACAGTACAACTGCAAGAGATGAGAGAGGGGGCCGATGAGCTGGAGGTACCCTCAGGGGTCAGGCCATGGTGGAAAGTGTGAGAATCTTCCAGAATCCCAAGAGGCCTTGGAAAGCTTCCTCAACCCTCAGAGAGAGATCCCACTACGCAGGCCCAGGGAAGGGACGGGACCTAGTCAAAGCCGCAGAGCAGGCTGGGTGAGGGCCAGGCCTCTTGTCCCCCAGGCCGCCCCCCTCCACAGCCTGGGACAGAGCTCTCGGCCCAGCAGGGGAACAGCAGCTGGGGCGAGCAGGGGTATTAAGTGACACGAGCAGGGGTATTAAGTGACACGCTGCCCCATCTGCTTCCTAAAACAAGGCCCCCTCCTCTGAAGCCCTTCACACACGTATATGGGCCTTGGGGTCACTCTTAGCTGCTCCAGCCGCATCCCCATCCCCAGCACAAAACACCCTCACCCCACCTAGACCACTGAGCACACACAGATGTTCACGCGTGTACACCCGTGTCTCATGTCACTCCACAAGAGCGGTTAACAGGCGGAACAGCTCCAGGGAGGGAGGGGGGCCGGTGGGGAAGGGGGTTGTCCGGAAAGCGATCTTCCCACCACGAAAGCCACAGCGCAGGCGGGATAAAGCCCTGAACCCCCAGGGGCCTCTAGGAGGGGCCCAAAGATACACACAGCTGGCGAAGTCCCCTCCCCGGGCAAGCTGCTCCCCTTGCCGCTGTCCCTCGCACCTGTGCCACTGCCCTGCCAGGGCGTGCCTGGAGGACCAGGGATGGAAACCCTTAAAGGGGACTTCCAGGCCCAGAGGAACCTGGTGCCGGGAGCATGCTTGCTGCCCCAGCGAGGCATCTGGAGCCGGGCGGAAGGACCCATTGCCAGGGGCTTCCCTAAACCCAGCCCTGCCCCTGGCACCTCCCATGGGTCCACCCCTGGCTCTGCCAGGCTCAGTGGCTGCATCCAAGACCCAAGACCCCAGGGGTGGTCCGGTCCCTCATCCATTTCCCAATCAGGTCAACAGAAGCCACCCTCCTGGAGCATAAAGAGGTTGGGGAACCTGAGGCGTGGACCCTCTGCCAGGTCCCAGGATGCAGAGAGTAAAGCCCTAAGGTGGAGGGGGGATGGGACCAAGCGCTTATTTCCTTTGGACCCTGAAGCATGAGGAATATGCCCTCAAGAAGGAGCATTCCTCAAGCCCAAGACCTGGAAGAATGACTCTAAGGGTGGAATCCTAGAATCTGGAATCCGGGGCAGGCAGAACTGGGCCTGATTTAGAGAAATGGGGAGGGAGGGGGAGAGGGCGTCTAGCTGAGACTTTAGGAAAGTCCAGGCCTGGGTGAGAAGCACTGCCACCTGACCGCTGCGGATCTGGGCCAAATCTCTCTAGGAAGGGTCCCACAGCCCAGACAGGGAGAGGAAATCCGATGTGGCACCGGCCCCAAGGCTGAGGGGACAGGGGAGGGTGGCTGGGGGGTGGGGAGGGGCAGGGATTTGTTTGGACATGCCCAAGGCTCAGGCTTGGAAAACTCACTAACCCCACTAGCAAATGGAATGTTCTGGTTACACAGGAAGGAATCTGGGGGTTCCTGACTCCAGCTGGCTAAGTAGGAGGCCAGAGGGGGGTGCTCCTCAAGGTTCCTGCACACCCCCCTTCCCTGGAGGGGTGGGACGCTGCGATCTGCGCCCCTGGAGAAAGGGGCTCATGGCTCCCAGGCTCTGAAGGCTTAACCTGGCACGGAGGGAACTCCACCACTACCCCTGCCAGCGTTTGCCCCCCTTCCAGCCCCAGGCGTGGCTCTAGATATATCACAGGACTCATCAGAGAAGAAAGGAAGCCTTCACGCAGGAAGGAGACCCTCCCCCCGGGAAATTCCCTAGAACCGATCGCCAGGAACAGGTGCCCAGCCCGGTCCAGTCCCTCCACCCCGACGCACGGGTGCGGCCTCTCCCAGAGCATTTCTAGGGTCCTGGCTCCTGCTTCCCTGGAAGGGGCGGGGGCCTGAAAACCCCTTGGCTGGCCCTGAAGGCTTCACCCAGTGGCCTGGACTAACAGGGCTCACCCAGAAACCCCCCCACCCCTCACCCCACGCCCAGGAAAACCTCCTTCGCAGTCTGCATTTCCATCCTAAATGTCATCCTCCCGGGTGCAGGGTCCAGTCCGCTAGCGTCACTTCCCTGCTCCCCTCCTCCCTCTTTAACCAAGACCAGCTAATTCCTAAAGCAAGTGGGAGGCGGGTGGCTGGCGGGGTGGGTGGAGGTGGGGGGCGGGTGTTGAAAGGAAAAAAAAGGGACGGGGAACAGAAGGCACAATGGGCTTTTACAGAATCTAGAAGCCAAGGACTTCCAGGGCTCCTGAGCACTCTCCAGCCCACTTCCCAGCTGCACCTCAAGTCAGTAACCGCACCCCTGGCCCAGTTCTTCTCAGGAAAATCAACCGCAAAACCAGGACGCAGGGGCCGGAGGCTCCTGCAGCCCCCAAAAGCCAGATGCTCAGACTTAATCCTCTCCGTGCGGAGGCCCCAACTGGGCCAAGGCTTGGGCCTCCCTCAGTTTCCCCATTTGTAAAAAGGAGGACAAATTCAGCGGCTGTTGAGAATTTAACAGGCTCCATTAGGGTCTCCAAAGGCGGCCCCGCTCCTGCGCTCATGGGGAAGGGGCGAGAAAGGAGAAGCGAAGTGAGCCTACGTGAAGGGTTCGAAGAGCCTTGGCTCCTTCGCTCAACACCCCCAACCCACGTCAGGCAGATCCACCACATCCAGCCAGAATCCTTAAGAACACATGGGACTAGCAGCTGGGCCATCACTCCTCCGGCCCCACCACGGCACACCTTCCTAGCGGAGCCCTTCACAGGGACTCTGGGAGCCTAAGCAAAAAAGTTTCCCCTTCCTTTCCTCCCCCTCCATCTCATGGGGGGGGGGGGCACTAGTCCTCTAGGCAGGGGAGAGGGAAGGTTCGACTGAGGGGCACAAGGACGAGGCTGCACAACAATCGCCCACTATCATCGGTCCTGCCTAATTCCCCAGCCCCCACGGGCAGCCTTCAAGAAAGGCCTGCAGTGAATCCAGCTGTCTCTCCCCTTCTCTCCAACCACAATCCCCCAGGAAGGGGGAGGACCAAAAAAGCTGGGGTCGGGGGAGGTACTGAGGGTCACAGAAATCCCTGCCACCCACTCCTTCTCCAAGTTAGGACCAGGAGCCCGGACTGATCCAGGGACAGGGGCAGGATGCCACCCCCACCTCCACCCGCAAAAGACCCGGCTCTGGCCTCTTTTCGTCCCGACTTGGAACTGCAAATTCTCCAAGCCCAGCCTGGGAGGCGGAAAGAGCAGGCAAGGCTCAAGGAAACTCCTCACCGGGCCAGGGTTTCCTCCTCAGTTCCCCTTGGTGGAGCCCGCGGAAACCTCCCCCTGCCCCGGCGGGCCGGCGAAGCTTGTTCTCAGTCGGAAACTGAAGCCGGTCTCTGCTGGGTGGACGGGAAGGTCCTCGGCCAAGGGCAGGAGCCCCCCATCCTCTCTAAGACCCTAGCCGAGGGGCAACGCCCCCGTTCACCACCTGCCCCGCCCAGGGCGAAGTTCGCGGCCCCTCTCCTCGCGCTGCACCGGGAGCGCTGGGGCGGGGGTAGGTGATTCAGTCCCCCACCCCGGGGTGCCTGGACTCCCTGGTGGCCCTGGGGTGACGGCTCCACACCTTGGGAGGCCGCGCCCCCACCTGCCACATTTCCTCTTTCTGAGTCAGCCCTTGCTCAGAATGCCTGACTTTGGGACTTCCTGTCCGCACCCCCAGCCCCGAACCTGCCCCCCAAGCCTGGGAGTGCGGGGTGGGAAGCAGGGAAAGCAGTGCGTGGGCAGATCGGGCCGAAACTCCCCGCGTGCCCTGCTCTGACTGGAGGCAGAAGGGGGAGTGGAGAAAATTTCAGGGAACCCGGGCTTCCTCAGGGGGGCTCCCCGCAGGCCGAAGGGACTCTCCTCAAAATGAGGGGCTTCCAATGAAACGCCTTTTCCACAAAATCGGGGCCAACAGGTTAGTGAATTCAGGTCACCAAGAGGCTAAGCCTGCGGAAAGGCCCCGCGGAAAAACAGCCCATTCTCCAAGGGACCCCCGCGACCCCGCCGAGACGCGTTCCTGAGGCCACCCCCGGGCTGCAGCCGCGTGGCAGGGGCCGCGTCCCTTCTCGGCGGCCTCCCAGCCCCGTGCCCGCGCTCCGGGGCCGCAGCACCTTAGTCCCTGGAGCCCCCATAACCCCGGGTAGGGGGGGGTCCCACATTCGCCCCGATCGCAGCCCGCGCGCTCTCCCAACCCCAGCCCGCCGGGACTCGGCGGCGCCCCGGCAGTTTCCAAAGTTGCCAGCGTCCGGGAACCTCGGGCTCCGGGAGGCTCGGGGGTTCGGGAGTCTGGCAGCCGGGGTTGGATGGGACCGGGCGGCCGCCCCGCACACACTCACCTTCCTTGCCCTGCGCCGCGGCGGCGGGGGCCAGCAGGCAGCCCCAGAAGAGGACTAGGCAGACGCAGGGCGCCAGACGCTCCATGCCGCGCTCCTCGCTCTCTGCGCGATCCTCAGTGCCCGGCTCCCGCACGCCCGCGCGCTGGCCTAGGTGTCCAGCCCCCGCCTGCTGCCTGCGCGCAACTTTCGCTCCTCCTGCCCCGAGTACTTAATGGAAGTTGAGTGAGAACCGGCTCCTGTTCATTCATGCCCCGCGCTGACGTCAACGAAGCCACGCCCTCAGGAATGTCTTTAAAGGGGCCGGCTGGCACCCGACTGGAAAGCAGGGAAGTCCCAGGGGGTTTGGGAAGGATCCTGGAGCCCTGTGGACTCGCTGGCGGCCCCCACGTCCTCCCAAGTTTGAGCGCAATGCAGCAGTGCCACCAGGGCTAGTCCTCCGGGATCTCTGGGCCAGCGCGCCTCTGCTCAGACATCGGGACGGTTTTGCGCTGAGCCATCTCCACTCTACACTCTGCCCTCTGGGTCTAAGCTCGACGTTGGCCTGAAGGCTCGGGCTAAATGGCCTGGGGCGGGGGCCAAGAAGCAGCTACCTGCTTAGCAGCCGGCCTGGGAAGAGAGCTCCAAAACAGACCCAGATGCCCCCCTTCCTGGGATCTCTGAACCTTGCACCAGACCGTTGTTGGTCAGGGAGAGCATCTCTATTCAGGGGCCTCAAAGTGTGCGGTAATCCGAGAGCAACCACCTCTAAGAACGAGTCAGACATGCATGATCGCATTTAATTCTCATCTGGGCGGTAGGGGTCATTATCCCCATTTTACAGAAGAGTAAACGGAGGCTCTAATGTCCTAGAACCAAGATTTGATTCTGGGTAGACTCTACTTTAGCCCCTTCTCCTGCTGGGAAAGGGTGGGCAAGAGGTTGGAGCACCCCAGCCCCCCAGCCCCGGCATGGCAAAATCAGTGGGTCTGGGTTTTGTTACTTTGGAGGGCAAACCTGTTTCCCAACCTGCCCCTTCGAGGGGCCTCTCCCCAAAGGTTCAGCAGACGTGGACCCCTCTCCCTTCTTGATGGAAGTGGCTGCATTAGTGAAACAAATGAGAAATGTCCTCTCTCCTGTCTGGCTGCCCCGCCACCCACAGCTGCCTGTTGCCCAATCGCCATTTGGCCAGTCCAGTCCGGGAGGAACAGCCGCAGCAGGCCTGATTTCCTGGAGGCTACAGCCCCCTCTGCCCACCTCCCTCTGCATCACCCCATCCTCTCCTTGGCTCTCCTGGGCCTGTTCACCCAGTGGCCGCACTGGGCTCCTCTGGCACCCGGGTCCTCGCTGCCAGAAGTGGACATCTTGGCCTCTCGGCCTTGGCGCCTGCCCTTAGGAAGCGGGTCCAGACAACTCCCCTGGAAGCGGGGGGAGGGTTAATTACAGGTGCTGGGGTAGGATAATTAAAGCCTTTGACCAAGATGATGGCAGGAGAGTCTTGGTCTTCTGAGAGTATGTGAGTGTGCAAGAGTCCATGAGAGTGAGTGTGTGGACGTGTGGGTGTGTGAGCAAGTGTGGACCTGAGAGGATTTGTGTGTGACTGAGTGTGCCATACTTGGCAGTGGGCGAGGACTTTGGCTGTGGTGTCAGCCTGTGAGTTTTTGCACATTTCACTTCTTTGGCCTCAGTTTGCTCACCTAGAAAATGTATAAACCTACTTCAGAGGGTTATTGTGAAGATCAAATAAGATCATGCATGTTAACCGCACAGGCCATGACTATAGACATGCTTGTTAAATCTCAGCTGTTACTGTTACCGCAGAGGAAGTGGCATCTATGACAGGTGGGGCAGGCCCTCTGCACAGGGCATCTTGGGTGGCACATGGGTTGTGTGTGTGTTTGTGTGTTTAGTATATGGCATGGAAAAGTTTTGTTTTTGTTTTTGTTTTGTCTTTTTAGGGCTGCACGCGCAGCATATAGATTTTCCCAGGCTAGGGGTCAAATTAGAGCTGCAAATGCTGGCCACAGCCACAGCCATAGCAATGCCAGATCCAAGCCGCATCTGCAGCCTATACCACAGCTCACTGCAATGCTGTGTCCTTAACCCACTGAGCGAGGCCAGGGATCAAACCCACGTCCTCATGGATACTAGTAGGGTTCGTTACCACTGAGCCACAACGGGAGCTCCTGGAAAGGTGTTTTGCATGTTGTATTGGCCCCTCTGGGCTAGGGACACTGTGTGGTGTCAGATTTCATGTGTGCTATATGTAAAACTGTCTGTACAAGCGTGTTACGTGCCACTGCAGGCTCTGTATGTTGGATGTGTCCCTAGAAGACACACTGCAAGAGGGCAGGAATGTTTGTCGAAAACAGTCTCTGACACATAGTAGGTATTCAGCAAACCTTTGCTGAATGTATGAACTAATGAGTGTTGGCAAGTTCTGCAGTGCATGATAGTCAGTGTGTGTGCTGTTGGTAGGGGGGCCCACCGAGTTGAACCATGTGCTGGGGTGTGGTCAGCCCTGCTGGGTGTGGGCTGAGTGCCTGGAGCTTGTGTCCAGCTGGGGGCTAAGGGCGCAGAACTAGGGGCAGCTGATCTATGACATGGGACGTGAGCGGAGGCTTGCGGGAAGCACGGTGTGTGAGGTGGCAGGTGAGTGTTGGGTGGGGGCAGCTCCTTGGTCATTAGTCACTCACCTGGGGACACACCCTCTCCTCTTTTCCCATCGGACCCTGAGTCCTTCCCGCTCTGGGTGACTGGATGCTGAGGAGGAAAGTTCTTTGGTGAGTCCTATGAAGCGGCACCGAAAGGTGGTATTTATAGTGACATAATAAGCCCTAATGGAGATGGAATTACCCCATAAAGGCCCCAAAGAGCCCTGGGGGCCTGAGTGCCACTGCAGCTAGCAAGGCTTCCGGTACAGGCAGGTGGAGCCTGTGTGTGTGTGTGTGTGTGTGTGTGTGTGTGTGTGTGTGTGTGCGCGTGCGCGCGTGTAGCTGCACAGGCCTCACCTGCAATCCCCCCTCCAGCCCACCAGCTCAGGTGCCCACCTTTGCTGGAACTTGGCTAGTGTCTGGGGGCAACTAGATGACAAAGATAAACATCAAAACGATAGCCTCATCCATGAGGCGAGTACCGTTACTAAGCCTTTTTGCAGAGAATCAGACTTGCTCATAAAAACTGGAGAACGGGCATTAGCCCAGGCAGCCTGGATCTGACACGCCCCCTCCCAGGTCTCTCTCTCCATTGGCCTTCTTTTAAAAAATCCTACTTACGTTAGCATGTAATATGTCTATTATTTTTTTAATTTTATTTATTTATTCGTGGCCTCAGCATGCAGTGGCTTGATGTAGGATCTCAATTCCCGGAGACTGAACGCAGGCCACAGGAGTGAATACACTGAGTTCTAATCATCAGACCACCAGGGAACTCCCCCCACTGCCTCCTGAAGCACTGAATTCCACTGAACCCAAAGGGTCAGCCCCAGCCCTGAATGATGTGCCCACACTCTGTTGCCAGAGTCTTTAAGGCCAGTCTAATGTCTCCCCCAGGGACCAGGCCCTTTCTTGAGACACCGGAGCCCCCCTATTACATGTCCCCTAGGACCCCAACCAGCTCAACTCTCTCATGTCTTCAGAGCCTCTAAATGCCTCTCAGCTAGACTGTAAGCTCCCCGAGGCAAGGAACAAATCCTGGCACTTGCTCAAACAGTGCCCCATACATAGTAGTCACACAATAGATGCTTACATTTAATAGTGACCCTTTAAATCAGTTCCCTCCATTTAGTCAATTCATTTTCTCAAAGGCCTACTACATGCCAAGCCACATTTTTTTTTTTTTTTTTTTTGCTTTTTGCTTTTTTAAGGCAGCTTGCAGCATATGGAAGTTCCCAGTCTAGGGGGCTGAATCGGAGTTACAGCTGCCGGCCTACACCACAGTTCACAGCAACGCCAGATCCTTAACCTACTGAGTGGGGCCAGGGATTGAACCTGCCACCTCATGGATCCTAGTCGGGTTCGTTATCCACTGAGCCACGAAGGGAACTCCTGCCAAGCCACTTTTACCTATGTGAACTAATTTAATCCTACCACCAGCACTGGAAAGAAAAATTGGAGTTCCCTGGTAGCCTGGTGGTTAAGGGTCAGGTGTTGCCCCTGCTATGGACTGGGTCACTGCTGTGGCTCTGGTTTGATCCCTGGCCAGAGAACTTCTGCCTGCTTCAGGCACAGCCATAAAAAAAGAAAAAAATGGAAGACTTAATATTGTCCCCATTTTTGCCGGTAAAGAAATTGAGGCTCAGAGAGGAGAACTGTCTTGCCTAAAGGTCACCCAGGACACGGCAGAGGTAGAACTAAAAAGTGAAGTGTGGAGTTCCTGTTGTGGCTCAGTGGAAACAGATCTGACTAGCATCCATGAGGACACAGGTTCGATCCCTGGCCTCGCTCAGTGGGTTAAGGATCTGGTGTTGCTGTGGCTGTGGTGTAGGCTGGCAGCTACAGCTCTGATTAGACCCCTAGCCTGGGAACTTCCATGTGCTGCAGGTGTGGTCCTAAAAGGCAAAAAAAAAAAAAACCTTCCCCCCCAAAGCCTGGCCTAGCTGCTCTTTTTTGAACACACCTCGTGTTTTCGTGCCTGCATTCCATGGTCCAAACTGTATGCTCTCCATGGATGCACTTCCACCTTGCCGATGACGCCTACGCATTCCTCAGGACTTGCCTTGGAGCAACACAGGAGGAGAAACGCTGGGGCCCCCAAATGTAGGATGGTGCCCCGGCTACAGATCCAGTGGGTGAATGGGTGAATGAATGAATGATGGGTCCAACAGACGCGGATTCTGCCGTTTAACAGCTATGCGGTCTTGAGGGAGTTTGTCTGTAAAATGGGCATGGTGATAAAGGTTTTCACCCTCCAGGACTGCTGATGGGATTAAACAAGATTATGTATGTAAAGCCGTTTGCATGGTGTTTGGCACAGAGTGAATGAGTGTTAAATTTTAGCTACTGTTACCTTCACAATCAAAAGTCACTTTGAAAAAACCAGCTGGGCTCCCCCAGGCAAATAAATCTTTTTCACCTTGGAACAAACCACAGCTCTCGCGTTGTGTTAGCTTCCTCACCTTCCCTCCCCTTTAGGCAGGGCACTCCTTGAGGAACAGAAGCCCAGTTTTATTCCCATCTTGCTGTGGAGCCTGGCATACAGTAGGTGCTCAGTAAATGTTTGCGGGTTGCACACATGTGCAGGTCCTAGGGCTCCATCTTTTTCAAAGGAGTACATTTTCCCCAGGCTCAGCCACTAAGTGGGAATTGATGTTCAGCTTTTCAGGAGAAATTTTGGGGGCAATCTTGACTGAGCAGAACGCTTACTGAGCTCCCCTCCCCCCAGGGAGGTGGTTTGAGGTTGGGGAAGGGGAACTTAAATGTGGGCTCCCGCATTTGGAGGGGGGCAGCATGGGAGGAAGCCCCTGCCACCAATAATTGAGGGGCTTCCCCCACCCCCAGAGCTATGCTGCTTCCTCTGGGGCTTGCTCAAACTTCCTGGGCTCCTTTGAAGTGGGTTCCCTGCAAATCCTGCCCGCAGGCCCTGGAGGATAGGAGCTAAGCCTCCGCATGGGGCCTGGCCTCAGCCTATGGGGTGATCGGGTGTCTCCCCTGCCACTGTCACTTGGGTGCCCACCTTCTGCCCACCTGCCACCTGGATTCAGAGCCCCCTTCCTGCTGCACCTGGCTCCAGGCTGACACCCCTCATTCCCCTTGGCCTTCCCTTCCCCACCTAGCCACACCCTCTTCCCTTCCAGACTCTGTTTAGGGCTCCCCCTCCTCCCAGAAGCCTTCCCTGACCACTGGAGCAATCGCCTTTTTCTCTTCCCTGAGTGCCTGTCTTTAACCAGGTAGAGTTCTTGCTGTTGGGTGTGTGTGTGTGTGTGTGTGTGTGTGTGTGTGTGTGTGTGTGTGTGTTTAGGGCCATGCCTACAGCATATGGAGGCTCCCAGGCTGGGTTCAAATTGGATCTGTAGCTGCCGGCTTTTTGCCATCTACACCACTGCTCAGGGCAACGCCAGATCCTTAACTCACTGAGCAAGGCCAGAGATCAAACCTGGATCCTCAAGGATACTAGTTGGGTTTGATACCGCTGAACTCCTGGGTTGGCTTTTTTTTTGTGTGTGGGGTGGGGGGCGGTGGTTGCACTCTTGGCGTGCAGAAGTCCCTGGCCAGGAATCGAACCCATGCCACAGCTGTAACCAGAGCCACAGCACTGACAGTGAATGCCAGACCCTTAACCAGCTGAGCCACCAGGGTATTCCCTAACCAGATGTTTTAAAAATCAAAGTAAAAGCAGAGCCCGCTTGCTGAGCCCCGATTATGTGTCCTTGTCTGCAGACTCACTGACACACAAGCAGCAAGCATGGCTTCTACCCGCTTCTACAGATGACAACTTGGAGTTTCAGAGAGGTCAGAGTCACCTGATCAAGGTCAGGGGCCCGAGGGGGCAGAAGTATCTCCAAAGCCCTTGCTGGGACCAACCCCCTTCACCTCTCCTGCTGCCCTTGACCTAGTCACAGCACGTCTATTGAAATGGAGTTTTAGGAGATAAAGTCCAACATCTTTATTTTACAAAGGGAGGAAACCCAGGTCTGCGGAGGGGAAGGGACTTTCTGGAGGTCACGGGGACTGTGAGTGTGTGTGAAGAGTAGAACCCTGGCCTCCTAGTTCAATGCAAACACCTTCTCACCAATCACCTCTCCAGACCCCAAGGCTGCCAGCTGCAGGCAAGGTGCCTCATCAAGACCTTTGAGAGTAAGTCTGGATACAGGGCTCTGGCACCTACTGTTCCCTCTGCCTGGATCACTTCCTCCCGCCACTCCGTTTTCAGGGCTGGATCCCTCACCTCCTTTATCTCGACAACTCAATTTAAAAGAGCAACACCAGCCCCACCCCTGGACCCCCTCCTTCCCTTCCTTGCAGTGTTTTTCTCCATTGCAATTACCACCCGCTGCCATGCTATGCATATGATTGTTTATTTCTCTACTGTCTGTCTCCCTCCCCCACTCCCACCCCATTAGTGTGTCAGCTCCCAGAGGACCCTGATGGCCGGTGGCCGCCTGCCTTCCTCGTGGTGAACCCCCCCACCGCGGTCTGGCCTGGAGCTCTGTAGAATGAATGTGCACCCAGTTTGATGGCGGCTTCACAGCTCGTGTGATCTGGGCTAGTTACTTTCCCGCCCTCTCCTCATGGGCACCTTGGGAGCAGCAGTGGCTCTCCTCTTAGGCAGGAAGACGGCCCAGGCCCCCCTATACCCAGCACAGAGCTCAGCCCTGCCCAGAGGCCCAGGATGAATTCCAGAGACTAATGGGGGATTCCCAGCACTGCGGAAGTTTGTGTCACCTGTGCCCAGGGGCCCCAGTGGCTTTACCTTGTGCCAGGGTCTTCGGCTGTGGCCCCAGGGCGCTCTGATCTGCTCGGTGCTACTCCTACATTATCTTATTTCATCCTTACAACAGCCCCTGTGAGCGGCACGGTCCCCATTTCACAGACAAGAAAACTGAGGCTTAGACAGATGAAGTGACCCGCCCAAGTCACACGAGTAAATGAAAAGCCAGGATCCTAATCCAAGCCCAGTGGGCTCTGTGGCCCCTGGTGCTGACCACGGGGTCTCCGGAGATCACCCCTGTTCTTTCTCCACCCCGGTCTGCTCACGATCCCCTGTGCAGACGTGGCGAGGAGGATCGGGCTGAGGGGTGGCAAGGGGCTGAGGGTACCACCACCTCCTGCGAGGAACATCACTACTTCGGCTGCTTTTTACCCCTCAGTCAAGTGGGGATAAAAATAATACAATACCGGAGTTCCCGTCGTGGCGCAGTGGTTAACGAATCCGACTAGGAACCATGAGGTTGCGGGTTCGATCCCTGCCCTTGCTCAGTGGGTTAACGATCCGGCGTTGCCGTGAGCTGTGGTGTAGGTTGCAGACGCGGCTCGGATCCTGCGTTGCTGTGGCTGCGGCGCAGGCCAGTGGCCACAGCTCC
>PVHT021183551.1:6824507-6849459 GCA_004024745.2 Catagonus wagneri
GGAGTTCCCGTCGTGGCGCAGTGGTTAACGAATCCGACTAGGAACCATGAGGTTGCGGGTTCGATCCCTGCCCTTGCTCAGTGGGTTAACGATCCGGCGTTGCCGTGAGCTGTGGTGTAGGTTGCAGACGCGGCTCGGATCCTGCGTTGCTGTGGCTGCGGCGCAGGCCAGTGGCCACAGCTCCTATTAGACCCCTAGCCTGGGAACCTCCACATGCTGCAGGTGCGACCATAAAATGATAAAAGGCAAAAAAAAATAATAATAATAATACAATACCCACCTTGTGGGGGGAGCCACGAGAGTGCAAAAAACTCTTGGCACAATGCCTGGCACATGGCAAGTCCTCTGCAAATGTCAGCCATGATTATTTTTATCTCTGACACCATATTTGGAGGCCCAGGCACATAGTACCTGCCAGGTGCCACCCCCCAGCCTGAATCCTGTCAGTCGGGCTGCAGGCCTGGCGGAGGCTCAGAAGGAGGAAGGGAGGCAGCGTAGGAAGCTGCTGTTTGTTTTCTGAAACTTCCCAGGCTGACCCCAGCCCCTTTGCTCCTTGACACCACTGACAAGAACACAAGGACTCATTCACCGCAAACCCCGCCCGAGGTCCCCTTCCCACTGGGCCCTGGATAAACCCAGCGGGACCCCACAGTCCGGGCCTCCATTCCCACGCCCGTCACCCACCACCAGGAATGTGCCCTCACACATCTACACACACACAGAGAAGTGCTGTGAACACAGCCATGGCCTCAGTACTGCACATGTCTGCACGCGCGCGTGCGCACACACACACACACACCTGTCCAGGCGTCCAGGCACGCAGGTCTTGGGGACCACCTTGGGGCAGAACAGGGGCTCCTTCCCCATCCCACCCCTGCCCCTGCTTCCTGTCCTGTCTCTGTCCACCTGTCTAGCTGTCTCCATCTACCAGTCCCAGAGGGACCCTGATCACTCCTTCCCAGCTATCCTTCCTCCTACCCGCCCACCCTCCAGGAGTCCATTTGTCTGTCTGTCCGCCTGTAGTCAGCCCAGCAGTGAGCAATCCATCCTCACCCGGCCCTATGCATCATCTCTGCTACAACCTCCCCAGCAAGACCTGTCCCCTGTCTCAGCAGGGTCTCTCATCACCCCACCCCCTCACCCATCCCTCCCCACCCCCTCATCTGTCAGTCTGGCTGTCCATCTATCCACCCTTACTTCCTTCCTCCCCACCGTGGCCCGGCCCCTCTCAGTCCCCTCCGTGCCCCATCCATCACTTCCCAGACAGCCCTTTCCAGACAGGTAGTCACCTCTTGGCAGCTCCTGTCCATCCGTCTGTCCACCAGCCCATCCATCCGTCTGCCATCCCCTCAATCATGCCACAGCTACTGGTCCGAATTTGCCTCCATTCCAAAAAAAAGAAGTTCCCGTCATGGCTCAGTGGTTAACGAATCCGACCATTAGGTTGCGGGTTCGATCCCTGGCCATGCTCAGTGGTTTAAGGATCCGGCGTTGCCGTGAGCTGTGGTGTAGGCTGCAGACGCGGCTCGGATCCCGCGTTGCTGTGGCTGTGGCATAGGCCGGCGGCTACAGCTCCGATTACACCCCTAGCCTGGGAACCTCCATATGCCATGGGTGCGGCCCTAGATAAGGCAAAAAGACAAAAAAAAAACAAATTTGCCTCCATTTGCATACTCCCTGGTTGGACCCCGTGAGGTGCCCCTCAGCCAGCCCTCAGTAGGGTGTGTGTGTGTGTGTTTTTGTGTGTGTGTGTGTGTGTGTGTGTGTGTGTGTGTCTGCACGTGTGTGTCTGTGTGTGTTGAGTATGTGTGAAAACTGGGGACCTGGGCGATGGTCGGCTGTCTTACTGTGTATTTCTCCCATGCACTGTTTGCATTTTCAACATATGCATCAGTCACCTATTCAAAAAATAAATACGGAATTTGAAAAAAAAATCTGGGAGCTCTCGTGGTGGCTCAGTGGTTAACGAATCCGACTAGGAACCATGAGGTTGCAGGTTCGATCCCTGGCCTTGCTCAGTGGGTTAAGGATCCGGCGTTGCCGTCAGCTGTGGTGTAGGTTGCAGACGCAGCTCGGATCCCGCGTTGCTACGGCTCTGGCAGAGGCCGACGGCTACAGCTCTGATTAGACCCCTAGCCTGGGAACCTCCATATGCCACAAGTGTGGCCCTAGGAAAAGGCAAAAAGACAAAAAAAAAAAGGAAAATAAAAGAAAAAAATCCGACCTCTGTTCTTATCTCCTGCTTCTTAAGAGGAACCTGATCAGCGTCCCTGCAGCTGGGGGCGTAGCCACCCCCCACCAAGGAGTCTCAGCCTAGGGCCACCCATTCTCCTCCCCAGCGAAAGGCACTCGCCCTCCTGCCCAGCTGCCCAGAGGCAAGAGAAGAGCAGATAGAGGTGGAAACTGCGGGAGAGCCAGAAAAGCCCGGAAGGAGCCTGGGACACGTGGAGAGGAGAGAGCCCGGAAGGAGGCAGGAGAGAGGGGACGACGGAGCAAGACAATAGCCCGGGCCGAGGGGGCGGGTGTCGGACTCTGGTTCCCTGCGGGGCACCCCTGCCCGAGAGCAGGGAGGGTGAATTAAGGGGCCCCGGGCGGGAACTGGGGGGTAGGGTGGGCTGGGGGGCGGCCGAGCACCGCATCCCCCACCGCCGAGCCGTCTCGCACCCGGCCGGCTCCGGCTTCCGGCTCCGCAGGTGCCGCCTTTGAGGGTCGCCGCGTGCAGTTTATGGCCGGGCCGAGCCCCTTCCCCGCTGCGAAGAACCGCCTCTGCGCCTCGTAAAGGAGGTCGGGGGCCCGGCCCGGGGCGGCCCCCGTCGCCATGGAAACAGGGGCTGCCCAGGGGACAGCGACTGGGGACAGGGCGTCTGGCCCTGGCGCTGTGGCGCGCACTTTGCGGATGGCTTGTGCTTAACCCTCCGGTCGCAGCCGCCTCGCCTTCCCAAGCCCCATCACCCACCCCCTTTAAAAACCACCTCTTCCAGAAGGTCCTTAGCCACTACCGCCACCCCTGGGGCCTCACCGGCGCTTCACAGCAATAATAATTAGTAATAATCACAGCTAGATTCCCTCAGTTTTATCTCTGTGCCAGGCTTTGGGCTACCTGCTGCACATCCGTTATCTTCTGTCCTCAAACCAAGCCTGTACTGAAGCAAAGGAGAAAACTCAGGCTGGCAGAGTTCTACTCAAGGTCCCACAACTTGAAAACTACCTCCTAGTTCTGGTCTTAGTTTTGCCGTCTCTGGGGAAAAAAAAAAAAGGAAAGTGGGGACTTCCCAGTCCTGGCTCAGCGGTAACAAACCCGAGAACCCAACCTGTATCCATGAGGACACAGATTCAATCCCTGGCCTTGCTCAGGGGGTTAACCACCAGGGGTTGCGGCGAGCTGTGCCATAGGTCTCAGATGCAACCCCGATCTGGCCTTGCTGTGGCTGTGGCTGTGGCCGGCAGCTGCAGCTCTGGTTCCACCCCTAGCCTGGGAACTTTCATATGCTGCAGGTGCGGCCCTAAAAAGCGAAGACAAAAAAAGAGAGAGAGAGAGAGAGAGAGAGAGAAAGAAAGAAAAGGAAGAAAGAAAAGAAGAAGAACGAAAGTGGGACTGGGGCTTGCCAACTGACCAGCCAAGGGCAGGAGCTAGTTCACAGACTTGTCTGGGATTTGTGGGTTCTGTGGGCTGTAAAATCCTGACTTTGGGAGTTCCCATGGTGGCGCAGTGGAAACGAATCCGGCTAGGAACCAAGAAGTTGCAGTTTCGATCCCTGGCCTTGCTCAGTGGGTTAAGAATCCGGCATTGCCATGAGCTGTGGTGTAGGTCACAGACGTGGCTCGGATCTGGCATTGCTGTGGCTGTGGCATAGACCGGCAGCTGTAGCTCTGATTGGACACCTAGTCTGGGAATCTCTGTATGTGGCAAGTGCAGCCCTAAGAAGACAAAAAAAAAAAAAAAAGTCCTGACTTTGAAGGTCTTTTGAGGGTATGCAGTCTCCAGTTTGTCCCAGTGCCTGCTTGGCACACCCCTCTCCCTACACATCAGTCCCACTCTGTGATATCCTGATTGGGTCTCTCCCAAAGTTCCCGGGCTAGGGATCAAACCTGCATCATCACGGACACTATGGCAGGTTCTTAACCTGCTGAGCCACAACGGGAACTCCCAAGAGAGGGACCAAAGGACCTCCCAGCTCCCACATTCCAAAGAGACTTAAGTCATCACAAAAGTGACTTGCTCTGCAGCCTCCCCCCTCTGACTGGGTGCTGAGGGGAGCTTTGCGCCTCTCCCATTAGACTGGGTCCTCCTAAGGGTCAGTACATCTCTGCCACTTCCTCGGGTCTGTGGTCATTAGAAATATGCAGACCCTGGTGGTTGAGCTGGTTGACCACATCTGTCCATGTTCAAGCACATCCCAGGGGTCTGGCCCACTCCTTGCACTACCGCCGAGATCTAGGGTCCAAGGACTGGGTTCCTGGTGAGAAAACTGCAGTCTCCGCCATGGAAATAGCCTCGTCTTAGACCCTAAGACCTGTCCCTACGCAGGCTCAGAAAGGGAGAGAGAGGCTCAGGGACTACCGCGCAGGTAGCAGCGACACCAGAATCGTCATCCCTTCTGCTTAGTCAGTTACGTGCCTGGCACATAACCAGCAGTGAGCTGATTACTTTCACACCCATTTTCTGCCTGGGGAAACTGAGTTCAAAGAGGGTTGAACACTTGACTAAGATCACCCCCTGAGAAGCGGCAACCCTACTCTTTCCCCTCGCACCCGGCTGCCTGTCTCCCAGCGTGCCTCAGACTGACTTCCAACTGGCTGTCGAAGTGGGCGGAACAGGGTTAGGTTTGGTTTTGCTTTGTTCCACTTTATTTTTTCTTTTTAGGGCCACACCTGCAGCATATGGAAGTTCCAGGCTAGGGGTCGAATCAGAGCCACGGCTGCCAGCCTATGCCACAATCGCAGCAATGCCAGATCCAAGCCACATCTATGACCTAAGCTGCAGCTTGTAGCAATGCCGGACCCTTAACCCACTGAGCAAGGCCAGGGATCAAACCCGCATCCTCATGGATACTGTGTCGCTTTCTTAACCTGCTGAGTCACGATTGGAACTCCATGATTTTGCTTTGTTTTAAATCTGAGGCCCCAGTGCCCAGCTCAAGGCCTGGAACATAGCAGATATGTGCAACACACCTGATAACATCTGTTCTCGTCCATGCTCAGGTAGGTCCTGCTGCCCAAAGTCAACCCAACCAGCAATTGCTGAAGCACCTCCTATGTCCTGGGCATTGTGTATACATCACACTTGATCTAGATCATCGCATGGATCCACCCCCCGCTCTGTGATCTCTCACTGACTATTTACAACAGAGGAGGCAACCAAGGCTCTGGGCAGTTGGCATTTGAAGCCAGATCTACACGTCTCTCACACACAAGACCAAACTGGTGCTTCCCTGAGAGAGAGGGCAAGGGTCACTGAACTTGGGGGCCCTGCCTGCAGCCTGGCTGACTTAGGGGCCCACCCCAGACAGAGAATGATGCTGATGGGGGTTGAGGGCTCCCCAGAGACCCTGCCACCCTCTCTCAACTGTACATTCATATATATATATTTTTTGTCTTTTTGCCTTATCTAGGTCTGCACCCGCAGCATATGGAGGTTCCCAGGCTAGGGGTCTAACAGGAGCTGTAGCTGCTGGCCTTCACCATAGCCACAGCAACGCGGGATCCCAGCTGTGTCTGCAACCTACACCACAGCTCACGGTAACGCTGGATCCTTAACCCACTGAGCAAGGCCAGGGATCGAACCTGCAACCTTATGGTTCCCAGTCGGATTCGTTAACCACTGAGCCACGACGGGAACTCCTCAACTGTACATTTATGTGCTATTGTGTGAAGGTTCATAGCAAGGATATATGGCCACATTGTGGGGCGGGGGGTGAGCAGGGCCTCATGGCTTATGTGGGTGTCCCTGTGAGTGTGTAAGGACACATATGTACCCACATCTGTATTTCCCAGTGTCTGGAAATGGGCAGGGGAGGGTGGCGCTGACATATACGCAGCTACCGTATATAAAGGCACACTAGCTCTTATGGGCCCCATTTCTCAGCTGAAGAAACTGAGGCTCAGAGACTTAAAGGGACTTGCTCAAAATCATACAAATAGCATGTCTGTCTGCGTGCGTGTGCAGTTGTGCATTTCTTTCCTCGGGTGTGTGTGTGTGCAAGCGCACGCATGCTGGTGCGCCTGCAGTGGGCAGGGTGGGGTGGGGTGGGGTGGGTGTGGTGAGGAGGGAGGGCTGCCTGCAGCTCCAACCCTGTAATAGACTCTCCCTGTCTCGCCGGGGCCTAGAGGAGCGGGCGGTAATAACTGTTTTGCACAGCGGATCCACCTCGTGTCACAGCCTGAACATGTGCCCCAGGGCCAGACTGACGGCCAGAGCTCGACCCCAGGCTGCTCCCTGGTGGGAGCTAGGGGGCTCCGGGCCCCCCTGCCCTCCTCACCTCCATCTTGGTCTGACCGGGCACAGCAGGTGAAGGGGCTGGACTCGAAGCAGTCCTGCCAGTTAGCAGCTGTGCTTGCCTTTGCCCTCAGACTGTGAGCCCCCCAAGGGAAGGGCGCACTAGCTCCTCCAGTAGATGGGGGGACTTTTCCAGAAAGAGCCTGTGTGCACCCCTCAGCAGACTAGGAGCTCCCTGAGGGCAGGGGCTGCAGCTCTTGGGTCAGAGAAGATATATTCCCACCGAAAGGGACCACCCCCCAGTGCATGAATTCAGGGCGCATGTGTCTCAGAGGAGGTCCCACAGACACTGTCTCTTTCAGCACTGACCCCTCCCAGATCATAGTCATCTGTCCGAGTCCCCTCCTCTCAGCCCCGGAGGGGAGGCAGAGCAGGGGGCGCAGGTCCTCAGGCCCGGGCTGAGGCCTCCGGCAGTGGGGACACAACTGCCAGGCAGGCTGGGAATCAGACCCACTGCCCCTCTCCCGTGCCACCCTGTCTCCTGCCCCCGCCCCGTCTCCCACGGACTTTGACCACCCCTTCCTTCTCTTATCAAAGAAACACCAAAACCGGTCATCGAAACTCCTGGCCTCCTGACCCCCAACCCCCACCCTGCCCCACCCCAACTGCCCCATCCTGGCTCCCAGGGCCCACAACCCGCCAGTCGCCAGTCCCATTCCAAGGGAGACCCAGCGGGGAGCAGACCTGGCACCATGAGGCTCCCGTCCGAGACCCCTCATGTGCGTGTCCCTGTGAGTGTGTAAGGACAAGTATGTGCCCACGTCTGTGTTTCCCAGCGTCTGGGAATGGGCAGGGGAGGGTGGGGCTGACATACACAGCTACCCTGTATAAAGGCACACTAGCTCTTATGGGCCCCATTTCACAGTTGAAGAAACTGAGGTTCAGAGACTTAAAAGGGACTTGCTCAAAATCATACAGGTCTCCTTTCTCCTGGGTGCACCCCCTCTGCCCTGCAGGTGTCAGTGCGGGGTGGGGGTGGGGTGAGGGTGGTGCCTGGGGGCATTGCCCATAAAGATAAAAGGGCCTCGGAAGGCAGTCACCGCCAGGAGATCAAAGCCTGACCGGGAGGGTGAGGCCAGCCAGGGGAAGTGACTTGTCCCTAATCAAGAGCAAATAGCAAGGAGGAGGAAGTGGCGAGGCCCCATGCTTTCCCTTCCTTCTTAGGGCTTGGAGAGACCCTTGCAGGTCCCCGCAGAGGTGGGAAACCGAGGCTCGGGACGGGAGGGGCTCGTCCAGGCTCACAAGGCCGGGCCTCGTGGAACCAGGGGGTCCCTCCTGTCCCCCCTGTCCCCGCAGAGTGAGCACGGCTGAGTCACAGGCCTGGCCCTGCCTTTGACTCACCAAGGACCTGACTGCACCTCGGTTTCCCCCTATGAAGAACAGAGGATAAGGACAGTGAGTCAGGTTTGTTATAGGAGATAAAAGACCAGGGCAAAGTAGCCAGGTCGGCGCTGGGCACATGGAAGGCCCTTCGGAAGGCGCAAGCGCGTCCCCTCCCCGCAGCGCTGAACGTCTGAAGTCCTCGGTTCACACTGAGGAGCTCCACTGACCCAGTTTCTCTGCAGGGAGCATCTCAGCTCCCCGACCCACACTCCAGGTTTGAACCCCAGGGCAGCCACTCCCCGCCGAAGGAAGGAGAGCCTCCTTCTCCCTCCTGCCACCACCTTCCTGGTGACCAGGATGTGCTAGAGTGACAGGCCTGCCCGGCCTGCTGACTCAGCGCCTGGAGCTGGGGCTTGCTTAGCAACCAGCACAGGCCCCGGGCAAACAGAGCCACCGGCAGCCACACCCCCACCACAGGAATGCAGCAGCATTCCTGGGGGGGTGCTGTGCCCGTGCCTGCGAGGTGGGGGGCAGGTAGGCACCTTCCTTGGCCACCCTGGCCCGGGAGGGAGAGGGTCTCAGACAGGGGCCCAGGACCCTACCACCGCCCGGGCCCTGGGGCCAGGCTGTTGGGGTTCCAGCCCTCAGCTTGGCATCTGAGAGCAGCGGCCAAAGTGAAGCCCGGAGGCGGTGTGACCTGGGACAAAGTCCCTCTGAGCCTCAGTTTCCTCATCAGTCAAGTGGGGGGGAAATAACAGCCTTGTGGTGGAATTACTGTGAGAACTGGATGAAAGCACAGGCCCAGGGCTTAGCACAAGCCTGCCTCGCCTAAGGACTGAGAGAAGGGCACCCTCAGTTATCAAACCCACATCGCTGTCACAGAATGAGCGGGTCTTCCGGCTCTGGGGCCCTAGAAGGAGATCGAGGCCCAGAGAGGGATTTTTACCTTCCTGAGGTCACACAGCGGGACAGCCCCTCAGGGCCCATTGTGCTTCTCCCCTTGTCCCCTCTGGCCACCCAGAGCCCTCACTAGCGAGACTCACACTCCCTCCTCTCCTGGGTGTCTCAGTCCCAGGTCAGCCAGAACCCCAGACCCCACTCTTCACTTTGGCCCAGGGGCAGACCTGGGGAGGAGGCTCCGGGTGGGGTGGCCTTCAGTCCCCAGTGCCCCCCTCAGGCAGTCCTAGGGGATGCTTCATCCCTTCTGTTCCTGCCCTGCCAGCTGGTGCCACTCCCCTGTGGAAGAGGCCACAGGACAGCGACGCCTTAAGCACAGGGAAAATTGGTTTCATAAAAAAGCCCTAACAGGAGTTCCCGTCCTGGCACAGGGGAAACAAGTCCGACTAGGAGCCATGAGGTTGGGGGTTCGATCCCTGGCCTTGCTTAGTGGGTTAAGGATCCAGTGTTGCCGTGAGCTATGGTCTAGGTTGCAAACACGGCTTGGATCCTGCACTGCTATGGCTGTGGTGTAGGCCGGCAGCTATAGCTCTGATTAGACCCCTAGCCTGGGAACCTCCATATGCCGTGTGTGGCCCCCCCAAAAAAAGCTAAATAAATAAATAAATAAGCCCTAAGGGAGTTCCCGTTGCGACTCAGCGGGTTACGAACCTGGCTAGTATCTATGAGGACACAGGTTCGACCCCTGGCCTCGCTCAGTGGGTTAAGGATCTGGCGTTGCTGCAGTGAGCTGTGGTATAGGTGGCAGTCTCAGCTCAGATCCTGTGTGGTTTAGACATAGGCGTAGGTCAGCAGCTGCAGCTCTGATTCAACCCCTAGCCTGGGAACTTCCATTTGCCACAGGCACAGCCCTAAAAAGCAAACAAATAAATAAAGCCCTGAGTGGGAGATGGGTCCCCTGGCTTTGTACCCGTCTTGCTGTGTGACCTTAGGCGAGTCCCTGCCCTCTCCCCGTCATTACCTACATTGCTGGTGCTGGTGAGATCAGGAAGTGCTGTGTGAATGTCCCCAGCTTTCCCCCAACCCCCTCCCCAGCCTCAGGGCCTCCTTTAATCCCCCCAGATCTGCCTGCCTTTGATAGTCCTGTGGGTGGCTGAGCTGGGGTTCTGAATAGGAAGCCGAGGGCTCCGGGCTGTGGGGGAACAGGCAGGAGCAGAGCCTGCCAGGCCTGCCGGCGGCGGGAGGGGGCTGCGGGCCCCTCGCCATTCACCGCTAAGCCTGGATCCGGACGCCTTTGTGCCAAGAACAAAACCCCGGGGATCAGCTGTTCTCAGACCTGCCTCTCTCAGCTCCGGAAGGGACGAGGGAGCTGGGCCTGAGGGTGGACTGGTGCCCTCTCCGTGGGCCCTGGGACACCCAGGGGTGGCCCCCCACCCAAGAAGCTTCCCCGTTACCCCAGGGTGTGGGGTTGTGATGGGTGAGCAAATCCCACATCTTACTTATTAAGGGATTTGGGTAAGTGTGTTAACTTCTCTGAGCCTCAGTTTCTTAATCTGTAAGGTGGATGTTATAAACCCCAGCCTCATGGGGAGAGGATTAAAATGAGATAATGCACTCAGGGCTTGGCATTTTCTGGGGCCCGGTAGCTGCTGTTAGACTAGCTCCAAACGGTAGCTGCTGTTAGGCCAGCTTTATTCCTGCCCGGGTACCAAATCGAATCTTGGATTTGAGCGCAAAATGTGTGTGTGCGCGTGCGTGTGTGTGTGTGTGTGTGTGTGAGATGAAGGGGCTCTGGGCAAACCTGGCCAGGTAAGCTGGGAGACAAGCCCTCTGACCCACCACCCACCTGCCCTTCTTTGCCGGCCTACGCCACAGCCACAGCCACAGGGGATCCGAGTCGCGACTTCGACCTACACCACAGCTCATGGCAATACCTGATCCTGAACGCACTGATCGAGGCCAGGGATTGAACCTGCATCCTCATGGATACTAGTCAGGTTCTTAACTGGCTGAGCCATGACGGGAACTCTGTGCCTGCTCTTCTTTCCATAACACTCGGCACAGTCCCCACGGCACACAGCTCACTCCAGCCTCCTGCCCTGCAGTGTGTTCCTAGAAGGAGGGGTGGTGGCCTCTGACCATCCGGGGGTGCCGCACCCCTGCTGCCCGGCCCCCAAGTTAAAGCCTCTCAGGCCTCCCTCCTGGCCCTCAGACCCAGGCCTCGTGGTGGTTGGCTGCTCCCAGCCCAGAATGACCAAGAGGCTCTGGCAGGGGCCGCCCCCTTGGGGGGATACCGGGGAGAGTCCTCAGGGGCCCTGCCTGCCTGGGGGTCTCTCCTGGGCCCCTCAGGCCAGGGGACAAGGCTCTGTGTCAGAAGTGGCGGAGCCCCAGGGAGCCATGACTTGAGTTTCCCAGGCAGGGGGCCAGGAGGCTCGTGGTCACACTCTGCCCGGGACCTGGGCTCTGGCCAAGCGTCAGCAGCAAAGATTGTTGGGTCGGTTTTATTTTAAACGAAAAAGAACTTTGAGTGGAAACATGTGTCTCTTCATCTCCACTCCTACTTCTCTCTCCGTTTCGTTCTCAAATACTTCTCTTTTGGGGGGAGGGGTTCCCTTTCTCTGTTTTTCTGTCTTGCTCTATTTCTCTCTGCTTCTCCGCCTCTGGGTCTGTCTCTTTCTGTCTCTGTCCTTCTGTTTTTTTGGCTTCTCTGTCTCTCCATCTCTTTCTGGCCGCAGGAGTGGTAACTCGGGGTGTGGCCCAAGCCCCTGGCATCCTACCCTCCCTGCAGATGCAATCCCCGGGAGTGCCATGTCCCCACACAGGAGTTCTGTCCCCAGGAGGGCTCAGAGTCCCCTCCTGGGGATGAGGTGTCCGAGCAACTGAGGCTCCAAGATCCAAATCCTCCACGCCACCCCACGATCTCCCCCTCCTCAAACCCCAGCTCCCCCTACATCTGCCGCTCTTGGTCTCTCTTCTATACCAGGCATCTAGACAATCATTCTGCAGCTTAAAATGTCTTCAACCGCTGGTCTGGTCCAAAACACCCATTTTGCTGCCAGAGAGACTGGTGTTGGGGGGCAGGGGGGAGACCGTGACTTGCCCAAAGCCACATAGGGAATTTAGGGGCAGAGCTGGGCAGACCCAAGTCCCCACCTGTGGGCAGCATCTCTTGCACCTCAGAGAGGGGAGTGTCCCACCCCTAAACTCACCGCTCAGGTCCCAGACCTTCCACAAGGGCGGTGGGTCACCAGTATGAGGGACCCCCTGGGAAACTGTAGACCTTGGCTGGTCACCCCTCCCACCCCAGCACAGCTATATTCTTGGGTTACTACCTTCCAGCCCCTTCCGCCACTCACCAGGCAGCAAGAAAGAGACTGGCCATCCAGGGCCGGGGATCAGATCCCAGCCCAGCCTCTGAGTCCCTGTGAATATGAGCTTTCCCCTTCTGGCCTCAGTTTTCCCATCTTTGTAGCGGAAGGCTTGTCTTTGCCATAAGCACCTTTCTGTCCTAATATTTTGTCGTGTCCTCTATAAAGAATCTTCTGGAACGCCTGGCCAGGAATGCAGTCTTCCCTCCCAAAGTGAGAAGGACCCTGTTCAACATGACCGGCTCCCCCTAACTTCCAGGCTCAATGTCTCCTGGATTCAGGCAGCTTAGAAGCCAGAACCAAGAGGACAGGTGCCGGGCGGGGGGTGCTGTCACTGTGATCTGGTACCCTGTTGTCAAAGGCTGCTCTGCCCGCCCCCTTGCCCCACCCGCAGCTTGGCTTCTGGAGGTGGCATGAGGGGCAGGGAGCTTCATGCTCACCTCCACTGGGCCACCTAGAAATCCTTGGGCCAGAGGTCAGAAAGGAAGAAGAGGTTTCCCAGGAGCCCGTGGGTGGGAGGCAGGTGAGGTGCTAGTCCCCCACAGCTGGTGCTCCTGGCCACCCTCTGGGCCCCCTCCACATGCCCCGGCCAGGACTGGAAATTGTGGCCTTTCACAGTCCCCCCAGCTCCATCCGTCTTGCTGAACCCCCAGCCTCTGGCTTGGAACATGGAAATGGCTCATGTCACGCACACGATTGCCCTGCAGGTCGGAACCACCAGCAGTCCACCTTACAGATGAGGAAGACGAGGCACAGAAAGGGGAAGAGGCTGGCCTGAGCTTACACAGACACAGCGACGTGCCGGAGCTGGCTCCTTCTGGCTCAGGGAGAGAGGGCTGTTAAATCCTCATGAAGTTTGCGAGCCAGGTTTCACGGGTCCCTTGAAATAACTGTGCGTGGAAGTATTTACACCACAGCAATCAGCAACTGATGCAAACCACCGGGGCTTTTTTATTCCTCCACTTTCAGAAAGCCAGTTGTTAAACAGTTACCAGCTCACCACTGGCTGGAGGCCACTGCTTTTACAATGTCTCAAGAGGGTCCCTCACTTAGAAAGTTTAAGAGCTTAGCAAGGCTGCCTCCTGGTCGCAAGATCTGTGACAGATGCGAGCATGTCTGACTCCAAAGCCAAGAAATTCCTTCCTGCCCTCACGACACCAAGAGTTGCTTCTCTTTCTACTCCATCGGGATAACTTCCTGTCCAGGGCAGGAGACTGTCCCTGCTGTCCCTGGGGGCAGGGATTCAAGGTACTGCAAGGTTCAAAGCGCCTGGCCAATGTGCCCTCTGATCTGTGCGATCAATTCCTTAAACATTTGCCAAGCACCTCACTTAACCTCCTGGAGCCTGTTTCTTCAGCTGCAAAACAAAACGAGCCTCATCCACCTGGCAGCAGGTGGATGGGTCATTCCTTCATCGACCCATTCATTCAGTCCGTGGCTCCCCACGTGCCAACCGGTAGTGTCTGAGAAAGATTGCAATCGGCTTTCCTGCTCTGAATCATGGCTCTGCCCCTGGCTTCCTGTGTGACCTTAGGCTTCAGCCTTCCTATCTGTACTCTGAGATCTTCTGCAAAGGTTTCTTCCAGCTCCTCCCCCACCTCGGCGGGGTTATTGCAGGAGCGCAGGACAGGCCCTTGGTGAAAGTACTCTGGGAACCGGAAGTGACGGTCATCAGGGTAACCAGCCTGGCTGAGGACACAAAGGCGGCGGCAGCTCCCGCCCTGGACACAAAATACCCGTGTAATTCACACCAGCAGTGGTCCCTGTTTCTATTTACTTGATTTTTTTTTCTTTCTGTTTTTGGCTGCACGCTCGGCATTCAGAAGTTCCTGGGCCAGGGCTGGAACCCACACCAGGGCAGCAACCCAGGCCACCGCAGTGACAAACCGGATATTGAAACCTCTGTGCCACAAGGGAACTCCCTCTGTTTACTGGAATGGAGAGCTGAGAGGGCAGGGAGGCGTGGGGTACTCGGGCGAGACTGCCCAGGGGGTGATAACACAGCAACAGTGATCACTGGGTGAACATCAGCTCTGGGCCAGGGTCTACACTATCACGTGTTCTAGATCTCATTGAACCTTTACAGACTCGCAAGGTGGGAACTCCTCTCACACTCATCTTGCAGATAAAGAAGCTAAAGCCCAGGAGTTCCCATCATGACTCAGTGGTTAACAAACCCGACCAGTATCCATGAGGACACAGGTTCAATCCCTGGCCTCGCTCAGTGGGTTAAGAATCTGGCATTGCTGTGAACTGCAGTGTAGGCTGTGGCTGTGGTGCAGGCCAGCGGCTACAGCTCCGATTCAGCCTCTAGCCTGGGAACCTCCATATGCCGCAGGTGTGGCCCTAAAAAGAAAATTATGTACTGATCCCCAGTTGTTGCAGGCACTGAGCTGGACGCCTTGGACAGCAGTGAGTAGAGCGAATGATTATCTCTGCTTTCGTGGCAGGTGCATTCTAGAACAGTGCTATCCAAGAGAAATTTCTGCGGGTGGAATGATGGTTGGAAGGCAATGTTCCATAGCTGTTCTGTGCCATATAGTGGCCACTAGTCATGGGTAGCTTCTGAGCACTTGAAATGTGGTCAGTGTCCCCGAGAAACTGGCTTTAATTTTTAAAAATCTTAATTAATTAATAATACTTATTAACAATGTTGTTATTTTGGTCTTTTTACAGCCATACCTGCAGCACATGGAAGTTCCTAGGCTAGGGGTCGAATTGGAGCAGCATGCCACAGTCACAGCAACCCAGGAATCAAACCACATCTTCCACCTTTGCTGCAGCTTGCAGCAATGCCAGATCCTTAGTCCACTGAGGGAGGCCAGGAGGGATCGAATCTGCATCCTCGTGGATACTGGTCAGGTTTGTAACCCCCTGAGCCACAACAGGAACTCCTCATCTTAATTAATTTAAATTTAAATAGTCAGCTGTGGCTAGTGCCAACCAAACTGGATCGTGCAGTTCTTGAAGGTGAGCTGGAGTTAGAACCCAAGTTTGTCTAATCTGGCTTTATCTTACTTGAGTTTATCACCACCGGGTGTCAGCAGTGTGGACCTCCTGCATCTGAATTACCAGGGAAGCAAGCTAAAAATGCAGATTCCCCAGGCCCTCCCTCAAGATGCACTGAATCAGAAATTCAAGGCCGGAGTTCCTGTTGTGGCTCAGCGGTTAACGAATCCCACTAGGAACCGTGAGGTTGCGGGTTCGATCCCTGACCTTGCTCAGTGGGTTAATGATCCGGTGTTGCCATGAGCTGTGGTGTACGTTGCAGATGCGGCTCGGATCCCGCGTTGCTGTGGCTGTGGCTATGGCGAAGGCCTTCAGCTACAGCTCTGATTAGACCCCTAGCCTGGGAACCTCCATATGCAGTGGGTGCGGCCCTAAAAAGCAAAAAAAAAAAAAAAAAAAAAATTCAAGGCCTAGGAGTCTGTATTTTTGTCAAGTTCTCTAGGCGATTTTAATGCACAGGAGTTCAAGTTTGAGACCCAACACCTACCTGTCCAAGATTCCCAGTCGGGAAGAGTTAGGTCTGACCTGTGCTGGGCTTCCTGGGCCAGGACCAGGCTGGCCCAGTCTGGCTAACACAGCCTTGTTTTCAACTGGTCCTGGGAGTTCCCTTGGGGCTCAGTGGGTTAAAGATCTGGAGTTGTCACTGCTGTGGCTCTGGTTCCTTCTGTGGTCTTGGTTCCACCCCTGGCCCGGGAACTTCTGCATGACATGGGTGTGGCCAAAAAAAAAGAAAGAACTAGTCCTGGCTACCAGCTTGTTATTCCTTACTTGTTATTTCCCTGAAAAGCAAGAAGAGATGGCCTTTCCCTGTGCTCTGCGGAGGAGCTGGGGAGGGCTCCTGAGTTTCCTGTCTTGTGTCCCAGGCTCTGGGGCTCCCCAGTCCGCCAGCTCAAGGCGTAGGCTCTAGCTGGTGGGCAGCAGGTCAGAAGCTTGGCCCAGAGCCCCACCCAGCAGACCAGCCTGGTCGAGTATGGGGAGGAAGGAAGCGAAGGCAGGCTGGGGGCCAGCGGGGACAGGGGTGCCGGGTGACACAGCCCTCAGGAATTTGAAAACAAACATTTAGCCAGCAAAGGAAGAGGCTGCTGTCGGTTGCTGAGCTAGGGCGGCCCAGTTCCCCTCCCTCCCAGGACAGGGGTGAATCCCAGTCCTGCTGACCATGGCCCCTGGCTGGAACCAGTGCCTGGGGAGTTTCCACTGACCAGCAGGAAGGGAGGGTCTGTGGGGGCTGTGCCCAGACACCGGGGCATCCTGGCTGGAGCGAGGAGAGGAAGCAGCAAAGAGCAGGGCGGTGGTGGTGGACAGTGGTGGGGGCAGTACCCACGAGGAAGCCCAGCCAGCAACAGGGCTTTTATTGAGCTTTTATTGAGCACCAATGGTATACCAAGAATTCACAGCAAGGAGTTACCACTCTGTTGCAACGGGATCAGTGGCCTCTTAGGAGCACTGAAACCCTGGTTTGATCCCCTGCCTGGCACAGTGGGTTAAAAGTCCCTGGTTGCTGCGGCTGTGGTGTAGGTCATGACTGCAGCTCAGATCTAATCCCTGGCCTGGGAACTCCATATGCCATGGGGTGGACAAAAATAGAAAAAAAAAAAGAGAGAGAGAGATTCACAGCAAAAGCACTGCTCAGTTGGTAAGGGAAGCAGGCACAGGGAGAGATAATACTAGGGGAAGTCCAGGGGCCTGTGGGCCTTCTGCAGAGGAACTCCAAGAAGGCTTCCTGGAGGAGGTGGCACCTGAGCTGAACCCTGAAGGACAAATTTTGCCAGGACAGAGCGGAATCATTCGTCTCACCCCTCCCTCTCCCAGAGCCAGCACTCATTGAATGGATGAGTCAGTGAGTGACGAGCAGATGTGTAGAATAAATGGATGAATGAATGACCTACTGAATAGTATGAAGTCCGAAATCTCAAGGTCCAGCCTGCAAAATCCATCTTCCCACCCCTCAGGTATGAACTCTCCCCATAGTCCTGGGGCTGTGCTCCCACCTGCTACCCAGAGACTCTGGAGCCAGCCTGCATGGGTTCAAGTCTCAACTCGCTGACGAGCTGTGTGACTTTGGGTAAGTTACTTAACTTCTCTGTGCCTCCGTGTTATGGAGGTAATAATAATACAGCCTGCTTCAGAAAGTTTTTGTGGAGACTGAGTGAGTTCAGGCAAGTAAAGTGCTTAGAACAACGTCGGGGATGTAGTGAGAACTGCCTAAGTGTTGCTGACATTATTTAGGCATTAGCTTACTAGCTCATTAATTCACTCACTCACTTATTCATTCACTGATTCACTCCTTTATTCAATCCACCACTCACTTCCCACTCCTCCCTCTTCATTTGTCGATCAATCCCTGTTCCCAGGCCCTCTCCCCCTGCCTTCCCAGCCCCTCTTGCCAGTCCTGGACGGTGCCCACCGTGTGGCTAATGACATAACAATTTCATTCATTCCTCCCAAACAAACAAGAAGACGCCCTCTGCAGCAGGGGTGACGTGCCACGACCAGCACCCGGGTGTGGGCACTAAGCCTCCAGCATGGGCTACTTGGCCAGGGGCCACCCCCTCTCCCACCCTGACTCCCCCCCCCCCACCGACACACACACACAGGGCAGCCTTGCCCCTCCCTTGTTGGACAGGCTGGGTTCTTCCAAGTCTTGACCTTGCCCTGACATTGGCCTCCGGCCATGCCCACACCTTGGGCTCCACTAACGCCAGGAGCCCAGCGCCAGCTGAAGTGAGAGCTCGGAAGCTGGAACCCACTGCACCGGGGAAAGATGGAGCTGCGTGCTGAGCGTAATGATGACATGCTGAATAATGTTAGATGGGCCGGCAGAAGATTCCACAGCTTCCCTCTTCCCCTCAGGCCTTGGAGAACAGGTCATACTGGGGGAGAGCCCATAAAAACCATTTCCTGAACACCTCCGCATGCCTGGCACCCTCGGGCCCCTTCAATCCCTTTAACAGCAGAGCCCACTCGGGGGACAGCTTGCATCTCATCAATGAGAAAACCTAGGCTCAGAGAGGTAAAGGGGCTCGCCCAAGGCCACAGAGCTGACTCCTGACACCCCCTCCCACCCTGGGCGGGTGAGACTGACATCTGGGAAATTGGAGAGAGGCTGGGTTTGGGCATGAGATGCCGTTTGGGCTAGAGGGTGGGGCAGGAGAGAAGGCAGGGCTGGGTGCCAGGTAGGAACAATGGCGCAGGGCGGGGACTGGGAGCCTGGCCAGGTCCTGGGCTCCTGGGCAGGCCCTGCTGGGCCCTCCAAGCGGCAGGCTCATCCTGTAAAGCTGCCGGGGTGATACCAGCCTTGATCAGCAGTCTCAGTTGTTGCATCGGCCTTTTCCTGGAAGACGGCAGATGCGGTGGGGGTGTCTGGGAAGG
Organism: Catagonus wagneri; assembly: GCA_004024745.2. Classification (NCBI taxonomy): domain Eukaryota; kingdom Metazoa; phylum Chordata; class Mammalia; order Artiodactyla; family Tayassuidae; genus Catagonus; species Catagonus wagneri. Next base: position 6,842,970 of record PVHT021183551.1, read on the forward strand.
AGGCACCTGTTTGGTAAAAGGGAGTGGGGGCACCCTGTGCCGCCCTGCGGCTCCTCCCCCAGCCAGACCACAGGCCCTCACCTCCAGGGCTCCGGCCAGCCTCCTGCTGCATGCTCAGACCCCCAGACCACCGGATCCAGTAGCCAGCGTGGCTGTGCAGGGATCAGTGCTGCAGCCACCACCTCGGCCAAGTCGTACAGCCTCCCAGGGTATGTCCACACCTGCCTTCTGCAAAGCCCAATTTTGTCCCGCCGGGACGGGGGCACATGCAGACCAGACACCATTTGGTGTCACCCTACATCGGAGGATACCAGTGTCACTCTGCCACGGGCCAAGCCTTGAGGGGCATCGAAGTTGTGTCCGAGGCGTCCCATTGGCAGCTGAGCGGAAGACCTTACCCGCAGCAGGAAGGGCAGTGGGGGTCGAGAGCACCCCCAGGCCAAAGTCGGGAGGGCAGGGCAGGGGGCCCAGGGGGGCCAGTCACAGGCCCTTGTCATGCCCTGGAGGGAATAATAGGATCAGGGGCTCAGCTGCTGCAAACAACATCTTCCCACACCCAAGCAGGCTGTGAACAGAGGGAGGGCAGAGGGGCTGAAACCCGGCAGCGAAGCAGCGAAGGGCCTGCGGGCATCTCAGTCTCATCACTCCCCGCTCTGAGGTTCAGTGGGCTCCTGTTCCTACAGGGGCTGTGGGTGGATGATTAACAACCAGCTCTGATGCCGGGTGGCGACAGGGATGTGGGGGGCGGGGCGGGGCGGGCGGCTGGTTCCTTGCAGTGTAAATACTCCTAGCATGGCCGGTTTCCAGCAGCAGCTTGACATGGCTGAATGCAGAGCTGGGAAGAACAGCTCTCGAGAGCCAGTCGTGAGCGCCAGTCCAGCCCCGGCTCCTTCTCTCCATCCCCCATCCCCCTCTGCCCACCTTGTTGCCAGCTTGCAGAGCTGCCGTGAGAACCCTGGTGGTGGCGGACAGGCATCGGCTTTGTGAGCTGGGAGGAGGTAGTTATAGCAAAGGGCTTCGGGGAGTAGGTCCTGGGTCAGGGTTCAAAGAGGCTCTGCCTCTCATTTTTTTTTTTTTTGGTTTTGTTTTTTACGGCTGCACCTGCAGCATACAGAAGTTGGACATTCCCAGGCTAGGGGTTGAATCAAAACTACAACTGCCGACCTACACCACCGCACAGTAACGTAGGATCCGAGTCGTGTCTACAACCTACACCACAGCTCACGGCAACGCTGGACTCCTAACCCACTGAACGAGGCCAGGGATTGAGCCCTCATCCTCAGTGATACTAGTCGGGCTCTCATTACTGCTGAGGCACAGTGGGAACTTCCGAGTCTCTGTGTATTAAATGCCGTGTGACCTCAAGCAAGTCACTCACCCTCTCTGAGCCTCTGTTTCCTCCTTTGTGTTTTTTTGGCGGCGTATACAACGGCTTAATGTAGGATCTCAGTTCCCAGACCAGAGAATGAACCCAGGCGAAAGTCATGAAAGTCCCAAATCCTACTGGACTACCAGAGAACTCTCATCTGTTTCTTCCTTTGAAATATCTGGAAAGTACTTACGGAATTTGCCCAGAGGATTGTTACAGGGGTTAAGGAAGAAATCAGTGCTGATGAAGTGGCAAACAACAGTTAGTATCCAGTGGTGGTGATTTTTATTATCCCATCTTGCAGCCAAGAACTTGGCATAAAGACTGGGACATCCCAGGGCCAAGTGGGTGCTCTCCAGAGCCTCTGGGGACCAGCATCTTTCAGTGGTAGGAATTCTCCCTTCCCCTTCACCTGGTCTTCAGGGCTGATCTCAGAGGAAGGGGCTCTGGACGCAGCTTGGACACCCCTCACATACACGTATTCAGTAAGCCCTAAGCACCCTGATTGCTCGGCCCACGCTGCGGCCCCTGAAGCAGTCAGTAAGCACTGCCCTCAAGGTGCCCACTGTCCAGTGGGAGTGTGGAGAAGGTGACTTCCCCTGTGCTGCTGAAGCCCCAGATTCCAGGGCCAGGGGGGCAAGAAGAGGGCTTGTGACCCAGCCCTGGAGTCAGTGGGGAGCTTCCTAGAAGAGGGCACCGCTACCAACTGCCGTCTTGCTTGTCAGACTTTCCTCTCAGAGCTGAGGTCAGGACAGGGCATGTGCGCCTATTTCCCAGATGCTGTGCCCTCTCTTGCCCCCTGCCTGGCCCACTTCCCTGTGCCCCGCCTCACCTGCACACAGCTAAGCATCAGGAGGACTCAAACGCCTGAGATGTGAGGAGTGGGCGGGGCATCGACCTCTGGACACCTGGGTCCCAACCCAGGGCTCTGCTGCCCCCTAGTGGTAGGACTGAGAAGGATGCTGGTTCCTTTAGAGGAAACTAGTTAAATGTACAGCAATTACTTTTTTTTTTTTTAAGAACCGAACCTGTAGCACATGGCCTTTCCAAGGCTAGGGATTGAATCGGAGCTGCAGCTGCCGGCCCACGCCACAGCCACAGCAAGACAGGGTGGAAGCCGGGTCTGAGACCTACACCACAGTTCACAGCAACAGAGGATCCTTAACCCACTGAGCAAGGCCAGGGATCTAACCCACATCCTCGTGGATACTAGCCAAGTTCTTCACCCACTGAGCCGTGATGGGAACTCCCAAACAGCAATGACTTTAAAAACATAAAATGATGGGAGTTCCCAGATTGCACAGCAGATTAAGGATCTGGCGTTGTCACTGCTGTAGCTGGATTTGCTACAGTGGTGTGGCTTTGAGGCTTTGATCCCTGTCCTGGGAACTTCCACATGCCACAGGCATGGCTGAAAATAAAAATAAAAATAAAATTATGATGATGATGATATTCATCACTTTATAATTTGTAAAGTACCTTCTCACTCAGCCATAGGCTGCAGGGGTGGGTGCAGGACACTGAACTGAAATCAGACGGGATTTAAACCTTGAGTCAGGTTCCAGCTGGTTATGTGACCTTGGACAAGTCATGTCACCTCTTTGAGGCTCCAGCTCCTTATCTGCAACGTGAGTGACAAAGACTGCGTTGTTTAGGGATTAAGTGACCCTTAGGCCTGGTGCCTCATTTGAATTGAAAACAAAAACACCGCAATTGTTATCACAATAACACTTACCCCATTTGTCATATAGCTGGCACCACACGTATCTTAATACTTTTTTGCAAAGCCCTTTTTCAAAGCGTCTCCTCCTTTAATCTGCATTATCATTCCAATTTAACAGAGGAGGGAACTGAAGCTCAGAAAGGGGAAGTAACTTGTCTAGAGCATCCTGGCTTGTAAGTGGTAAAACAGGACTCAAAGCCAGGTCTGCCTGACTCCAGTACCATTGCTTACTTCCCCACACTCTGCTTTGGAACTCTAAAGCAACTTAAAATTCCCTGCATCCTTATTGCCTCATTTAAGTAAATAGGCACAGCTTCTTTCCCCTTCAGCCTGTTTCTCCACCTTCTCCCACACACCGGTGGCAGCATCCAGAATGCCAGGCCTAGCCACTGGCCCCTTCTCTCCTCCCTGACCAGGTGCCCAGCCCTCAGGGCAGCTCATAAGCCCAGACCTTGAGAGTGGCTTCCAAAGTTCACCCTGTCCATGCCCCTGCACCACACCCAAGCTGATGACTGTTCATCCTGTTCTTCATGCTGCTCAAGGGAGGAGATTCCATAACTCCACCCGCCCAGGTGTTTTTCACAGTTCCCACAGTCAGGAAGTTCTACTTTCTGTCTAACCAGAGTCTCTCCTGCTGTAGTTTCAGCCCATTTCCTTTTGTCCTTTCTCCCAGGGGTGTCAGAAGTACAATCTGGAGAGGCTCCTTGAGGCCCAGGGAGAAGGACCCTGAAATAGGGAAAGGTCACTCAGGGACAGGAAGGAAGAGCTAAGCCGGGGTTCAAAGCCAGTTCAAGGCAGCAATAGTGGCCGAGCTGGTCTCCTGGTGCCCAGGGCAGCCTCACCCAGGCTGAGGTGGGGCAGCCTCACCCACAACTCGAGGGCACCTGGGCCCACTCCCTGCTCCACTGCCATTATGTGGCTCCTAGCAGGGGGCTGGCATGGGAACCGAGGAGCAGAGCAGATCTGAAGGGGATGCAGACGGAGCTCGGGCTCAGGGACACACAGAACTGGGTTCAAATTTTCTCGAGCCCCCTCAACAAACATTTGCCGTGCTTCTCCTCTATGCCAGGTGTGCGTGTGGCACTGAGGCCACAGTCAGGGCCCCTGCCCTTGTGGAGGTCACAGTCGGGGAATGACAGTAAACCAGATGATGAATGACTCGCAAGGAATCCCAGAGTGGCGAGAGGGGAGGTGGGGGGCCACACATGGAAGCGTGGTCATGGACGTTCTCCTGTGGAGGTGGCATTTGAGTCACGGCCTGAATAACAAGAAGGGGCCAGACCTGAATATCAGAAGGGAGAATATTCCAGAAGGAGTGAGCAGCCAGGGCAAAACCCCAAGGATGGAATGAGTTTGGAGTCTAAAGACCATAGAGGGAGTTCCCGCTGGGGCGCAGCGGAAAGGAATCCGACTAGGAACCATGAGATTGCAGGTTCGATCCCTGACCTTGCTCAGTGGGTTAAGGATCCGGCATTGCTGTGAGCTGTGGTGTAGGTCACAGATGCAGCTCGGATCTGGCATGGCTGTGGCTGTGGCGAAGGCTGGCAGCTACAGCTCCGATTAGACTCCTAGCCTGGGAGTTTCCATATGCTCTGGGTGCGGCCCTAAAAAGACAAAAATAAATTTTAAAAAGTAAAAAAAAGAGACCATTGAGAAAGATGGCCAGGGCAGCGAGCCTGCGTGGGCTCTGATGTGTGGACTCACACAGTGCCTTCCTCTCTGAGTGTCAGTCTTCTTGTCTGTAAAATGGGATCAGCGATTCCTGCTTAATACAAAGGTGGACATACAGGCCTTACCTCAGGGCCTGGTAAGTGGTCAGGAAATGGTACCTGGTGTTTTATCATTGCTCTAGTACCTGGCCCATCAATGGCATCACTCAGGGTTTAAGTTCAACACCATGCCCCCGCCCCAGACTATCCTCACCACGCGCATGGACTGCCCACTCATTCACTGAGGTATTCAAGTGTTTTAGGTCTTGTCCAAGTGCACCGAACTTCCCAGCTTATAAAGCATTTCCTCCCCTCCTTCCATCGCCCTGTAGAGTTAGGCAGTTGCGAAAACCTCTGGAGTCGCTGGATGGCAGAGTGTCTGGAAGTCCTTGGCCCACAGCAGGTGCTCAGAGAATGTCAGGTCCTGCCCCTCTTTCCTCCTTGATGAAACTTCGAATTCCAAAGACCTTTCTTACCAAACTTACTTTGTCTGAAGAAAAGATCATTTTTCAGCCACACGGATCCCTAATCCTGGGAGGTTCTGACTCACAGCTAAGCTCTGATGGAATCAGAAGCCAAGCCTGCCTCTAAACCCAGAAAAAGCATTGGAGAAAGAAGTGTCCTTGGGCCCTCTCACATGGAAGCAAAGCAGGAGCAGGCCAAAGTCAAGGTCAGGTCGAGGACTCCAGCCACAGACTCCTCTCTGATAGGAAAGAACTTCTCCTCAAGCTGCCAATGCCCAGAGGAGGGTCTCTGCTCTGCTGCGTCCTTCTCCTGCCACCTCCATTTCAGCTCTCAAGATGGAGCGCAGATGGCACCACCTCCAGGAAGCCTGCCCTGATCCTCCTTGAGAGACTGCTGCTCCCTTAGATACCCACCCACAGGCCCAGGTCCATGGTCCAGGAGCCTACCAGGGTACTGAGTAAAGGTTCTGTTGAAGTTTAACTCACAACCACAAATTACACAGGTTTTAAGTGGGCAATTCAATGGATTGTCCCCCAAATGAACAGCCTGTACAAACTGCTGCATCATCTGACTCCTCCCTGACAAGCTCCTGGTCCTGCCCTAGGACTTCCCCCGCCCCTTGACTTCTACCCCTCAATTAGTTTTGGGTCCTTTATGCGAATCCAGTCATCTAAGACGTCCTCTTCTGTTTCTGGCTTCTCCCACATTTTGTCTAGATTATGTCCTTGGGTATAGTTGCCAATGGTTTATTCTCATTACTGTCTAGTATTCCCAGGTGTGAACTGACCATAATTGATCCATTTTACCACCGACAAGCATTTGGGTAGTTTCAGGTATTTTTGCCAAGTAATGAAACAATACTGCTGAGAGCATCCTGGTTCAAGTCTTTGGGGGCACATGCGTATACGTTCCTGTTGAGTGTACATGCCAAGAAAGAAACCAAATGACTGGGTCATAGGGTAGGCATGCACTTGGCTTTGGCAGCTGTAGCCAAGCTGTTTTCCAAAGCTGGTTGTGTCATTTTACCCCCTGCCCAGAGGGTAGGAGCTTTCTTGCTGCCACACATCCCCACCTACTCTCAAGATTGTCTGGGAGGAGTTCCCGTCGTGGCTCAGTCGTTAACAAATCCAACTAGGAACCATGAGGTTGAGGGTTCGATCCCTGGCCTTGCTCAGTGGGTTAAGGATCTGGCATTGCCGTGAGCTGAGGTGTACGTTGTAGACG
>PVHT021183551.1:6849559-6879349 GCA_004024745.2 Catagonus wagneri
TGGCCACCGCAGAAGACACAAAGGAGAGAGAGGAGAACAAAAGGGGTTAGAAAGAAGCACAAAGAAAGAGGGAGAGAGGAGGAGGGAGGAATGGAAGGAGGAGGGAGAGAATGAATAAAGAACAGTGAATACAGCCCTGTGCTCTGGGCTCCACGCTGATGGCCCCAGAGGTAAGTGACTTCTGGGGCTGAAGCTTTGGCTCCTGGTTTACCCTGAAACCTCATTGTACCCTAAGCTTGGACAACTGAGTAAGTTTCTTTCTCAACAGTTTCATTTCAGGATAAAGTTTTCCTTTTTTCCTTTTATTTCTTCTTATTTTTTTCTTTTCTTCCTTTTCTTGTGCGGCATATGGAAGTTCCTGGACCAGAGATTGAATCCAAGCTGCCACAACCGCGGTGACAGCAGGTCCTTTAACTCACTGCATCAGGTCAGGGATTGAGCCCGTGCCTCTGCAATGACCAAAGCTGCTGCAGTCAGATTCCTTTTTTTTTTCTTTTTAGGGCCACACCTGTGGCATATGAAAGTTCCCAGGCTAGGGGTCAATCAGAGCTGCCAGCCTACAGCATAGGCACAACAACATCAGATCTAAGCCACATCTGCGAGCTACACCGCAGCTTGCTACAATGCCGAATCCTTAACCCACTGAGCGAAGCCAGGGATCAAACATGTGTCCTCATGGATACCAGTCAGATTTTTTTCCGCTGAGCCACAGTGGAAACTCCTCTGTCTTCTAAACATAGAAGTTTCAGGAGTTCCCGTCAGTGGTTAACGAACCTGGCCTTGCTCAGTGGGTTAAGGATCCGGCATTGCCGTGAGCTGTGGTGTAGTTTGCAGACGCAACTCAGATTCCACGTTGCAGTGGCTGTAGCATAGGCCGGTGGTTACAGCTCCGGTTCGACCCCTAGCCTGGGAACCTCCATATGCTACGGGTGTGGCCTTAAAAAAGACCAAAAAAAAAAAAAGGGTTCAATGCTGGGGAACGATGGGAGTGTGAACAGCAGGACCCCCTCAGTCACTGCAGAGTCTGGGCTTGGGCACTGGCTGGAAAGGAAGCCTATAAGACGAGCTCCTGGAAGCACATGGCTTGGAGTCTGGCTGAGCAAACAGACTCAGGGGCCAAAACCCCTGCCCCAGACATGCCTGCCCACCTCCTGTCCTGCCCAATACCGCCCCCACCTTCCTCTTTCTCCTGCAACAAGCAGGGGCAGGGCGCTAGGTCCATCGCCAAGGTCAGATACCAGGGTCAAGGCCAGATAATTACTGGGCAGAAGTACCACTGAGAGAGGGGCTCCTACAAGATGCTTTGCCTGGATATAGCCCCTGGGCAGGTAGGGAAAGAGAGAAGCGGGGCCCCATGGGACCATGTGCAGCCCCAAAGAGAGCTGCCCCCCCCAGACTTGGGTGTCAGCCAGAATCCAGATGTGCCAGGGCAGATTGAATGAGGGGAGCTTGTTTCCTCTGCTTTGCCAACCTGGTGCCAACCTTGGCTCTCTCTGTGCAGATTCAGCACTGGAAGAAGCAGAGAGGCAGTTTTAGTATTTCCTCAGTGCAGGAATCCCAGAGCTGGTCTTTCTGAGTTCCTTAAATCCCCAAGACACGGAAGCCACACCACCTCACAAGGGCCCCCATGCTCGGCTATGCAGCTCTGACACAACAAAAGCCACCATTTTTTGCAGCTTCCTATGGGCCAGGCACCGTATTGATCTGATGGACTTTATTTCACAGCAGCTCATGAAATAGGTACTATTATCACATCCCCATCCCACAGAGATGGGAACTGAGGTTTAAGACCATTAAGCACCTTGGAGTTCCCGTCGTGGCGCAGTGGTTAACGAATCCGACTAGGAACCATGAGGTTGCGGGTTCGGTCCCTGGCCTTGCTCAGTGGGTTAACGATCCGGCGTTGCCGTGAGCTGTGGTGTAGGTCGCAGACGTGGCTCGGGTCCCGCGTTGCTGTGGCCGCGGCGTAGGCCAGTGGCTACAGCTCTGATAAGACCCCTAGCCTGGGAACCTCCACATGCCACAGGTGCGGCCCTAAAATGACAAAAGGCAAAAAAAAAAAAAAAAGAAAAAGAAAAAAAAAAGACCATTAAGCACCTTATCTAAAAATCACATTATATACATACACACACACACACACACACACACTTTTCCTACTCCTGTCCAAAGGGAGGGCCTCAAAACAGTGACTCCTCAATAGCAATGAACATGTTTAGCGCCCAGATCTTAGTTTCTAAATACCACTCTCCAATAATAGAAACCATGCTCCTTAGAGAAACGACTGATTCTTTTACTGAGAAGGGAAAAAATATGAGATAAGCCTGGAGCATCCTGTTGTGCCAGAAAGTAAAGAAATGCTCAAAAAATCAAAACGGGATTTCCCGTTGCGGCTCGGTGGTAATGAACCCAACTAGTATCCGTGAAGATGCGGGTTAAGGATCCCCTCAGTGGGTTAAGGACCCAGCGTTGCTGTGAGCTGTGGTGTAGGCTGCAGGTCAGATCTGGCATTGCTGGGGCTGTGGCGTAGCCTGGTAGCTGTAGCTCTGATTTGATCCCTAGCCTGGGAACCTCCGTAGGCCATGGGTGTGGCCCTAAAAAGCTAAAAACAAAAATAAAAACGATGGGGGATGTCATAGGAGCTAGTCAGAAAGAATTCCCAGTGGCCAAAGCTGAAACAACCTGAACAATAAAATAAAAAACTTTGATTTGAATTATAATCCAAAGGCTAAGCTAGATAAAGCCATGAATCCATGCTGATAGAAATAAATGGTTGATTAATAAATGGAGAAAGAAATATCTTCCTTACAGAAGAATTCAAAATAATATACGTAGCTATCGCTTCCAGGAAGTGGAGCCTGTCTCCCCCCAGCTGAGTGTGGGCTCCACTTGCTTCAAATAACAGAGTCTGGAAAGGAGAAAATAGTAACTTCACAGTGGAAAAGCCTGGCAGACACCAGCTAAACCATGTAATCAAGGTCGACACAACCAGTAATAAGTCCCATGTACGTCACGTGCCTCTTGAGATGATGTGACAAGAAGAGCACTTCACCTCTGTGGTCTTCGTCCCCCAAACCCACAGCTGCCGCCCGGTCATGAGCAAAACATCGCAGGAACCCACACGAAGGGACGGCCTAACGAAGTGCTGACCAGAACTGCCAAGGGCATGGAAACCAAGGAAAGGCTCAGAGCCTGTCGTGGATCAGAGCAGTTTACGGAGAATGGAGGACTCCGTGCCACGTGGGATTCCAGGTTGGATCGTGGCATGAGAAACGGACATGAACGGAAAAACTGGTGAAATCTGACTAAAATCTGGAGTTCAGTTACTAGTCACGTGACATTTTTTATTTTGTTTTGTTTTGTTTTGTCCTTTTAGGGCCGCACCCGCGGCATATGGAGGTTCCCAGAATAGGGGTCAAAGCAGAGCTGTAGCCACCGGCCTTCGCCACAGCCACAGCAGCGCCAGATCCGAGCCACGTCTGTGACCTCCACCACAGCTCATGGCAACACCAGATCCCCGGCCCACTTAGCGAGGCCAGGGATCAAACCCACATCTTCATGGATACTAGTTGGATTTGTTTCCACTGTTCCACAATGGGAACTCCATTTTTTTGCTTTGTTTTGTTTTGTTTTGTTGGCCGTGCCCCAAGGCATGCAGAAGTTTGTGGGCAGGGATCAAATTCATGCCACAGCAGTGACACGAGGAGCCTCCACAGCGACAGCACTGGATTCTTAACCTGCTGCACCACAAGGGAACTCCCTAAAAGCTTTATTTAAAAAAAAAATCACATGGGGGTATAAATGTATGGAGCAGAATTCAAATTCAAGTCGGTCTGTCTCCTTAACCCACACGCCCCTCCCTCCTTGCGCCATCTCCTGTTAGAAAGTCGTCCCCAAAGCCTTCTCCATGGCTCTGAGCATCTCCCCATCTGTCGATGTTTGTCCTCTGGAACCATCCCGACTCATCTGTTTTCTTTGCCCCATGACCTCCTTTTGAGAGATGTTCCTGTCCCCCCCAAGTGTGCTCACATCTCCAAGCTCACTATTCCCAGGTCCTTCCACTCTCTTGGCTGACCTGGGTTTCAGTGAATATTGGCCTCCCAAGCATCTGTCCCTCCTTTGCAGCAGCCATCAGACTCTACTTGGGGATCCATGGGGTTCTAGAGAAGATAATCTGGTTCCAGAGACAAAACACGTGACGTAGGCTAGGTCCATTAGCACACAGCATCCCCTGGCCATTGTGATCAGCCCAGAGGTAGCCGTGAGACCCAAGCAGCTGGTCTAAAGCATCATTTAGTCTTTGACAAGGAATGCTAGGGCAAAGACAATTCTCTTCTTCCGTGTTGGAGTGAATGAAGAAGCCCTTAGAAGCCTTACAATGAAGCCAATACCAAGAGCAACTTAATAATAGAGAAATGGAGAAAGCTGTGTTGTCAATGATAGCAATGAACCACTGGATCAAGCCTTGCCTAAAGCCCATTCTGCCCCTACACTTCTCAGTTGACTAAGATATGCCCCCGTAAAAGATATCCACATCCTAATCCATGGAACCTATGAATATTATCTTGGGCAAAGTGGGGGTTCTCTGCAGATGGGATTTAAATTAAAGATAATGGGATGGGGAGATAATCTGGGTGGGCCTCAAACGCAACCCCATGTATCCTTTTAAGGAGGGGGGGCAGAGGGAGAATATGCGGACACACAAAGAAGGCAAGGTGTCCACGGAGAAAGAGATTAGAGTGATGCAGATGCAAGCCCTCCTAATACCTGGATTTTGTTTCCATGAGAGCAGTTTTAGACTTCTGTTCTCCAGAACTGTGATAGAATAAATATCAATAGCTTTCAGTTGCCTACTTTGTGATAATTTGTTAAGGAAGCTCTAAGAAACAAATCCAAGAACCGGTAAATTCTTTAATTTTTTCCCTTTCTTTCTTTCTCTCTTTTTTTCCTGCATCTGCAGCATACAGAAGTTCTCAGGCCAGGGATCAAATCCAAGCTGTGGCCATAACCTACACCATAGCTGCAGCAACACTGCCTGCTTAACTCACTATGCCACAGCAGAAACTCCTAAATTCTTAAATATTTAAGTCTATTTAAATCTGATATTTTGTTAATTGCTTCCAAAAGCAGTCTAATTGATATACAGCCCCACTGACACCCTCCTCTGGTTAAGAGGTGAACAGAAGGGCAAGCCCCCAATGGAAGGAAGCAAGAGACCCCCTTGGTCTTCAGCTGGGGGATGGGGCTAGGGTGGAGGCGGCATCAAATAGCTCATGGACTCCAAGCAAGGGCATTATGGGAGTTTATTTACAGACAAGTCACGGCAACCAGGGCCCACACAGGCTCAGGCCAGAAGATTCCAGATATATACACACATAGAGGTCCCAGCACCATCAGCACCAGAGCCATTGCCAGCCAGATCCCTGCCCGAGGGACCAAGAGTCAGGCAGGGCCAAGGGTATGAAAAAGAGAGGGTCCCCGTCTTTGTCGGATACCAGAGGTCACAGGTCGTGGCCTCCAAGCCAGAGGAAGAAATTACCCTTGGCCCTGAACTGTGGACACTGAGGACCAGGAGGACAGGGGAGACTCTTTGGAGGTGCCATCAGGGTGTCCAGCCTGTATCCCTGATGCCAGACCTCAGAACAGACGTGCCAGCAGCAGCAGCTTGGGAGGTGGAGACACTGCAGGTCCCCTCCAGACCTGTCCAGGAGCCGTGGAGCTGGTGACCCAGGCCATGCTGCCCATCACAAAGGCGGCTCCCCCAGTTTGCTGGTGGCGCTCGTGATCCGCTTGTTCTCCCGCAGGTTTCGGAGGCGGGCACTGAGGCTGCTGATCTCTTCCACGTAGGCCTGAGGCACCCACCCCTTCTCACCATCTGCCAAGCGGACCCCCTCCAGCCAGCCTAAGGACACAGAGGCCAGAAGCAGCATCAGTGGCATCAAAGGAACACCTAGGCCCTGATGCAAACCTCGTCTGCACCCCAGGGCCAAAGTGACATCATCTCAGCATCTCCCAGGCTCAAGAAAGAGCATGCCTCTGGCCAACTTATAGATGAAATTCTGACCTGTTTTTCCTGATATCCTCTGAGAAGGGACTTTCCACTCTCCCCAGCCCCCAGCAGTTACTCTCAATCCTACATCTTTTGCAAGCAGGAAGTTCCTTCTCTTGTCTAGCCTCATTCCCGCATGCTGTGGTTGATCAACATTTGCATAACCTTCTCCTGTGAAGTCTTAGCTATCCAGTTGTCTCCTGCTCACCAAAGCCCCAACAGGGAGGCCTTCCCCGGAGGCCTCTCTCACCATCACTGGTCCGGGTTCTCACTGCCAGGATGTCAGTCTTCTCCAAGGTCAGCTCGTCTGGCTGCAGTGCCTTGTATGTCCGGACACACTGAACCTGGGGGTGGTCTGAGAGCCCAAGGGAGAGTGAAGGAGTCCCCAAGGCAGGAAGGGGCAGGGGGAGGCAGGGGGAGACAGAAGGAGGAAATAAGGGGTGGGAGGGTAGCCGCTGCTGCTGCTTTTCCTCTGTCTACTCTGACCACTCCTCTCTCTTACCCTAAACACAAGCTCCAGGTGAACCCAGTCCCTGCTGGCTTCCATCACTGCTTCTGTGTCCTGGGCTCTCACCTCCCCGGCTCAATCCATCTCCCTCCTGACTCCAGGCCAGTGCCTAACTGCCCCCAGGCAGTCACCACAAAACAGCAGTGTCCCCTTTATATGGCCCTCATACTACGCTAGCGCTCCCTCCAGCCCGTCCTTCTCAACTGGGATTCAAACCCTCATTTATAATCCTCCAGGGCTTCCCACTGCCCTTGGAATAAAATCCAAAGACACTCCCCCCCAGCCCCCCGCTCCCTCCAAGTCTACAAGGCCCTCTGTGGTCTGGTGTGGCCCCCTTGCTAATCTCCTCTTCCCTTCCCCCTCGCTCATGAGGCTCAAACCCCCCTTGGCATCCTGCTGTTCCTTAGACACTCTGAGCACACTCCTGCCTCAGGGCCTTTGCACTGGCTGTCCCCCACCACCCCCAGGAGTGCTCTTCCCCAGATCTTTTCATGGCCGCCCCTCCCCATCTTTCAGGGGCCTTCCCTGAGCACCTCTTTGGAGTGGGAAGTTCACCCTCCAGCCCAAACAAGGACTCTGAGCTCAAGCCGGAGAATCAGCTCCAGTCCAGACCCCCAGCTCCTTCTACAGCACTAGGAGGGCTGGGAGTATGGGGAAAACCACAGGCCTTGGGAACAGACCAGGCTGGAATCCCAGCTTACTGGCTGTGTGACCTCGGGCAAGTTACCTAACCTTACTGGGCCGACTCAGTTTTCTCAGATGGGAGAAATGAATCTCACATGAGGATTAAAGAAAATAAATGCATATACAAGACCCCCGGGACCCTGGCACATGGAAGGTACCTAATGTTGAGCCCTAACCTTCCTTCTCAAAACCTTCCACAGGAGTTCCCGTCGGGGCTCAGTGGTTAGTGAACCCGCCTAGTAAACATGAGGATGCAGGTTCAAGCCCTGGCCTCGCTCAGTGGATTAAGGATCCGGTGTTGCCATGAGCTGTGGTGTAGGTCACAGATGCGGCTCAGATCCCGCGTTGCTGTGGCTGTGGTGTAAGCCAGCAGCTGCAGCTCTGATTGGACCCCTAGCCTGGGAACCTCCATATGCTGCAGGTGTGGCCCTAAAACACACACACAAAAAAAAAGGACCAAAAAAAACACAAAAAACTAAAAACCTTCCACAGCTATCTGGTACCCACCCCATTAGGTGCTCTCTGATGGGGCTGCACTCTGGCTTACCAGCCTCATTTCACACCCAGAGAAGCTCCTGGACCAACAGAGCAGATGCTTTCCCACCCCACACCCTGGCCCCTCTGGTTCCCGTCTGCTTTGCGCCTAATGCAAAGTTAGAGACAGACCTGAGCTCCAGTCCCAGCTCTGCCGCTTACTAGCTGACCTTGGACAAGTCACTTCACCTCTCTGCATGTCTGTTTTCTAACACGTGTGCAAAGGGCTTCCGTGGGGATGAACTGGGAGGATCTGAGTGGCCACGCTGTCTCCAGGTGCTGCCTGTGAATGTGGAGGCTGGCTTGTCCCGTGTCAATCCTGCCCATCCTTCTAGGCTTCACAGGGCTGCCCCCGCCTGCCCCTGGCAGTTGATCTCTCGCCTCGCAAAGCCCCACTGGCAGCACAGCACCCAGGATTGGAGGAAAGCGGAGAGCAAGGGGGTACCCAGCCCAGGGTGGGGGTGGGGCTGGCAGGCTGCTACCTTCCCCCTCGCTGATGAGCTCCTTGTCCTCCTGGGGGCTGGAGGGGCACAGGGCTGAGATCCATCGCCGCTTCTCACTTCTAGGGAGAGGGAGGCTGAGCTGTCGCCACACGCGAGGTGCGGTCTCCCAGGGCCGTGAAACCAGCGGGGGGACCCGGGCCAGGTCTTCCTCACCCCTGGCCCTTTTCCCAGGCCGGTGGCCCACACAGCTCTGAGCCTAAGAGCAGAACAGCCGAACAGGCCCAGAACACCCTGGATGCCAGCTCTGCTGGTGCCCAGACTTACGCGGGGGGCGGGGGGGATCCTCGCTCCCCAGCCCAGGCCCACTTACTCCGTCCGGGCCCTCAGCAGGAACTGGTGCTTCATGTGCTGGCCGTGGAGGAGCTGAAGGAGGAACACGTGGCCAGGGATCCCCTGGAGCTTGAGGCTCAGGTCCTTGACCTGTAGCTCTGCCATCCTGGCGTGGACAAAGACGGCAAACTTCCCCAGCCTGCAGGGCCAGGGGAGGCGACGTCAGCCTGGCCCCCACCCTCAGGACGAGGCGAGTTCTGATTAGAAGGGAGGAGAAGGGGTGGTCTGTTCCTCTAGGACCCTCCTCAGGGAGACTTGACTGGACAGGGCCCCTCCTCCTTGGCAGCCAACGAAGTCCCTAAAGGGAACAGGGGTCCATTCCTGCTGCTCACTGACAGAGGTGGAAGGTCACGGAGTCCAGTCCCCGGCCCCCAGGCACGCTTTCCACTCCTCTCTGAACCTCTTCCCGGAGCTTCTGTTCCAAAGAGCCAACAGGGCAGCTCCCCTGACAGACTGTTTTGTGTCCGGCTCTCTTAACTGGTATGGAAGCTGAGCTTTGTCTCAGTTTCGGATACAGCTGAGCTGCACCCCGGTGCCTGACACTTCCAGGCCCACTGTTTCAGTCTGATGAAGCCTTGTGGGAAGGATGGGGGGTTAGTGGGTCGGGGATGTCCCATAGTTCCTTTATCTTAATCCATCTAAACAAAACCAGTATCTCCCTCTCAAACCAAGTCCCTTCACTGTCTCCCATTCTAGGGAAAGATGCCACCAAGCTGCCCAAGGGGAAACTCAGTCTCCAATTTTGCCTCTTTCCTCCCTCTCACCCCACACCCAACCAGCAGCTGTGCCCTGTCTATCTCCTAATTGTCCCCAGAATTCACTTATCCCCAAGCCCCCTACCACTTCTGGAGCATTACTCTTATCTGGGCAGTTACAAGAGCTTCTGGTTTCTCCCCTTCTAGGTCATTTTCCAAACTGGTTGGGAGTAAAATGTCACTCCGCTGCTTAACTCTCCATGCTCCCTACTGCCCTCAGGAAGTCCAACCTCTCTTCCATGACTTTCAACATCTCAATTTCCCTCCACTGCTCTTTCCTGCTACAAATCCAGCCACATTAGATTCATCATCTCCCAAGCATACACCCTTTTACACCCTTCATTGACTTGGCTATATCTCCCTCCAGCTCTTCTACCTGGAAAACTCCTACTTATCCTTCAAAACCCAACTCAAATGTCCTTTCCTCTGTGAAGCTTTACTGATCCTCATCTCACACCCAGGGATACTACAGTATAGTAAACATTTCCATCAAAATCCTAAACAGGTGGTTATCAGGATATATTTTCAAGGGTCTGAGAGCACCTGTGAACAGAGAACAAGTCTCATTCATCTCTATGTCCCCAGCACTCTTTGGAGGGCCCAGTACAGAACAGAGATTCAGTGATGCTTTATTGAACGAATGAATGAATCAGACACGAACGCTTTCCCTAGCACAGATGTCTGTCCTTCATCCTAGCCAGCCTTCAGGTTTACTTCCTTCAGGAAGTCCTCTCCCTCATCCCAAACTTACAGTAATCACAGCTAATACTAAGTGAATGTTCAGCCAGGGATGGTGCTAAAGGCTTCTTATATTATTATCACATTGAATCTCCCTACCTGGTGGTCTCTATTTTACAGATGTAAAACAGGATAGTACAGCAGTTAAGAGCCTGGGATCTGGCATCAGACAGACTGGCCTCCTCCTGGTTCCTGCACTCACTAGCTCCATGATCTTGAGAGTAACGAGGAAGCCTACTTCCCAGAAAGACGTTTAGAAGCTTAAAGGAAACAATCCACGTAGCACGCCTGGCACAGAACAGATACTCCGTAAATGTTGGTTATTTTCATTATGACTCAGGGCAGAGCTGGGGCTCAAGCGTTATGCTTTTAATCTCTGCTCCAACTGGCTTAAGCTAAAGCAGCTTCAAGTCCTCGGCACACAGTCCAGCCCTTGATTCTTGGGTCCAGGGAGATGAACTTGCCTTATCTCTGGGGAGCCTCTGAGGCTCAGGGCACCCTGGCAGCACAGCCTGGCAGAGGGACTGGTTGGGTGCCCACGGGTGGGGGAGGAGGGAGCCCCACTCTGACCTACTCCCCCTGCACCCTGCCCCAACTCACTCCTTCCGCCGGGAGAGCAGCAGGCAGTCATTGAAGAGGTGCAGATAGACTGCCTTGCTAGACAGCTTCAGCTTAGCTGGGGGTGCCGCGGGCAGTGGTGCCAGTTCCATCAGCTCCCCGTGCCGAACCAGCCAGCGGGCCTGAGAGATCAACGGGAAGATCTGGGAGGATGGAGCAGGCGAGGGGGAGCACAGGTCAGGCCAGGGGCAGCAGGGCAGAGAGCCTAGGGCAGGGGATGGGGGGTGTGGACAGTGATGAGGGCCTGCAGCCCCCAGGGAAGGAGGCGACCGGGCTGCCCCATCCCACCAGCTCAGGGCGTGCACCTTGCCCTCAAAGTGGATCTTCTTGCTCAGGTGGATGAGCTCCTCTGTCCTCTTCATGGACTGCACGCTGGCGTTGCACTCTTGCACCAGCTGGGGAGGCCACAGGTGGGTCACTTGCAGCCTCCCCAACCCTGGCCCCCAGAGCCCAGCCTCGGGTTCCCACCCAGGGACCAGAGACTCCCAAGACTGGAGTTCCTTTAGAGGCACCCAAGGGGTCGGGAGAGGCCCTTGGGAGCCAGACACCCCCTGCCCTGCCAAGCTCACCTCCTTGAGTGCATTGAAGGCCTTGGTGGCCATGTCTTCGTCTTCAGAGCCCTGTGCTGTCCGCTTCAGAATGTTCTGGAAGGTGAGGTCAGCGCAATGAGGCAGACTGTGACCTCCCCCAGTGAGCCTGCCCAGCCGTGGTGCCCAGAAGGGGCCATGGAGGGCACAGTGGCTTCTACCCCACCCAGCTCTCACTGCAGGTGCCCTCCAGGTACCTCCACCAGCATCTTGAGGCGAGTGATCCTCTGAAACGGCAGGATGAGGAAGGAGGTGAGGGGCAGACGCTGGCACACGGGAGACTCCTCCAGGCGGGCCAGGATGCCAGGGAACTTGGGGTTCTCCAGGCTGGAAAATGGGGAGGGTCTGCAATCACAGGTGGCCCTGAACTCCTGGGATCCATGACACCAGCCACCCCACTGGTTCTTCAGGTGTCTCCTCAGTACATCCTTCCTGCCCCATAGGGTCGGGTCTAGCCTTCTCCTGGTCACAGAGCCTTTTCAGGTACCCCTCCCCTCCCAAGTCACCCTTCCTCACTCAGCCCCCTGCACCTACCGCTGCCTGAGATGCCTCTATCCTCCCCACCCCCCACCTTCAGAGAGCCCAGCCCTACAGCAGGCGCTGGTAGGTGCGCTCCTGATAGGCCTGATTGGTGACATAGGGCAGGTAGACGCGACGGAAAGCGGGACAGTGGTGCAACACAACATCGCAGACGCTGAAGCGGAGGACATCTGCCTCCAGCCGCTGCTCCAGGTCCTGTAGGAACCTGAAAGGTCAGCAAGGGGTCAGGGCCAGGAGTCAACTGCGGGCTTGGTCCCTGACCCCCGGGGTGGCCAAACCACTACCACTCCCTCACCTCTCGCTGGTGCTCTTGACCTCGGGCAGTTTGGAGAACAGCCACTGCTTGTCCTGTGCCCCCAGACACTCACTCAGCTCAGCTGAGCCTAAGAAGTGACCCACGGCCACTGACAGACTGTGGATGTATGAGGCCTCGGACGTGATCAGCTCAAACTTGGCCTGAGCGAGGGCGGACACAGCGTTGAAAAGCCCGAAACAGCCCATCCTGAACCAGCTGGCCTCGCACACCACAAACCCTGGACACCACATCTTCAGACCCAGCAGTACTCTCGTATCCCCACCCCTTGTCTAGCCCTACCCCATAATCTGGCGCCCGGGAGGGTTTGGGGGACCCGCCTCCTGCTGTTCCCAATTGTTCAAACCCAGCTGAAGCTCTAGTTAGCAACCCTATCTCCGCCCATCCTTGCCAGGCCCTATTCTTCGCATAGTGCTGCCCCTCCCTCCCGTCGAGCCCCGCCCCTGCCCTTGGCCCCGCCTGGTCCCGCCCACACCTTGCGTTTTGCTCTCTGGATGTCTCCCCTCTATTTCAGAGATCTCCATCATAGGCCCCAGACAGATTCTGCCCCGCCTCTGTCTCTGGCCGTGCCCTATCCTAGGCCTTGCCCCGTTGGCCCCGCCCCTAACACCGCCCCTCCACCCAGCTCTCCCACTCGCCTTTGGCTCCAGGGCTCCAGCGTCCTCGCTTGCAGCAGGCCCCACCTTGTCAGGTCGTAGACCCACCTTCCACATTGACAGTCCCCTTTTTGTGGCCCCACTTGCCCCTTTGAGTCCCCTGCCTACCGACTGCAGTTTGCAGTCCCGCTGGCCTAGTACCCCTATGGCCCGGGTCGCCGAAAAGTCCATGGACCACCTACTGCTGGCCCCACCCCTTCGGGGCCCGGGGGCTGGTAGCTCCGCGGCCCCGCCCCACGGTGGCTCCGCGCCCACCTCCTGCAGTTTGCAATCGCGCAGGCTCAGCGTGGCCAGGACGCCACTGCCGCGCACGTCGGGGATGTCCTGCCACAGCGAGAAGGTGGAGCCTCGCGCCGAGCGCTGCGCCCGGAAGGAGCTGCTCGGAGAGAGGTTGGCGCGCGGCGGCCCGGGCCCCTCCTCTGCGCCCTCGGCCTCGTCCCCCAGGCCCTCCTCCTCGCGCTGCTGCCGCAGCAGTTCTCGGGCGCTGGCCACGTCGCTGTATTCCTGGTAGAGGACGGCTGGGCGGGAAGAGAGGCAGGAGAGGGCCGTGCGGCGCCCGTCAGCTGGGCCTGGCTCCTCCCCGGCTCCCCCAAAGGGCCTGCCTCGCTTAACCAGCTTTTCCGACCGTTCGGATAGCGGGACACAGTGAACTCATTCATTCACTCACTCATTCCACAAACACTGCGTGAGCACCAACTGCACGCTAGCTCCTGTGCTGGATACTGAGAGTTCAGCTCTTTCTCTCCTACAAGAGCCCTACCTTTCTCTCCAAACCCCAGTTTCCCAGTACCCCAAAGCCTCCCGCCCCTTGCTTGGTGACCACCTCCCACGTACAGTTGAGGAGGAAACGTGACTGGCGCCGCTCACTGGCACTCCCGGAACCCGGAGCCGGCTCTTCCTGCGCGCCCAGCCTAGGAAAGGGAGTGTCAGGGCCCATCTTGGCCAGTACCCTGCCTCAGACCCCAGCCCGGGCTGGGAGGTGGTACCTGGGCTCAGGCCAGCTGCTGTGGTCCCCGCTCGGGTCAACAGGGGCTGGCATCACGGAAGCATCCACCCTCATTTCTATGCTGCTCGACTCCCTTCCAGATGCTTTCCCTGAAGAGGGGGAGAGCTGAGGGAGGGCGCGGCCCTGACAGTGGTGCTGGGCATGGGGACACCACAGCCCAGTTGACCAGCCCCCAGCCTCAGGCTCCAGTGTGTGGGAGCCGTGCCCCACCCCACATCTGGCTCCTGGAGTGCTCGTAGGGCCCAGGGGAGGAGCTGGTACCTTCCCGGGCAGTTCCAATGCCTGACCCTGGGGTCAGTGCCCTGGCTGCTGAATTCCGCCCCAGGCGCAGGGACGAGTGCAGCCGAGTCATCAGCTCAGAGGCTGAGAAGCGCCTCCGCTCAGGCCCCTCAAGGCCCACTCGGGTGGGCCCAGGCAGCTCCAGCGGCCTCGGCTCCTCTGTGCCCAGGGTCTGCTCTGTCGCCTGGCTAGGCTCCAGGAAGACGGCATGGGCCTCGGGGCTGCCAAGGGCCTCTTCTCGCTGGTACACCCGCATCTTGCGCCCTGCAGATGGGTGGGAGAGAGAGCACAGGCTGGCATCACTGGGGTCTCTGCCCACCTCCCCCTGCCACTGCCCTGTGGCCCTGAGCATTGGGGGTGGGGGACAGGTGCCCAAGAGAGAGCCCATTTTTTTTTTTTTTTTTTTTTTTGCTTTTGAGGGACACACTTGCAGCAAATGGAGGTTCCCAGGCTAGGAGCTGAATCAGAGCTACAGCTGCCAGCCACAGCCACAACCACGCCAGATCCGAGCCGCGTCTGCGACCTACACCACAGCTCATGGCAATGCTGGATCCTTAACCCGCTGAGTGAGGCCAGGGATGGAACCCGCATCCTCATGGATACTAGTCAGGTTCATAACCCGCTAAGTCACAACAAGAACTCCTAGAGAAGCCAATGTTTTTGCCAGAATCTTTCCCCAGAGTAAGGGGATCAACAAGAGGGTTAGAGAGAAGGCAAAGGACCTGACTGCAGTGGGCAGAGGGTCATGGAACCCAGAACAGCCACTCCTTGTGTAACCTCAGACAAGCAACTAGGCTTCCCTGAGCCCTAGCTCTCTTATCACTAATGTCCTGCCTATTTGGGGGAATTTGGGGGCTTAAGGGTCCTAAAAGAGCCACCCAACCTCTCCCCGATCCTCTCCACCAAGCCACCACCCCCTCACCCAGAGTGACTCACAAGCTGACTTCTTCTCTGAGCCATGGCTGGCCCGGCGCTGTGGATGTGGGTGACGGGGACTCCAGGACCCCTCCAGAGCTGGGGGCTGGGTACTAGGGCAGTGTGGCCAGCTGCCAGCCCTGCTGGGCCGCATCCCCCCACTGCTGGAGCTCTCGGTGTCTGGGCCTCGTGGGGATGGTGGTGGCCATAGCGGCCCTTGGAGAGGAGCAGGGGTCCCCAGGGACCAGCGGCTGCCAGGTGCCTGCAGCTCCTCTGGGGTGACGGGGAAGAGATCCAGACACACAGGACTCGGGGGCTGCAGAGTGGGCAGCTCTGCAAAGGACAGGCTCTCCTGCTGACACACAGCTACTGCGTGGTGGGCAGTGCCAGGTGGCCCAGCCAAACGGGACTGGAGGGTCGCAGGTGGCCCACAGTCCATTCCTCCTTTGCTCTGCCACCCACCTGGGCCTGCAGGGGAGAAGGCATCAGAGTGAGACACAGGACAGCCGGGCTGGCCAGTAAGTACCAGGTCCCGGAGGCCTGGACCAACCCTTTTGTACACAAGTATACACACATCCATGCAAGCACTCACACGGCTAATTACATAGTAATAACTAAGGCTTACTTGGCACTTACTGAATGACAGGCTAAGTGCTTTACACATATTATTTCATTTAATCCTCACAACAACCCTGAACCGGTGCTATTATTAGCTCCATTTTATAGATGAGGAAAGTGAGGCACAGAAGTTGTTATTTGGTAAATGGCAGAGCCAGGACTTAAACCCAGGCAGTCTAGTTTCCAAGTTTGTGCTTTTAAGCACCTTGCACATTTCCTAGTTCTCACTGACATGTGACTGGACACACAGATACATAGGTTGTCACACAAATCCATGCCAGGTCCATGTATATCCACACACATTTTCTCCCAAGTACACAGCTGCCATACACACTTTCAGATACACTCAGGCATTTTAAATTCACAGGCTCGCACATTCACACACATTGTTTTAATACAAGCACATATAGTCACTCCGACTTTCACAAACACTCACACGCTGACCCGTCATGTATTTACATGTCCACTCAAGGTTTCTCATACTCCTGTTCCATTCACACTCACACACCATGATGCAGATAAAAACACACAGGCCCAGAAGCCCTGGCTCTGGTGCTACCCAACCTCCCTTCCCATGCCCAGAGTCGCAGCCTTCAGCACTGTGTGGTGCCCACACCCATGCCAAGCTGGCTGGGAGGATCACAGACTGGCAGGCAGGCCGCCACCCAGATCAGGCCGGGTCTTCCCAGGAGAGGGGCAGGGAGGCGCCCCAGCCCCCCAGCTTCGGGTGGCAGAGGGGTTCTTCCCTATCCCAGCTCCCAGCCTCAGGATCGGGCCAGGCTGAACAGGTCTTCCTCTCTGTGCAGGAAGTCATCCTGCCGGAGGGGGCTCCCGGAGCCTCAGGACCGGCCTAATGAGCCAGGAGCCTGAGCCCCCAGCCCTCGCCCCATGGCTTTTCCCTCCTGCAGCCCCTCACCTCTCCAGCCGAGGCCCGCTGCTGATGTCGTTCGGCTGCTCCGCCAGGGGAAGCCCTCTCCCTGCCCAGCTGGCTGGGGGAGATCCCACCCAGACAAAGAGTTTGATTCATCAAACCCTGTGGTGAGGCAAGCGGGTAGGGAGGGAGGGAACAGGCAGCGGGCTGGGCGGGGGCCTACCCAAGCCTGGCCTCGCTGTGGGCAGGCTGGGCAGCAAGGACCCCCCCCCCCCAGAAGGCCCCCTTGAGCCAAGGGGCAGCGCCCAGCCTGGCAGACCCGGGAGACAGAGACTGAGGGATTGAGACCTGGAGAACGGAGACCCTTTAGACAGCAGAAACCGAGGCTCCAAAACACTAGAAACCAGAAAACCACAGGCGCTGAGACATTCAGGGACCCAGCGGTGGAGACAGAGACAGAGACACTGAAAATTTGAGACAGACCAGATACTCAGAGACAGATGTGAAGCTCAGAAAAAAACCCCGGGGAGACAGATGGGCAAATATTTCATGCCCTGCGGGATTGCCAGTCTTCTGGGGAAGCCAAAAACAAAAACAGTTACAGTCCCAGTTGGCAAGCGCCAACTCAGAGGAACCATCAGAGTAGGGTGCTGGGCTCAGCCGGACCTGGGCATTCCTGGAAGTCTTCCTGGAGGAAGCAGTAGCTAACTGTTCTGCGTGAAATACCTGGGGACCCAGGACACAGAGAGAGGGGGAGGACACAGGGAGAGGGGGAAAGCTTTGGAATGAGGGAAACAGTGACAGTGTCCGTGACCCTGGGAGAGAGGGAAGGAGGGGAGGCCCCAGTGGGGGACAGCTGGATCTGCAACTGAGCTCCACTCCGTTCAGCTGCTCAACCTGCTTCCTCCTGCTTTCTTCACTCCCTGCCTAGAGTGGAGGTGGGATGGTTCCTCCCTGTTCCCTCATCTGATAAGTAGGATGGGCATGCTTCAAAATGCTAATACGAAAATTAAGAAGCATGACTATAAAGCAAAGCCAGCACATAGTGGAAGTTTTGCAGGTGATAGTCATTCTTTTTTTTTGCTTTTTAGGGCTGCACCCAAAGCATATGGAAGTTCCCAGGCTAGGGGTTGAATCAGAGCCGTAGCCACCAGCCTACACCACAGCCACAGCAACTCGGGATCCAACCCTGAGTCTGTGACCTTACACTGCAACTTGTGTCAACACTGAATCTTTAACTAACTGAGCGAGGCCACGAATTGAACCCACATCCTCACGAATCCCAGTTGAGTTTTTTTCTTTCTTTTTTTTTTTTTTTGTGTAGTTTTTTCTTTTTGTGTGTAGTTTTAGGGCTGCACCCATGGCAAGTGGAGATTCCCAGGCAAGGGGTCTAATCGGAGCTGTAGCCGCCGGCCTACGCCACAGCCACAGCAAACGAGATCCAAGCCGTGTCTATAACCTACACCACAGCTCACGGCAACGCCAGATCCTTAACCTACTAAGCAAGGCCAGGGATTGAGCCTGCAACCCCTGGTTCCTAGTCGGACTCGTTTCTGCTGTGCCAGGACAGGAACTCCTCCTAGTTGAGTTCTTAACCCACTGAGCCACAACGGGAACTCCGGATAGTCATTCTTTGGAGTATTATCAGTCTTGCTCTAGTCAGAGAGCTGACTTGGGCCGTGATCACACGGGAGGAAAACTGAGGCAGTGAAGGTGAGACACACCCTATTTTATAGGAGCATGTGGTAGAAGACACAGGGGGCCACTGCCACCGGACAGGTCTCTTTCTCTGCTGGAATCAGCAGTCCTTAACACAGAAATCCCACTTGCTTCTGTGGGTACATATGTGCAAGAATACACACATGCCTCTCACCCCTTGTATTCTGGGGGTGAGAATACACTTGGACCCTGGGAGGCCCTGAGGGCAGAGAGGAGGCCTCCCACCCGCGTCAGCTGCAGGGATAAATGAGCAAACCAGGGAACAGCTTGGAGCAGGAGCACCTCCTATTAAACCCTCGGAGGAGAAGGCTGGGTAAGTGGAGCGGGGCCTGTAAGGCTTCCTGGGGGGGCGGGGGGTGGGGGACAAGGCTGGAGGCAGGTCCCTAGGGAGGAAGTCAGGAGTGGGTCAGCCTCCGCCTCTGTCCAGGCCAGGGGGCGATGGGAATGACCCATCCAGCTGGGACGCCAGCCCTGTGGCTTTCCACGGATATGGTCCATTCAGCCTCAGTGCAGAGGACCAGGGAAGGGCAAAGCCATGTTCATTGCGTTTACGGCTTATCTCTGCTAGGAAAAAACAAAAACCTCGGCGGGGGGACTGGCCCAGGTAACAGGGACGTTACCTGCCCAAAATACGATCACAAGATACTCTAGCGTCCACTAGGCAAGGGTCATTCTGGAGCCCACAGAGGAAAACCCCTGCCGATGTTCAAGGCCCTGTGTTGACCCTGACCAGCTCTGTGGTCTTAGGCCAATCATAGCCTGGGCCTGAGTGTCCCTATCTGTAGAGTAACCCTTAGGGCCCCTTCTAGCTCCCCATCGAGGAAACCCGTGTCACCGTGAGTGTCTCTGCAGGCTGAGAAGGATGGGCAGAACCCAGGAGGGTCCCATCCAGAAGGCACTGCTAATCACAGGCACCGTGAGCCCCCACTAAGGCTGACAGAGGGCCCCTGGACACTACCATGGTCTGGGGAGAGTGTCTCTGGCCTCCTGTGCCCAGCTTTTCTCTGCTCTCTCCCTGGTGCCCCTTGCCTTGAAGGGTAGGGCCCTGGCAGGGCCTCTCTTCTTAAGGGAGGAGACTCAGTGGAAGGCAATGGCTGGAAAGGGGTCCAGGCCAAGCCGACTGTGGAGCTCCCTCGGCTGTAAGTGCATGGGGGCCAGGATCCCAGGCCAGGCAGACAGCACAAAGGACTCACTTGGGAAGACTTGTGGGAGGAGGATGGGGTTGCTGGCAGCCAAGTGGGGCCCTACCTCAGCCAGGGAGCTCCGTCCAGCCTCCAGCACGGTCCAGGGCTCCAGGCCACCCTAGGGGCTCTGGGGTTGCAGCCAGGTCCTCAGGGGGCGATGTCAGCATGGCCCCTGAGCCAGGCAATGCAAGCCTGGGTATTGTGTGGGGCAGGGAGCGGGGAGGCGAGGGCGGAGGGAACCTTGCAGGCGGGCAGGCGGCTGTCTCGACGTGCCTGCTCCCCGCCCCCCTTCCCCAGAACCGGTTAGTCCAGTCTGAGGTACAAGAGGGGGCCTGGAACAATGGCAGTCCTATGCCCAGGAGAGGCTCTGAAGGACCCCAGACCAACATCCTAAAAATGAGGGAGGCACTGCTTTTCCTCCCAGGGAACAGGTCACCTCTGCCTCTCTTCTGGGGCTTCCCAACTGCGCTCAGGGGGCTTCTTGGGGCTGCTGAGCATCCTGGGAGCTTTGCACAGAAACTCCCAAGCTCTGGACTCTGGACCCCTCAGGGACCCTGACGACTCTGCAGGGTGCTGACCCTCTCGGAGCCAGCATCTCATCTCTATGGCCGGGAGATGGAAATAGCACAGCTGGCACCATCCTGGCCATCCTTCCAGCATCACAGCTCCTTAAGCGCCTGTAACGACCCACCAGACTTCCCAGACTCTAGTCCACACTGAGTGAGCCCTCCAAAAACCAATCCAAGGAGTCTGCATCACGGCACAGCGGAAACGAATCTGACTAGGAACCATGAGGTTGCAGGTTCCATCCCTGGCCTTGCTCAGCAGGTTAAGGATCCAGTGTTGTTGTGGGCTGTGGTGTAGTTTGCAGAAGCGGCTCGAATGCCAGGTTGCTGGGGCTGTGGTGGCAGCTACAGCTCTGATTAGACCCCTGGCCTGGGAACCTCCATATGCCGCAGGTGTGGCCCTAAAAAGGAAAAAAAAAAATTCAAATAGCCCAAGTAGAACCCGCCTCCAGAAAGGAGTGCTTATCCCGTGCCTGGCAGCAATCTTTGCAAGCCTGAGAAACGGGAAGCGGCTTTCTCTCCAATACTACCTGTTTTGTTTTGTTTTTTTAACTTCCCAGGTACTTAATATGAATATGTACACGAGTGCACATACTCCTGTTGCTAATAACTCTTACTGTACACTTACTACGTACCAGGCACTGTTCTAAGCACTTCACACTTTTTTTTCCATGCCTCAAGCAGTTCTTGGGCCAGGTGTCAAACCGAGCCACCGAAGATCCTTAACCCACTGCTCCACAATGTGAACTTAAGTTGTGGCACAGCAGAAATGAATCCAACTAGTATCCATGAGGATGTGGGTTCTATCCCTGGCTCGGCTCTGGCGTTGCCACAGGCTGTGGTGTAGGTCTCAGACGCGGTGTTGCTGTGGCTGTGGCTGTGGCTGTGGCCAGCAGCTGTAGCTTGGATTCAACCCCTGGCCTGGGAACTTCCATACACCTCGGGTGAGGCCCTAAAAAGCAAAAAAAAAAAAAAAAAGGAAAGAAAGAAGAAAAAAAGAAAAGAATTCCACTTCAGACCTATTTATTCATTTAATCTCCACTGCACAGCCCTCTGAGATAGCTACTGTCACTGCTCCCACATCAGATGCGGAAAGAAGTACACTATTCCATTTAAATCTCTCATCAGCTCTATAAAGTCCCTATCATACAGGTGATGAAACTGAACTTGTCCAAGGTCACACAGCAAATAAAAGTCAGAACTAATCTTCAGACCCAGGTCTGACTCCACCACTAATTGGTGCCCTTAACTACTGCCCAGTACTGCCTCCCCAGGCTTTGGGGAGGATCTGGTGAAAAGCGTGTGAAAGTCCATTGGGAGGTGTCTCAGCTGACCTAACTAAATTTTATTATTCACACACCGCAGACCTTGATGAGCCTATGGGGCAGTGAGCGCTCCCTTATCCACTGGTGACCATTCAGTTCAGAGTAGTCAGTCCCCTCCCTCCTTCATATCTACCTTGGCCCCCCAGAGCATCATCACACAATGAGAGGACATTGCACAGAGTGGGTGAGGACCAGGTGTCCATGGAGAAGCGGCATGTGGGGCGCAAAGAGGTTTACTGTCAGCGTTGCACATAGGGCAGGAGACCAGGAAGGTGGAGACGGAGGCAATGCAAGACTAGGGGTCTTCAGAGAACCCTAGTCCCCCATCCCAGCTCCAGGCCCAACCTTGGGGCCACTGGCCAAGGTACTGCCCAGACCCCTACCTGGAAGCAGAGGACCCCAATGGAGGAAGCATCCTGGGGGAGCAAGGGTCCTGGAAGGGCAATCTCACCTCACTCGCCCCTGCGTCCTGGGCTCCGGGGACAGAGCCCCTGCTGGCTGCAGTGAACAGAAAGCTCGGCTAGGTCAGGCTGAGCCGGAGGGCCCTCCAGAGCTGAAGTGACTTGGGTGGAGATAATATGAAAGAAGGGGCGTGGCGTGGGCGGAGTCGGGTAAAGGGCGGGGCCATATGGAAATTAAAGGGTAGGCAGCCCAGCCTCCCTCTGGGCGAGGCCAAGCAAGAGGGCGGGGCAAGAAAACTGAGTTTAGGGCTGGGAGCGGGCAAAGGGGCGTGGCCATAGGGGGTGGGGCCAGAGTACGCTGGCTGCGCTGACCGAAAGCCGTGCCTCTGGTTGTCCGCCAGCCCCTGCTTGACCAGGTAGCGCTCGAGCTTTATCTTGGTAGCCAGGGCGGCTGGCAACATCGGGCAGGAGACAGACGATGAACAGAAGGAAGAACACCACATGCTGGGGAGAAGAGAGGGGGCGCCAAAAGCAGTGATTTCTTTAGCAATCTTAATTTGCCGAGCGCCAAATGCAAGGCACCATTCTGAGGGTTTCCGGGTATTCATTCATTTAATCCTCACAACAACTCTAGGAGGTAAGTAAATTACTTCCCCTGTTTTACTTGTGAAGAAATCGAACCATAAAGAGGTTGTTATTTGCCCAAAGACACAGAGGTATAATACGAATCCCTTAATATTAGCGACCTTGTTAGAGTCCGAGCTAGAGAAAGAGGATCTTGAGCAACGGTGGAAGGAGCAAGCTTGCTCCCCTTCCTCCAGGACTGTTGCCAAGGTATAATAGTAGTCGTCGTGATATTAATTCACTGAGCACCTACTTTGCTGGGCAAGTGCTCGCCACTGAATCTTCACAGCGACCGTAAGAAGTAGATCCTATTCGGTAACACACCCTTTTTACAGCCAGTCAGCGGCACGGCCTGAACTTGAACCCAGGTCTGTCCGTCGCGCAAATGACTGAGCCTACCTCGAAGGCCATGATGAAGCCAGATGCACAGCCATCGGCTTCCTGAAGGAGAGAGTGAGATTACCCCGCGCGTTGCCTAAGGCCTTGTACCTCGCCTCCTTGGCTGGCACTCCCACCCCTCCCCGCCCTAGAGCCTGGACCTGCCGGGTTAGCAGTACACTCTGCCCTCTAGTCCGCCCCTCCAGACTCAGCTTCCGGCCCTCCCAGTTAGGCCCCGCCCCCATATTCATCGCCCCGCCTCCAGACTCAGCACCGCACTCCAGGCCCCGAGCCAGGCCCCCAGTGGCCTGGTTCTCCCACCTTCGGGGCGTGTGGTTGCCCTGGGCAGGGTAAGCTGGAGGTGCAGGAGCCAGCCTGCGGGTGGCCGTGGTGCTCATGCTGGTACCAGAGACTCCGCAGCAAGTCCAAGGTAAAGGCAAAGAAGAGAGCCTGCAAGGGGGCTTCGGGTGGGAAAGTCCTCCCGCCTTGCAGGGCGCAGTCTCCTAACTCACCCCCCCCACCTTGGTCCAGTCCCAGTCCTGTAGGCAGAATAAGCCCGTGCCCCAGGGTTCTAGCCCTCTGCCCCTATTTCTCAGTCTCTGACACTGATTTCCAGGCTTGGCCCCCACTTCCCTCTCCTGAGCCTCCTCTCCATCTGATTTTCATTCCCCCTCTGACCCTGAATTCCCCACCCTTGCTCCACACGCACATTCACGATGAAAGAAGGATGGGTCACAGCTTCAAGCAGGAGCAGCCAGATCCCCATACTCTGGGCCCCGCCGCCTGTACTTGCACACGAACTTGTGGGCATCCAGTCAGATCTCCAGCCAGTTGCTGAGCAGAGCAAACGGGGGTGCCGGTGGGAAGACTGCCTTGAAGATGGGGATGAATCCAAACTGCAGCACTAGCCGGGGAGCGTTGGGCCAGGGGTCACCTCCTCTGCTGGGCCAGGGCCCCAGGGACCACCTCCAGGTATTCATCAAACAGGCCCTGGCACTCCGTGAGCTCAGAGTCCTCTGGCCAGCGCCACTGCTCTTGCTCCACTTTGGTGCCTTACAGCCCTGCCAGTGTCTCTTATGCCACCAGCTTCCTGGGGCCAGACAATGCCATTTCCACCCTCCCAGTCCCTTAGAGATAGGCACCGATCATTCCCACTTTATAGATGAGGTAACGGAGACTCACAGAGCTTGCCCAAGGCTCTCCAAGCTATAAACAGTGGAGCCAGGACTCAAATCCTGTTGGTTGAACTCAGGAGTCCAGGGCTCTTAAATTCTGTGCTCCCTACCTGGCTATTCTGTCCGGAAGCCCGTTCCGTCTCCAAAATACTAATAGAAAGCCCCATTGTACAGGCGAGGAAACTGAGGCTTCTTATTATTATTATTGGCCACACTCATGGCATGTGGACGTTCCAGGGCCAGGGACTGAACCTGCGCCACAGTAGTGACCAGAGCTGCTGCAGTCATGAAGCCAGAGCCTTTACCTGCTGCACCACCAGGGATCTCAGAGGAAAGTGAGGCTTAGAGAGAAGCAAAGCCAGAGCTTACAGGAGGCAGAACTAGGACTGTGTCCACGTGTCCTGACTCCCAGGCAGGGGGATTTTCTGCTTTGCTGACTAGGCCCAACCCTGTGCCCCCAGCACACCCCTGCACTCATGGCACAAGGAGCTCTCCACGTTGCTGACCAGTTGTGTGTCCCCCACGATGATGAGAGCTGCTGAGTGAGCGCGAGAAGGCAGCCTCTGGGGCTGCACTGTTGTTGGCAGACACACAGCAACTTACCTTACTTAGGTGCTGGCCCTTACTCCTTGGAGGCCCCGGGGGACAGATGCTGCCCCTGCCAGACCTGATGGTGTGATACCCCCCCCGGCCAAGAGCTGGCTCTGGACACTCACGTCCTCATTCCACATGCCAAGCAACCTGCCTACTGACCAGGGTATCGCCATAAAACTGCAGCCCCAGGAGTTCCCGTCATGGCTCAGTGGTTGGCGAACCCAACTAGTATCCGTGAGGACGCAGGTTCAATCCCTGGCCTCGCTCAGTGGGTTAAGGCTCTGGCCTTGCCGTGAGCTGTGGTGTAGGTCGAAGACGCGGCTTGGATCCCATATTGCTGTGGCTGTGGCTTAGGCACAGCTCCAGCTCCAATTCGATCCCTAGCCTGGGAACCTCCATATGCCACAGGTGCAGCCCTAAAAAGACAAACAAACCACAACAACAAAACTGCAGGCCCACTGCATCTGCTGGCAATGTGCCCTCCCCCTCTGGAGCGAGACCACAGCTACGCTTCATGCCTAGGCCGACCCCTCTCTCAATTGTGCTCCCGATCCTCAGGCCTCCCATCCATTGAGAGGTAACACTGGTGACCGGGCTCCTGCGAGGCCTTGTCCCATCACCCCCATAAAGGCTGTTCCCAAGGCCTGTTGGGACCACAGCCCATATCTATGGTTCAACCCCTGAGAAGCCAATGGGTATTTCTGTCCCAGGAAGAGCGAGTCGTGCTGCTGGGGGGCATGTTCCTTTGGTGATTCTCCCTCCCACTCCTGCAGATGACAACGGCAATTCCACAATAACAACACTTCCCAGGAGTCTAGCCCTTGGGGACTCCTGACCCACCATTATTGAAAACTGGAAGCTCTCGGCAGGAAGACGCAGCTCTGGTTCATTCTTGTGTCCCAAGCATCCAGTCCAGAGTGCACAGTGGAAAGGACCACCTCACAGATGGCACTGAACCCAAATGTCGGCAATGGGAAGTGGGCGTGTCAGGCCCGGACCATTCAGTGAGGGCTGAGTGAATGAATGAGTGCAGGTGTTAGTTTCACCTATAACCAGGGATCTGTTGATTTATTCCAGCTGAAAAAATTGGTGTCTTTGTCTTTTTTAATTTTTTATGGCTGCACCCGCAACATATGGAAATTCCCAGGCCAGGGATTGAATTTGAGCTACAACTATGAACTACGCCACAGCTCCGGCAACACTGGATCCTTTAACCCACTGCACTGGGTCAGGGATCAAATCCACACCTCCACTCGACTTGAGCCACTGCAGCTGGATCCTTTTTTTTTTTTTTTTGGCTTTTTTAGGGCTACATCTTCAGCATACGGAAGTTCAGAGCTACAGCTGCCGGCCTACACTGGCAGCCACAGCAATGCAGGATCCAAGCCATACCTGTGATCTACACCACAGTTCCTTAACCCACTGAGCGAGGCCAAGGGTCGAACCTTCGTCTTCATGGATACTAGTGGGGTTCGTTACCACTGAGTCACAACGGGAACTCCTGCAGTCAGATTCTTAACCCACTGTACCACGGCAGGAACTCCCAAAGTTGAGAAAACTGAAGCCCAGGGAAACCAAGGACCAACTTCAAAGTCAATAGCAAGTACTTGGTAGAGACAAACCTACAGGCTCAAGGATGCTGCCACTCTGCTGGGCCACTTCGCTGGGAGGCAGGAGACTTGGTGTTGGGTCAGGGGATGGTTCTCACCTGCCTTTGAAGAATGCCACACAGAAGGGAGACGAGTAGAAACTGACAAATAGGAAGATGAAAACTCTGAAAGTAAAGGCATCTTCATGGAGGGTTTGGATTCCGTGCATCCCTGGGCAAAGGGCAGAGCTGGTCAGTCTTCTCTTGAGCGTAAGGGGGCCCACCGGGTCCACTCACATGCTTCTGTCCCCAGTCCACCTTTCCCTAAGGCCAGCCCAGGCACTCTGGCCACCTTTATTTGAGGATGGTTGAGCAGGCTGGGGACACAAGGCTGGAGCTGCAGGCTCTGAGGTGCAGGGAGCCCCGCGTCGGGGCTCACAGCTCCCAGCTGATGCCAGGACACCCCTGTGATCCCCCTCCCTCACTCACCCCACCTGGTGAGCCGCTCAGCCAGCGAGGTATAGGCCTGGCCCCAGAGGAGGGTCAGTACCAGGGTGAGCACAGTGCTGCTGAGGCTGGCAGTGTTGCCAGCACAGGCAGAGTGACGGCCAGCACCTGGAGCACAGCCGCGTCGGGGGGCAGAAGGAGCCTGAGATGCCCACGTTGTGCCTGCAGTCTGGAATGGTGGGGCGTCCCACTCTCCGCTGCTCCGAGGGGCGATCACCCACTTGGGTCCTGAGCCCAGGGTTGTCTGTGCAGCACACTGCGGAGTGATGGCGCCCTAACACATGACCACGGACACCAGGAAAATCATCACCGCAGAGCTGGGGGCCAGCAGGAAGAGCTGCCAGAGCCAGAAGGCGGGTCCACCAGGGTCCCGGCCCACCCTGGAGGGGATGGTCCTTCCAGAGCAAGGGCCCGATGCCTCCTTACCATAATGAGGATGGCTGCAGACTGAGGAGTAGGTGGGGAAGATGGGTTCAGGGTGGGAAGGAGGGCTCCTTAAGGCCTGCCGCTCGGTTCTAGGCCATTTGTGGGACCAGAGCAGCAAACTCCTGATGTAGGCACTTCTGCAGAGGGGCGACAGAAACACGCAGCCTGGGACCCAAGAGGCGGGGTGTATTGACCCTGGGATGGGGGAAGCCTTCTGTCTTCTCCTGTTTGTACAGGGAGCTCTGAAAACACAGGAATGTGTTGTGATTCATTTTTGTATCTGCAGGGCCTTTTCTCCCTAGGGACCTAGCTAGAGCCTGTGGGCGGATGGATGGGTGAATAGAAGGGAAGTAAACAACAAATGGATGCACATTTGGGAACAGTCTGGATAGACTGAAAGATGGATGAGCAGTAGGTGGACAGGTGGGTGGGCTAACAGTTGGCAAATCTTTTGGTGCACAAATGGCTGGGTGGGTGGGCAGATGTGTGGCTGGCTGTCTGGCTGGTGGGGGAGCAGATGAGGGCGTGGTTGGATGGATGACGGACATGAGGATGAAGGGCAGAGAGATAGCTGGGTGGATGAATAGATAATGTATTAGTTTATTCAACAACGAGTACCTGACCTCATACGCTCTGCAAACTCTGATGAACAAACTGGACAAAACCTAAGCCCTAACCAAGTTCATGGTCTGGTTGAGGAGACAGAAATTGGATAAATGAATACAAATATGTAATTGTGAATAAGCCCTAGGAGGCAGAACTGGTTTTCAGGGATGGTCACTCAGAGGAAATGAAGGTTTTGCTGAAAACTAAAGGATAAACAAGTGTTAAGTAAGGGGGGGGGTGTGGAGGGGAGACCGTGTACAGAGACAGGGCCACTCTTTGGGTCACATGAGTTGTCTACTATGCTTTTCCGAGAGGTGCTATCACGCTGGCTGTTTTTGTTTTGTTTTGTTTTGTTTTTGTCTTTTCTAGGGCTGCACCCACAGCATATGGAGGTTCCCAGGCTAGGGGTCTAATCAGAGCTGTGATGCCACAGCCACAGCAACGCGGGATCCGAGCTGCGTCTGCAACCTACACCACAGCTCACGGCAACGCCAGATCCTTAACCCACTGAGCAAGGCCAGGGATCGAACCTGCAACCTCATCATTCCTAGTAGGATTTGTTAACTACTGAGCCACGACAGGAACTCCACACTGGCTCTATTACTTCAATGCCTCCTTCCTGCTTTATTAGTCCTCCAGAACCCGTTTAACCAATCAATACCTATGTGAAATTATCTCTGTTGAAATATCTAGTCTGGTTTCTATTTTCTTTTTTTCTCCTTCCTTTTCACACCCGCACCTGCGCCATAGGAAGGCCCCAGGTTGGGGTCAAATTAGAGCTGCAGCTCCTGCCTACGCCACAGCCACAGCCACGCGGGATCCAAGCCTCACCTAGGACCTACACCACAGCTCAGGGCAACGCCAGATCCTTAATCCACTGAGCAAGGCCAGGGATCAAACCTGCAACCTCATGGTTCCTAGTCAGATTCGTTAACCACTGAGCTACGACAGGAACTCCTATTTTTTATTATAGTTGATTTACAATGTTCTGTCAATTTCTGCTCTACTCTAATTGGATTCTTAACCCAGTGCACCACAGTGGGAACTTTGGGGATTAGAATTTCAGTGCATAAATTTGGGGGGGACACATTTAGTCCATAGTGCTCCCCACTTGTAGGGAGGGGCTTGGGGGAGCGAACAGGAGGGGTCTGGCATGTCCTGACTCTGGGACAAAAGCACCAGGGTTGGGCTGCAGCACGTGCACACCCCCAGCCCTCCTCCCACGAGCTCCCCTTCAGAGCCCTACAGTCTGTGGGCTCCAGGGTCCTGAAGAACGAATACGGCCACCCTTTTCCTAATGGTCCCCTCTAGGTCAGGGCCCACCCCTCAACCAGCCTGGGGGCCTCATCACCACCCTTTCCCTCTAGGGAGCTTCAGGGCCCACAATGGGAGCAGCATGGCATTTGCCTTTGAGCTGCTGTGAGGCTTAACCTAATAGTGGGATTTTTGGTACCAAAATGGAGAGGAGGCAACTTCCTGACTTCCGGTGGCCTTCTGACACTCCACAGAACGTCCTAAGAGACGCACTTTATCTGCAGTCCAGATCGTCTCCCATGCAGGACCTACCACATAATTTGTGGTGTCCAGGGCAAACCTATTCAAAAATTATTTAAAATTTCAAGATGGAGGAATCCCTGTTGTGGCTCAGCAGGTTATGGACCCAACATAGTGCCCATAAGGATGCGGGTTCAATCCCTGGCCTTGCTCAATGGGTTAAGGATCTGGCGTTGCTGCAAGCTGTGGTGAAGGTTGCAGATGCGGCTTGGATCTGGAGTTGCTGTGACTGTGGTGTAGGCCAGCAGCTACAGCTCTGACTCGACCCCTAGCCTGGGAACCTCCATATGCCAAGGGTGTGGCCTTTAAAAGAAAAGGGGGGTGGGGAGAATTTCAAGATGGGGAGTTCCTGTTGTGGTGCAGTGGGTTAAGAATCCAACTGCAGGAGTTCCCGTCGTGGCTCAGTGGCTAATGAATCCGACTAGGAACCATGAGGTTGCGGGTTCGATCCCTGGCCTTGCTCAGTGGGTTAAGGATCCGGCGTTGCTGTGAGCTGTGGTGTAGGTCGCAGACGCGGCTCGGATCCCGCGTTGCTGTGGCTGTGGCGAAGTCCGGCGGCTACAGCTCCTGTTAGACCCCTAGCCTGGGAACCTCCATATGCCGCGGGTGCGGCCCTAGATAAGGCAAAAAGACCAAAAAAAA
>PVHT021183551.1:6880349-7014769 GCA_004024745.2 Catagonus wagneri
TTCGATCCCTGGCCTTGCTCAGTGGGTTAAGGATCCGGCGTTGCTGTGAGCTGTGGTGTAGGTCGCAGACGCGGCTCGGATCCCGCGTTGCTGTGGCTGTGGCGAAGTCCGGCGGCTACAGCTCCTGTTAGACCCCTAGCCTGGGAACCTCCATATGCCGCGGGTGCGGCCCTAGATAAGGCAAAAAGACCAAAAAAAAAAAAAAAAAGAATCCAACTGCAGCAGCTCTGCCAGCACAGTGGGTTAAAGGACCCATCCAGCTCCAGCACTGCTGCGGCTTGGATTCAATCCCTGGCCAGAGAACTTCCATATGCAGCAGGTGCAGCCAGGAAAAAAAAAAAAAATCAAGATGCCAACAGCAGAGCATTAAACCAGGGCTGGGATCCTGAGTGCAGGGCCCCACGGACAGAGCAGGTGCCAGGCCCGTGAGGCTGGCCTGAGTTGTGTATACACACCTCTCTTCTCACTCGCTCTCCACAACCCTGCCAAGAGACCGCCCTGCGGGGACAGACACCAGCTATTAGAATTGTGGCTTTGCAGCTCGCTCTTCCCTCAGTGGGTTCCCAGTTCTCTGCACTTTGGTGCAGGCTGCTAGGGGGGTGGCCTATTAAATGCTAAAGTGGCACCGAGCCTGGGCTCAGAGGAGCTGAGAAAGCAGCGCTGGGATGGCAGGGGGCCGGCTCCAAGACCCGCCCCGTTGCAGCCCCCACTTTGTTCTTACTTGGTGGGGGTGGGGGGGATCTTTCACCTCTTTGGGGTAAAGGCGGGTGAGGGGTCAACTCTCTGGAGGAAGCTGTCCTGCCCTGCGCTGCGGCAGGGAAGACCTGGGTTATTCCTCTAGAGCAACTTCTGGCTCTTGGCTGAGCTGGTGCCCAAGAAGGATGCTGAAGCTCGAAGGCCACAGAGAACTGGTTGGGACGTGGGGGAGTTGGCGCTTACAACCCAGGAATCTGAGGCTGTAAAGTCACACTCAGGGCCAGCATGCTACTTTGCTCTACCTAGTGGGGTAAGGTCTACCAGAGCTAAGAACTGAGGGAAATGGGCCAAAGCAGAGTGGAAGGCAGCAGTGGGACACTCCGTGGCCTGAGAGCAGAAGCTGGCCCGTGGGCTGTGCAAGCTGTGCGGCCTGGGGTCTGCCCATGACCTTCCTTCTCCGAGGTATGGGATAAGCTCAGGTATCAGCTGTGGACCTGCGCTGCATGTAAGAAGGTGCTAAAACCAGTCCTTTAGGCCCTGGAAGTTTCGACAAACCTGCAGACAGTGCCCAGGATGGCCAGACCGGCAAGCAGTGCCGTGCAGGCCATCAGCATGCTTGGTAGCATGAGCCAGGGAGGGCATGTAGGAGCCTCCTGTGTGTGCCAGGAGGGAGAAGTGGGGCAGCAGTTTAGGACTGGTGTGCGTGGGCACATGATTGTGTGTATGTGTGTGGAGTGTGCAAAGCTACCGGCGCTGCTTTCTGAAGAGGGGCCTCTGAGGAGTTCCCATCATGGCGCAACAGAAATGAATCCAACTAGGAACCATGAGGTTGCGGGTTCGATCCCTGGCCTCACTCAGTGGGTTAAGGATCTGGCATTGCCGTGAGCTGTGGTGTAGGTCGCGGACTTGGCTTGGATCTGATGTGGCTGTGGCTGTGGCCGGCAGCTCGAGCTCCAAAAGGACCCCTAGCCTGGGAACCTCCATATGCTGTGGGTTCGGCCCTAGAAAAAAACAGAAGAGGGGCCTCTGAGAGTCAGCTGGCTGGCCTGGGCATGCAAGGCCTTTCCAGTTGGGTCAGAGGTCAGATTCAGACCAGCCCTTTGCCCAGAGGTCCATCTTGGGGCTGGAGAGGGTATCACTGAGGAAGTGTAAAGGGCCTGCTTTGTAAGCCCCTGTCCATCCCTCCCGCCTCCCCACCCCCACCTGCACCTTAGCCTGCATTCACTAGTGACTTTGGCTGATGGGGCAGGGACACAAGTTCACTCACTGTCCTGCTCCCTGTTTCCCTGGCCTCCTTCAGGGCAGAGCTGCCTGTCAGGCCCACTCACACCTGACCCCCACCTGGGGGTCCCTGGCCCAGTGACACTTTCTGATTCCCCCAGGTTGGCAGGACCCCTGTCCTGAGCATAACCTGACAGCTTCATGGTCAACAAGGCACTGTAGACGAGGGAGGGGCTTCCCTCCTAGACACACAGGTGGACTACATTACCCAGCCTCCCCTGCAGCTCTGTGTGACCATGTGACTAGGTAACGGCCAATGGAATGAGGGCAGAAATGAGGCCCACCACCGTAGGCCTGGTCCATAGAAACCTGCTGGGTGACCTTCCACCTGCACTCCTTCCCTGCCTACTGACTGGATGTTGATGCCAGGGACAAACTGGGAAGAAACTAAACTCATGGAGGCTCTCAGAGCCTGGGCCTCTGATGACTGTACAGAGCAGAGCCCCCACACTCACTTCACATCCACCTGACATGAGACATAAAGAAGAAAAAAAAAATTCTACACAATGAACTTCTTTGCAGAACAGAGAATGACTCACAGATTTTAGAAAACCTTGGTTTTTCAAATAAGACAATCTGGGTGGTGGGGGAATGCACTGTGGGTTTGGGATACAAAATCTATAAAACTGACTTGTGATGATTTATGTACACCTGTAAGTGAAATAAAATCCATTAAGTAGAAAAAACAAACAAAAAATTCTATAAAGCTAAGCCACTGAGAGCTCAGGGTTTATCTGATACAGCAGATTGTGCTTGCTACCTCAACTAACAGAGGCTACTGATGGAAGTCACTTGTGGTCCAGGGCCCAGCTGAGGCCCCCACTCCCCGGTCACCCTCCATGGCTGCAGCAGAAGGGAAGGGCAGCGGGAGGCTGGGGCAGACATCTGAGGCCTCAGGCCCTGCCCACACAATTCCCCAGTTTCCAGAAGCCCAGACTCCTAGGGCAGAGGGAGAAGGCCAGAGGTCATCTGATGCCCTCAGACTGCTGCCCACCACACTGCTGCGAACGCTGCAGCAAAGTGCCGCTGGGGCAGGAGCCTTCTCAGGCCACCGTCCTCCCTGACCAGGCCCCTCTGGCCAGTGCTCAGGATGACACCTGTCCCAGCCTTGGGCCCCTGGGTCCTGCCCTGGGTCACCTGAGGGTCAGGAGTATGTGCTCATGATGCCACCGCCCCTCAGCTGGGGGTGTCCTCTGGGGACCTGGGGAGCAGGCCAGCGGCCACCTGGTCCTGGTGCCACAGCTGCTCTGCCAGGCCATTGAGCACGTGGGCAACGTCGGCCAGCCCAGCTCGCCCATCCAGCGTGCGTCCATCTGCCAGCCGCCGCCCCGGCACACTCTTCACCCGCAGGAGGGGCAGCTCCCACGCCTGCCGGAAGGCTGTGAGGTCGCGCTCAGGCACGTCCGTGTGCATGTACTGGTCAAATCTGGAGGAGGATCAAGGAGCCTGTCCGGTGCCTCTGCTCACTGCCCCGTCGAACCCGGCCTGCTCCCTCCTGCCAC
Organism: Catagonus wagneri; assembly: GCA_004024745.2. Lineage (NCBI taxonomy): Eukaryota > Metazoa > Chordata > Mammalia > Artiodactyla > Tayassuidae > Catagonus > Catagonus wagneri. Next base: position 6,883,829 of record PVHT021183551.1, read on the forward strand.
ACCCCCAGCGTCCGGGGAAGGCCCTGCTGCAGCCTCTAAGATAAAGTCCATGGGGGAGTTCCCATCGTGGCTCCACAGAAACGAATCTGACTAGTATCCATAAGGACGCAGGTTCGATCCCTGGCCTTGCTCAGCGGGTTAAAGATCTGGCTTTGCTGTGTGCTGTGGTGTAGGTCACAGATGTGGCTCGGATCCCGCATTGCTGTGGCTGTGGTGCAGGCCAGCAGCTACAGCTCTGATTCAACCCGTAGCCTGAGAACTTCCATACGCTGTAGGTGGGTGGGATGCTAAAAAGACAGATACACAGACAGAAAGAAAGAGGGAGAAAAAGAGAGAGAGGAAGGGAGGAAGGCAGGAAGGGAGGAAGAAAGAAAGAAAGAGAAAGAGAGAAAAAAGAAAAAAGAAAGAAAAAAAGGAAAAGCCTATGGGGCTGGAAAGGAAGGAAGGAAGGAAGGAAGGAAGAAAGAGAGAGACAGAAAAAGCCCATGGGGCTGGATCCCGTGGCTGGGCAGGGGCAGGGTCCCTGACCCCCTTGCTCCCTGCCTTGCCAAGCATGGCCCCTGACAGTCCTAGGGGCCACCCAAAGGATACTTGGAACCAATGACCATCCTGACCACACCAGGGGCGTCACGTGCTACTCGGGCCAGCTGTCCAGGGAGGTCTTCAAAGGAGGCACGGTCAGTGAAGGAGAAGAGGAAGAGGAAAGCATCTGCTTTCTCCTGGCAAGCCTGGGGATGGAGAGGCCGATGCGAGGCTTGTAACCTTGGGATCAGAACCTATGGGCTACAGGGCCCTGAAAGTCTCAGCACCTCCCTCCTTTCACAGACCGGGCAACCGAGGCCCAGAGCAGGGAATGGCTGGTCTCAGGGCAGAGCTCAGGCTGGGGCCCGGTCCCCGGTGCCAGCTCAGAGCTTTCCCAGCCAGGGAGCATCCTCAGTCCATTCATGCCCAGTTCTGGCTCCTGCAGACCAGGGAGGCCAGGCTTGGACAAGCAGCCCTTCCTGGACCCACCCAGGCTCACCTGCCACTCACCGGCAGCATGTGATCGAACTTTTTGAGCGCACACTCCCCGCAGTCCCAGAACTCAAAGCGGAACATGACGACACGGTTGCTGGCCTGCAGCTTGGCCGGCCAAAATACCACGGTGGTCTGGATGCCTGGGGGGGAGCCGGGGTCAGCCACACAGCATGGAGAGGCAGCGGCAGAGGCAGAGAGGAGTAGGCGGCCAGGAAGGAATAAGAAGAAGAGATATGTCCCTGCCTCGGTGGGTCCTCTGTCTGATGGGAAGGCACAACCCCTGATGTGGAAGAATTCCCAGTCTGATGGGGGTATCGGCTCTGCCCTGGAGAAGCTGCCAGTCTACCAGGGAGATGCAGCCCTAGCCCTGGCCACGGCAAAGAAGGTTCCAGAATACTGTCAGATGTTGCAACGTGACGGTCAACCAACATCCAGTGGAAGGAAATAAGAAAGGAGGATTAGTGCTTCCTGAGTGCCTGTGACCGCTCACTGCGAGGCGTGTAACCACCGCTGTCTCTAGTACCACAACAACCGCGAGGGGTTGGTACTATTATCCCTGTTGGACAGAGCAGCCAGTGTAGACTCAGAGAGGTGAAGTGACTTTTCAAGGCTGCAGATGAACTGTGGGGCTGGTGACAAATCCCAGCTTAAGTGGAGCAGGGGGACTCACCAGGCGTCTCGTGATGCACCACGGGCACCTCCAGGCCAGCCAGCTTGGCCACCAGCGCCGTCTTGCCCACGCCACTCCTCCCAGACACAAAGATTTTGTAGCTGGCGGTGTCGATGGCCACAGGCGGGGGCAGCACTGGTCGCTCGAGCAGCCCTGGGCCAAGAAGGGAGCCAGGTGGGGACGGAGGGTCAACCTGCGCTTATCCCATCAGACCCTAGGTCGTACAACCTCATCTCTCAGGGTTTTTTCAGTGACAATCCACCATTCTCTGTACTTGTGACAGAGGCCAGGGACACAAACAGCATCCCCAGAGGAGAAGCTCTGCTGAGAAAACCTGTGCTCCGTGAACCGGGCCAGGGCCTACCTCAAATAAAACCATTTTTTTCTCTTTAAGTTTGATGCATGAGATGGTTTTTGTTGATACTATTATTGCATGTTCCAGATTTAAGCCTTGTAAAAGCAAGGTTTTTCATAGATCTTTCATCAATGGAGAAATAGCAGCAAAAGTATTACTATAAATAAACTCCTTAGAATCAATAAACTGAGATCCTGGAGTTCCCATTGTGACTCAGCGAGCTCTGAACCTGACTAGTATCCATTAGGATGTGGGTTCGATCCCTGGCCTCGCACGGTGGGTTAAGGATCCGGCGTTGCTGAAAGCGGCAGTGTAGCTTACAGAGAGATGCAGCTCAGATCTGGCCCTGCTGTGGCTGTGGCATAGGCTCACCCCCTAACCTGGGAACTTCCATATGCCACAGGTGCAGCCCTAAAAAGAAAGTGTGTGTGTGTGTGTGTGTGTGTGTGTGTGTGTGTGTGTGTGTATCAAGAACTTTATAAATGCTTTTAATTTAAAACTTGTGGGAAAAAAAACAACCAAACAAAATGGAGTTCCCCCTGTGACACAGTGGGTTAATGATCTGGCTTGTCTCTGGGGCAGCGGAAAAAAACATCAGTCTAAACTGACACATCTGTAGGCTCTCTGGGCTTAGACCCGCTGGTGCTTTGTGTCTCCTGTGAAAGACACAGAAGCTGGACTCCTGCGGCTGATGCCGAGCCCCTGCCTGGGTGAGTTAGCTTCATCCTGGGGAACATGAGCGCCTTGTCCTGGAGACTGCAAGGCATGGAAGATTCTTTTCTCTCTTCACCCAGGGGAATCTTGGACAAGCCTGCGATGTGCTGTTGAGAAGGTCAAATTGGAGTCCATTCTATAAAGTGCCCGGCAGAGGGCCTGGCACTAGGTGAGGGCTCACTCAACAGCCTCTCTGGTGACAGTGGTTCCTGGCAGGGATTCGGTTGTTTCCATGTTTCTGGCTCTGATGATGAAACTAGCTCTAAGGAAATTTGGGGGTGGGGTCCCAGGATAGGGGTCCCCAAAGGGGAAGAGGGTAGTGGAACAGGCCCTCACTGCTCTGCTTCTCTGCTCCCCCCCCCCAAGAGGAGGGACAGATGACACTATTCTCCCCCAGGGAGGGACAGGTGGCAGGCTGGGGGAGGGGGGCACTCACCAAACACCCGCCGGCGGTTCTTGCGCAGGATGCAAGCCAGGTACTCCTTGCCCTCAGGGCTCTCGTGCCAGTCTGGGACAACCACTGAGCCCGGGGTGGGGGGTCTGGCCATGGCTCGGCAACCAAACAGGCTGAATGCTGAGAGTAGGAGACGGGAGAGGGCCACTGTCCCAGGCTGTCCCTGTGATCCCTCCTCATCCGCCCTGGGACCCTCCACTGCGGGTGGAACAGCTTTGGGGCCGCAATCTTATCCTAATTTTGGCTTCCAAGCTCCCTTTCAATATCTTGAGGTCACACACCCCTGTGTCTCCCTCTTATTACCCAGACAGTCCAATTCCATAGTCCTTTCACCTCCGCACTTTCTCACCTCCCCGGGGGTCAGCCAACCCATTATTGGCCCGAGGCTTTAACACACCCCCGCGCTCCCTTGTCGCCTCCGATTGGGGGAGGGGGGCCACGGTCACATAGCCCCGCTTCTCCTCTACCTCCTCGATTCCGACTCTCTAGGCCACCCAGCCCTCACTGTCAGCAGTCCCGGCGGGCGAATGGGCCCAGGTGGAGACAGTACCTTTAAAAAGTCGTCCCGCCGCTCTCCCGCCGCCCAGCCCGCCGGGCCTCCTTCCGCCCAACTCGCAACCAGCTCCAGCTCCAGCTGCCGGCCTTGGCGTGCGTGCTGGAGGCGCATGTGCGGTGGCTGTTGTCATGGAGACGCAGGGGGCGGGGCGGTGCTGCCGGGGGGGGGGGGCGGCAAGGTTGGTCTCTCCTAAACTTGCAGCTACCACCGCGCTGAGACACGCTGAGCAAGAGCCTTCCCTCGTGGGCTACGCAGCCTGTGTCTTCTCCGTTGCTCAGCCTGAGCCCCAGTCTTTCCTCCAAAACTTGATCAATCCCCCTTCTCTGGGAGCCTTCCCTGCCTCTTTGTGCCCCAGTTTCCTCTTCTATTAAAGTGGAGTAAAATACTATTACCTCCTAGGGTTCTTTACAGCTGGCACGCTCAATAAGTTTACTTATTATTATTAATCCTGCTCAGTAGGAACTCCAGGCGAATTAAACTATGGCAAAAACAAAAACCAAACAGAAAAATCGGGCTTCACAGATGGGGAAAAAGCTGCTGAGAGGGGTCAAGGGACTTGCACAAGTTCTTAGAAATGAATCAGAGGCCTTCCAGTGATTGATTGATTGATTGACTGATTGACGTCAGTCATTCGACAAGTAACTCCTGAGCGCCTACTGCGGGCCTGGCCTTTTCCAACTGCTGGGAAGGTTATGGCCGGCCGCAAAAAGTCCCCGCGCTCCTGGAGGTGAGGTTTCAGCACTGAGCGCATCTCCGCTTTCCAATACTGGGCAGGGGGCCTGTCGGTTACCCAGAAGATGGGTGCTCAGTAAATGCCTCTTAGTTGGACAGGATGCAGGTGGCTCATTACTGAGAGTTTGTCTATTCCACTTAATTTTTATCAGTATTTTCTCGCCATACCTTCAAGTAAGGCAAATCGCTGTTTTGTTAGGAATAATCTAGAAGTTAACCCTTATTGAAAGCCAGCTGAGTCAGCGCCAGACAGTGGGGGCTTCACGGAGCTCAGCTCGTTTAATTCTGTAAACAGACCCATGGAGGACCTATTACCCCTTTTTCTTCCATAGACGGGAAGTTCAGAGACGATGCCATTATCTGAAGTCGCCACAAACGTGGTCAATGGGAAAACGAGACTCAGAACCCAGGGTTCTGGATTCTGAAGTACATCTCTGTTCTGCCAGATCGGGTCTTTTGTTTTTCTTTTTTTTTTTTTTTTGTCTTTTTGCCTTATCTAGGGCCGCACCCGCGGCATATGGAGGTTCCCAGGCTAGGGGTCTAACAGGAGCTATAGCTGCCAGCCTTCGCCACAGCCACAGCAACGCGGGATCCGAGCTGCGTCTGTCACCTACACCACAGCTCACAGCAACGCCGGATCCTTAACCCACTGAGTAAGGCCAGGGATCGAGCCCGCAGCCTCATGGTTCTTAGTCGGAGTTGTTAACCACTGAGCCATGATGACGGGAACTCCCGGGTCTTTTGTTTTTCTAAGGCCGCATCCAAGGCATATGGCAGTTCCTGGGCCAGGGATTCAATCCAAGCTACAGCTGCAGCGACACCAGATCCTTTAACCCACTGTTCCTGGCCGTGGGATCAAACCCACACCTCGTCAGCAACCCAAGCCACTGCAGATGGATTCTTAACCCAGTGCACCACACAGCAGGAACCCTGGTTTTGTTTTTTTAAAATCTTGCGCCCAGGTGTTCCCATCGTGGTGCAGCGAAAACGAATCCGGCTAGGAACCGTGAGGCTGCGGGTTTGATCCCTGGCCTCTCTCAGTGGGTTATGGATCCGTCGTTGCTGTGAGCTGTGGTGTAGGTTGCAGACGGGGCTCGGATCCCGTGTTGCTGTGGCTGTGGCATAGGCTGGTGGCTACAGTTCTGATTAGACCCCTAGCCTGGGAACCTCCATATGCCTCAGGTGTAGCCCTAAAAAGACAAAACACACACACACACACACACACACACACACACACAAAAACACCTTGACCCCAGCCACTAGGAGGGCTGTCCTAGTAAAGCTGAAAGGCCCATTGAGGGGACAACAATATGTAAGATGGGCCAGTTGCCCTCAGTTTGCTTCCACTGCAGCTAGCAGAGATACAACAAATTAATAACCATTCCTGGGAGTTCCCGTCATGGCTCAGCGGTTAACAAACCTGACTAGGATCCATGAGGATGCAGGTTTGATCCCTGGCCTCATTCAGTGGGTTAAGGATTTGGCGTTGCTGTGAGCTGTGGTGTAGGTCGCAGATGCAGCTTGGATCCCGAGTTGCTGTGGCTGTGGCTATGGTGTAGACTGGAAGCTGTAGCTTCAATTTGACTCTTAGCCTGGGAACTTCCATATGCCGTGAGTGAGGCCCTAAAAAGTAAAAAAAAAAAAAAAAAAAAAAAGAAAAGAAAAAAGAAAAAAAACCACTCCTAAAAAACTGAGCAGGGCCCTGTGGGGCTCCTGGGCACACAAGCCTTTCTGTGTTCTCCATTTCCTGTTTTTAGGGGACAAGCTTTAGCCTCCAAGACCCTCCCTGAGTTCCAAAGGGCAGGTTCAAACAGTTGCTAATCAGGGAAGGGGGGGTGCGGATGGGGGGGGGATGCAGAGACCAGGGGGGAGCAGTCAAGAAACCACAGTGCAGGCTTGAGGCAGGGTCCTGGTTCCTTTTCAAGGAATATACATAACAATAACTTTGAGTCTTCTGCAGAATTAAAATCCCCAATTAATGAAAATAAGAGGGCCACCAAAACCAGCCCTGGGGCCACCAACACCAACTCTGAAGAGGATTGAAAGCTTGCATCTGCCCCGATTCTTATCTGTGGCCTTGTTTTCTACTCCCAAACTTATAAAATCTCTTTCTATTCTTTCCCAAAGGAGGGCGCGGTCTTTAGGGCTTTAGCCTGCTGTGGTCTCCTTTGCCAGGCAAAGCAATAAAAGTATGTTTTTCTCCTTTGCCCAAAACTCTGTTTCTATTTGGCACCAGTGGACCGAGGCCGAGTTTCGGCAACAATTCTGCAGCCTGAAACCATTGCCCATAATCCCAGGTCACTCAGTTCCTACCGCATCTGTCCAGACTCAGGGTTATCCACAGCTATGTGAAGCTCTCACTGTGGGCCAGCAGCGCCTCAGCAGCAGAGCTCAGGTCTGACTTCTCTCTGGGTTTCCGGACTTCACATCCAGCCCTGCGCTGGTTCGGCCTGTGGAGGGCTCAGGAGAGTGTGAAGAAACGGAGCAACTTGGCAGAATGAGCTTGCCGGTTATCCTGGAGCCAGATAAGAGGTGAAGTCCCCTTGGGCACAGGGAGGGAGGCTGGCAGTCAGAGGAGCTAGTGGCCAGAGGCTTGGGGGAAATCAGCCTTCACCACCCTCAGGAGCCCATGGAGAGGACTTCAGTGGGCATCGGGAACCTGTTCAAAACAGGGATTCTTGGGAGTTCCCACTGTGGCTCAGCAGAAACAAGTCTGACTGGTAACCATGAGGACGCAGGCTTGATCCCTGGCCTTGCTCAGTGGGTTAAGGATCCGGCATTGCCGTTGAGCTGTAGTGTAGGTCGCTGACACGGCTCATATCTGGCGTTGCTGTGGCTATGGCGTAGGCCGGCAGCTGCAGCTCTGATTCGACCCCTCGTCTGGGAACCTCCATATGCCGTAGGTGCAGCCCTAAAAAGACAGAAAACAAACAAACAAACAAAAAACGCCACAGGGATTCTCAGGTCCCACCCCCCAGAGATTTTACTTTGGGGAGTGGAACGGGTCTGTGAGTCTGCACATTTAACAAGACTAGTGGGCAGTTGGGAAGTTGGGTTCTGTATCTGTCTGCTTGGGCTGCCATACAGAGCACCACAGACCGGGTGGCTTAAACAACAGAAATTTTTTTCTCACAGTTCTTGCTGCTGGAAGTCCAAAATCAAGGTGCCAGCAGGGCTAGTTTCTGGTGGAGACTTTCCCCCTGGCTTGCGGGCAGCTGCCTCCTCACTGTGTCCTCTCACGGCCTTTCCTCTGCGCTCTCACACCCTTACTGTCGTCGCTTCCTTCTTTGGGAAGGACACCAGTAATACTGGATTAAGGCTCCACCCTCTGACCTCATTAAACTGAATTACCTCCTTTAAAGACCCTCCCTCCAAATAAGTCGCATTTGGGGTTAGGGCTTTAACATATGGATTTCGGAGGTGGGCAACACAGTTCAGTCCAACACAAGCCCCAAAGACCTCACTTACATAATCATCACTGCTGGGGACCGGAAGCCAGTCAACACTTGGCACCTGAGAGTGCTGTGGTTGGGACTGTGTTGCAGAAGGATGCTATGAGGAGTTCCTGTTGTGGCTCGGCCGTAAGAACCCAACTAGTATCCATGAGGATGCGGGTTCAATCCCTGGCCCCACTGGTTAAGGATCCAATGTTGCTGTGAACTGTGGTGTAGGCCACAGACACAGCTCAGATCCTGTGTTGCCATGGCTGTGGTATAGGCTGGCAGTTCTGATTCGAGCCCTGGCCTCCCGAAAACTTCCATATTGTGCAGTTACAGCTCTTAAAAAGAAAAAAAAAAGGATGCTTGAACATGGTTTAGTGAATTCCTCTCTCCTGTGGCTTTTTGACCATGAAATTGTGTGTCCTTATAAAAATCTCCTCTTTGGGTCTCAGGTGAAACAGCTGGACCATCTAGCTAAAGGCCCTTCTAAGTGCAGAAACTTCTGATTGATTTTTTTTTTTTAGGGCCGCACCCGAGGCATATGGAGGGTCCCAGGCTAAGGGTCAAATTGGAGCTAGCTGCTGGCCTACACCACAGCCACAGCAATGCGGGATCCAAGATGCATCTGCGACCTACACCACAGCTCATGGCAATGCTGGATCCTTACCCCACTAAGTGAGGCCAGGGATTGGACCCGCGACCTCGTGGATACTAGTTGGGTTTTTACCCAGCTGGATTTTTTACTCAGTTGGATTCATTTCCACTGAGCCACAACGGGAACTCCAGAATCTTCTGATTAATCCACTCATTCATTCCTGGCTTGGTCTCCCCCTCAGACTGAGCACCTCCGGGACAAGGCTCTACGAAGCCTCAAGAGGAAGATTTGTCAAGGCAAGGACACAGGTGGCCAAGTGGGCAGACACACACAGAGACCCGGGGACCTGGAGGGCAGGGTGGGGGCAGGCGGATGCCCAGGGAGTGGTCATGGAGAAGGGACACCACCAGATTCCAGTTTCTATCTCTTGCCTGGGCACTGCCGCTGTTTTCTTCAGTTTCCCTGCTTGCCCTCTGGGGCGCCGCACAGGTACCAGAGCAATCTTTCTGCAGCAGAAAGCCAGTCCCACCACACCTGTGACTACAGTCTTTCAGCAGTTCTCACTGTGCTCGGAATAAAATCCAAACTCCATGCCTTCAAAGGTTTCTGTGACTGGCCGCTGACTGAGACAGATTGGAACCTGGGACCTGGGACACTTGCTGCAGTGGCTGCAATGCATGGACCTGGATGAACATCCCCTTGAGCCACAAAATACAAAGAAGATATAAGGAACTAAAAGTAACTGCATACATGTGCAGCTGGGGCAAATTATGGGCAAGAAGATGCAAACCCCCCCAAAACCCTGTCACTTCCGAAGAGTCAAGAGCAAAAGCGGGTACCACACGTGCCCCTGCACAGGACACCACCAAAGGCGTGGGCCAACCACCCAAGCCACTTCTCTGGCTGGACTCCTAGACCTAACCCCATATAAGGAACACCCCCCGCCCCTCCCTGCGTCGAGCTAGCTGGTGAGCAAGGGAACCAGTTGTTTGTTTTTGCTCCCCCTGCTGTAGCAGGGGCCCAGTAAAGCCTTACCTGGCCTCTTAATCGATTTTTATTGATTAAGAAGGTCAAGAACCCAGGTTGGTAACATGAGCACCTCTTGCTTTCATTTCAACTATCACCCTCTTCCCCTGGCCTGCTGCACTGCAGTGACCCTGGCCTTTTTCTGTTCCCACTTAGGGCCTCTGTGTTGCATTCCCCACCCCCTGGAGCTCTCGGCCCACTCCCAGGGCCTCACCCAGCAGATGGCTGCTTCCCCTCAGAAGTCAGTGTCACCAACACAGAAGCCTTGCACTTCTACCACTCAAGGGTTTGCTCCTGCATCCCAGGCTCACTTTCACATCATCCTGAAATTTTTTTAATCCCAAAATTTTAAAATGTATTGTCTGTCTCCCTCACCTAGGATGAAAGCTAGGACTGAGGCTTGGGTTTTTGTTCTGTTATATCCCCGTACGAGTTTCCTGGAGATACAACAATAAAGTACCACAGACGGGGTGGCTTAAATGACAGAAATGCATTGTCTTAGTTCTGGAGGCTAGGAATCTGAGATCAAGGCGTTGGTAGGGTTAGTTCCTCCTGAGGGTTGAGAGGGAAGGGTGCGGTCCAGGACCCTGTCCTTGGCTTTTCAGTGGCCATCTTCTCTCTGGGTCTTCACCTTGCCTTCCCTCTGTGTAAGGCCCTGTCCAGTTTCCTCTCTTTTTTCTTCCCCCCTTTGGCTGCACCTGCAGCACACAGATGTTTCCCGGCCAGGGATCAAACCTGTGCCTCAGCCAGCAGTGACCCAAGCTGCTGTAGTGACAGTGCTGGATCCTTAACCTGCTGCTCCATAAAAGAACTGTTTCCTCTTCTTATACCAGTCAGTCATCTTCACGTAGGGCCCACCCTAATCATCTCATTTCACTTTAATCAGCTTATTTCCAAATAGCACATTATGAGGTACTAGCATTTGGGACATCAACAGAGGAATTTTTTTCAGGGTGAGGGAGACATAATTCAGCCCATTACAATCCCTACTACATAGGGGAGGTCCGAAATAAAATGTAAATTTGGAAGCCCCCCCATGGCACAGTTGGTTAAGAATACAGCATTGCTGCAGCTACGGCACTGGTTACAACTGTGGCCCAGGTACACTCCCTGGTCTGGGAACTTCCACATGGCATGGATGCGGCAAAAAAACCCACAAAACAACCTTAATAAAAGCGTGCTGACTGACAATAGCTGCAGTGTGAGAATGGCCTGAAGAGGATGAGCTTGGAAGAAGGACCAGTTAGGAAGCAGGGTGAATATTCTAGGCACTAGTGGATGAGGATGTGTATCTGTCAAATATTTATGAGCAGTCTCGAGTGCCGGGCCAGGGCCACTCGCTAGGAGGACAACCGTGAAAGAGACACAAACTTTGCCTTGTGTATTCCACACTCACTCCGGGGGAGACAAATGAGCAGGGCAGGAGAGAGGATGCTAGTAGGGCAGATTTAAAACATCCAGATTCCCTTTGCATATGAGATTTGGGGCTGGAGCTGCTGAAGCATCCCCAGGGAGTTCTTTTTAGGCTGGGATGAGACAGGCCTGGGCTTGGCAGCAAGGCCGGTGTCCTTGACCTGGACAGCCTCATGCGCCACTCCACTGCTTAGAACCCTCTAAGGACTTCCCACTGGATCTAATGTCCACACCTTTCCTCACCACGGCCTACAAGGCCCAACTGTGCACTCTGTCCCCCTCCTCATTACTACAGCACATGCTTTCTTCTCCTTGAACTTGTCTAGTTCACACCAGCCTCAGGGTTTGTTCTCGCTGTTCTCTCTGCATGGAATCAAATGCTTTTCCCTCCATTTTCCCATGGCTCCTGTTTCTTACTTTCAGGTCTCAGCTGAAGTGCTGCCACCCCAGAAAGACTGCTTGGATGGGCCCAACCCCATCATACTTTGTCACATCCCACTTTCTTTCTTTTCTTTTTCTTTCTTTTTTCTTTTTTTGTCTTTTTAGGGCCACATCCGCAGCATATGGAGGTTCCCAGGCTAGGGGTTGAATCAGAGCTATAGCCGCCGGCCTACACCACAGTCACAGCAACTCAGGATCTGAGCCGCGTCTGCAACTTACACCACAGCGCATGGCAACAGCAGATCCTGAAGAACACCAGAGGCCAGAGAACCGGTCCTCCCAGGCCTTTATCTGAAAAAGTAAAGGATAAATGAGCATTTTTCTCCTCCAGGCCATTCACTTTACTACTTCTTCATATAGAAGTTCCCAGGCTAGAGGCTGAACCAGAGCTGCAGCTGCTGGCCTACAGCAACCCCACAGCCACAGCAACGCTGGATCCAAGCTGCATCTGCGACCTACACCACAGCTCATGGCAACACCCGGATCCTTAATCCACTGAGCCAGGCCAGGGATCAAACCCGTGTCCTCATGGATACTAATCAGGTTCATTACTACTGAGCCACAACGGGAACTCCTTTTTTTTTTTTTTTCATTTTACTTCTGAAGACTGCTTCTGATACTGTCTAGGACTCAAAGCCTTTCACAGGGTGCCCCCAAGTGGTCTCTTAAGAAATCACACTCATGCTATATACTAGCAATGACTACTGGTTCCAGCTAAATTGCTAACCTGTGAGGCCGGCAGCATCATTGCCGCTATTTTTTATTTTTTATTTTTTTGTCTTTTTGCCTTTTCTAGGGCCGCACCCACAGCATATGGAGGTTCCCAGCCTAGGGGTCTAATTGGAGCTGTAGCCGCCGGCCTACACCACAGCCACAGCAACCCAGGATCCGAGCCGCGTCTGCGAACTACACCACAGCTCACGGCAACCCTGGATCCTTAACCCACTGAGCAAGGCCTTGGATCGAACCCGCAACCTCGTGGTTCCTAGTCGGATTGGCTAACCACTGAGCCACAACGGGAACTCCTTTTTTTTTTTTTTTTATCATTGCCACTTTAGCTGAAGCTCTGAGAAGTGGGATAACTTGCCACCTCTCTGAACTTTTGAACCAAGGTCAACTTTTGGGCCGAGGTCTTTCTCGATTCAAAGTCTGTGCCTATGTCCCTGTCCTACAGCCTTTCTGGGAAGTTTCTGAGTCCACAGAATCACGTCTCAAGAATTGAAAGGGTTGGGAATTCCCACTGTGGTGCAGTGGAAATAAATCCGACTGGTATCCATGAGGATGTGGGTTTGATCCCTGGCTTCTCTCAGTTGGTTAAGGCTCTGGCATTGCTGTGAGCTGTGGTGTAGGTCGCAGATGTGTTGCTGTGGCTGTGGCACAGGTCAGCAGCTGCAGCTCCGATTCCACCCCTAGCCTGGGAACTTCCATATGTCGTGGGTGCAGCCCTTAAAAAAATAATAATAAGCAAAAAAAAAAAAAAGAAAGTGTTAAAAAAAAGAATCAAAAGGGCACAGAGACCCTGTGTTTCCTTTTTTTGGCCACACCCACAGCATAGGGAAGTTCCCAACGCCAGGGATCAAACCTAAGCCACAGCAGCAATTCAAACTGCTGCCGTGACAATGCCGTGACAATGCCGGATCCTTAGCCTGCCGCACCACAAGAAAACACCTCCCTTATTCCCATTCTTGCTCTGACGCCTAAGTCAGCTCTGTCATCCCCTCCCATGCAACTTTCAGTCTCTGCTTCAATATTTCCAGCAACAGTGAAATCAATACTTCACAAAAAATTCACAAGACTGTAGGAGTGCTTTCGTCAATGGTATATCGTAAGGAAAAGGGATGGTTATAGCCACTGAGAGCAGAGGGCAGACTTTAGCTGGAGATTCTCCCCTCTGTGTGCAGGGGAATGGTGAGAAGGGTGAACCCCAGCCACTGTGGTGACACTATAAGCAGGCCAGCCTGCAGGACTGAGGTGATGCCTCCTGTCCTGCCTGGACCCGAGGGTGCTCACAGCCTGATCTTTCCTAGACTAGGACTATGTGAGGCGAAGTCCGGGCTGAGGAGCCAGCTCAGGGTAGTAAGAATGTGCACAAGGCCCTGGGCGCCTCGTTAGTGGTTAGTGACTCCTGCTCTGCTTCTCCAGGGCGCCAGCTGGAGAGTGCTGGGAAGCAGAAAGGACAGTGTGGCATTGCTCTTCTGTGGGCTGGGTGCTGGAATTCAGACCCCAACGTACACAGGTCGCTGGGCCTTTAGTCCCCCAGGGAGTGGCCAGGGAGCACTGTGCAAGGAATGCACGGGAAGGCAGTGGCTGCCAACTCCTGCAAGGCCGGGGCTGGGCCATGGCTCTTCTCCGAGCTGTGCTCTCCTTGACATTAAGGTCTCTCCTCAAATTGGCAAGTCCCCTCCCCTCCATTCCACATCTCCTCTGACCTGGGGCCGATCGCATTGCTGTCTCCGTGTTCTGACCCCCTCTACTGCAGGAGCCTGCTCATCAGTAGTTGGGAGCATAGCCCCTGGCACAGACAGACGGAGTTAGGAAGTTGTCAAGGAGCCTTATGGGACTGACCCGCCCTGGAGGCTGGGCATGTAGGCTCTTTCCCAGGATGAGCAATCATCACTGGCACCCCCCACCAAACACTGCCTTCTCTACAATATCCTATGGTCTGACTTTCCAGGCAATGTTTGAATTCCTCCAATGATGCAACACTAATTCCACTCATCACACAGAGCTCTGACCATACGAGGTTCTTCCCAAAGACCTTGAAATCTCTTCCCTAGACCTTCCACCTACTGGACCTTGTTTGGCCCAATAGACCCACCAGGAACAAGGCGAACCCTTCCACAATGACAACTGTGGAAGGATTCAAAAAAATCGTTCTCTCCCCACCATCACCAAACCAGTAGTTGCCAGCACATGGTGCTGGATCCTCTGCACCCAAGATCCTTCCTCACATCACGGTCTACTTTGCTATATGCCTCTAAGTACAGAAAACAGGACAGCATCAGACCACAGGTTCTTAGAAATGGAAAAGTTTCATTTTGCAGCGTGGGAAACACAAATGTGCAAGACGGGACAAGAGCTGCATCACCTGAGCCTGGGACAAGGTCAACACTCAGTATGTGTGGAAGTGAAAAGAAAGTAATGGGAGGAGTTCCCGTTGTGGCTCAGTGGTTAACGAATCTGACTAGGAACCATGAGGTTGCGGGTTCAATCCTTGGCCTCGCTCAGTGGGTTAAGGATCCAGTGTTGCCGTGAGCTGTGGTGTAGGTTGCAGATGCGGATCGGATCTGGCGTTGCTGTGGTGTGGTGTAGGCCAGCAGCTGCAGCTCTGATTAGACCCCTAGCCTGGGAACCTCCACATGCCGCAAGTGCGGCCCTAAAATGACAAAAGCCAAAAAAAAAAAAAAAAGAAAGAAACGAACCCAACTATTATCCATGAGGACGTGGGTTCGATCCCTGGCCCTGCTCAGTGGGTTAAGGATCCAGCATTGCCTGTTGTGTAAGTTGTAGACACCGCTAGGATCTGGCGTTGTTGTTGCTGTGGCTGTGGTGTAGGCCAGCAGCTGTAGCTCCTATTTGACCCCTAGCGTGGGAACTTCCATACGCCGCAGGTGCAGCCCTAAAAAAAACAACCAAAAAACGGTGCCTGGCACAAAGAACTAGGGGTATAAGAAACTGGCACAGGAGTTCCTGCTGTGGCACAATGGGACTAACGGCATCTCTGGAATGCTGGGATGCAGGTTTGATCCCCAGTCTGGCACAATGAGTTAAGGATCTGGTGTCACCACTGCTGGGCAGGTCTGACCCCTTGGCTGGGGAACTCTATATGCCACCAAAAAAGAGAGAAAAACAAAAGGAAACTGGCACATACTAAGCAAGTGGCCTCAGGGCTGTAGCCCCCTACTCTCCTGGTGCCTGGTTCCTCCCAGGGCCCCATGTCATCAGCTCCCAGATAACACTTTCAGCTTGGGAGCCACCCAAGTGTGCCTTTGAATCCAGGCAGAATGTTTCATGTGCTAGAGGTTGAATTCAATTGGCAAACCAAAGAATAAAGTACAAAGGGAGATGAAACAACTGAGACCATTCTGACCCAATTTACGCCAGCAGCTGCTACGTACTGCTCTTAAGACAACAGCCTCGGCCATTCTCATGGTGACATGTCAGAGGACCCGGGCAACTGCAGACACGTATAATCCTTAGCGAGGACATGTACCTAACAATTTACAAGCTGCACCCAGCATTTTCCTTCGAGATCACATATTTTCTTCAAGGGCTAATTATAAATAAGCCACCATTTACTAAGCATTTACTATATGCCAGGCACTGCGCTGTTTTTCACATACAACTTGAATGAACCTATAAGGTCCTATAAAATAGAAACACTGTATTTATAGATGAGGAAACTTGTATCCAAGGTTCCGGAACGAACAGGTGAAGGCTGGATTAGCCAGGTCTCTAGGGCTTCAGGCTTGTGTTCCCAGCCCTCACTTGCTATGGCGTTTCAAGATCCCAAGGCCCTGGGTCCTCATCTTTGTTCATCAGTGATGACGTTGATGGCCCTGGGCCTCTTCTCCAAGCTCATGGCCTCTCTTGGGTCTCCACTGCCGGGTGGAGCTGTGGCTCTGAAACACGGAGTCCGCCAAGCATGGTGGAGAGAGCTGCTTTACTTTTTTTTTTTTTTTTTTGTCTTTTTGCCTTTATGTAGAGCTGCACCCGCAGCATATGGAGGTTCTCAGGCTAGGGGTCAAACAGGAGCTGTAGCTGCCAGCCTTCGCCACAGCCACAGCAACGCGGGATCCGAGCCGCATCTGCAAACCTTCACCACAGCTCATGGCAACGCCAGATCCTTAACCCACTGAGCAAGGTCAGGGATTGAACCCGCAACCTCATGGTTCTTAGTCGGATTCGTTAACCACTGAGCCATGAAGGGAACTCCAGAGCTGCTTTACTATTAAATGACACTGTCCTCAGGGATGGGCAACCTCCTAGAAAAGGAGTATTTTTCTAGCTACTTTGCTTCCAACTGCAATCTCCAGTCGCTGTCACTGCTTTCTTTCTTTTATACTAATAAAACAGTTAAGACGATTCCATCCATTTTGTTTTATTTGTTAAATTGCTAAAAAGTCATCAGGGGAAAACATTAACAAAAAATAAAATCGACAGATTTAAATATCAATGAAATCAAATCCACTTTTCATTCCTACACCGTTATGTGCCTAAAATGATCATCTCAGGGTAAGCCACCCGGGACCCCTGAGGTGCATGGGAAACATCACTCACAGCACCAGCTTCGCCAGGGCACAGCAGGTGTGCGCTGACATGAACCCTGGTTGGTGGGAGGGGAGCAGAGCGAGGAGAGAGGGTACAGCGGAGCCAGTGCCTAAGGGCTGCTCTCATTTGACAATGAATGTGGTGAGATGGAGCCACTTACAGGTAACCATGCAGAACATGCCTTCTGCAGTTCACGGGGAGGCTGCATGGGGTGCGGGCCTTGACTTTCGGCGTCCTTGCCCCAGGGTGTGTTCAGATCCTCCCCACTGACTTGTGCGCTGGTTAAGAGACCACAGGTAACACAAAGCAGAGCACATCAATCATGCCAGCATCACCACAAGGACAGGGACAGACAGACAAACCAACCAGGAATATCACGTTGAAGGGGAAGCAAAGAAGCAAAGCAGAAGGAAACCCAGAAAGATTCAGGGAAAGGAAAGGGAAGCACCCCTTTTTTTCCATCAGCTGGTGGCTTTCTGTCCTTCAAAGTCAAGACTCGAGTTGCTTTTCCTTCTTCCTCCTCTTCTTCTTTAAAGAGTTTCAACACAGTTCCTAAGATATAGTTCATGATTTCGGCTCTTGATATAAAACTCAAACATTAGAATCAAATCAATCCGCAGAGGGCTGGAAGGAGGTTGCTAAAGCCCACTATGGCCTTACAACCGAATTTAAGCTTGTTCTGACACCAAATTTGTGCTCCCAAATGTGGAGTGGGGGTGGAGGAGTTGAAAAGCCCATCACCCAAGTGGAAGCAGGGTAGAAACGTGAGAAAAAAAACAGAGAACCCTCCCTGCTGCACAGCCTGCAGAACGAGAAAACAGGAAGCTCTGGTCAAGAGGGTAGGAAGTGATTGTAATTCTCACGAGGTCAGCGAGGTGGCCAGTAGAGTCGATATGACATGGGGGCTCTCAAAGGCACACTTGCAGGGATGGAAGGGGTTAAAGCTTCAAGTAGAAACAAAATGTATTTTAAATACTTAAATACTGATAAATATTTACTTTAGGTGCTCCTGAGGGTTTAAAAAAATATTTTGTCTCATTTTCCTCAGTGAATTTTAAGACAAAATTGGCATCACGTCAAAACCAGAGCTGCGGTTAAATCTGATCTGACTGAAGCATCCACAGCGCCGTGGAAACGGTCACCTCAGCTGAGACGCCCGAAGTTCCACTGCTCGTGTGGCTGCACAAGTGCCTGAGGAGACACTTGACTGCATGGAGTTGCTCTCCCAAGGTGTACGCCCACAGAGCCTAGGAGCCACCAGGACCCGCGACTGTGTGCGGGTGCGGAAGAGGCAGATTTTTCTTCGAGAGCTGTGAACTGACAGTCTAGTTCCAAGTGGAGCTGGTAATACTGGGGTGCCATGGAGTAGTTCCGAGGAGCCAGGCTACTTTCTAAGAGAATCCTCGTCTCCGCTGCCTGCCTACTTAGGGAAAGCAGAAGGAATCAACAAGTTAACAGCTGGCTTAGGAAGGCCACAGGACAAAGGGAAAGACTACAAGGTTGAGATTCTGAACTTTCAGGCTTCCAAATACTATTTAAGCAGGAACTGAGTTTGGAGGCACTGTCCATGCACAAATGCAACGTCATAAAAAAGGTTCAGCAATAGCAGTAATATGCCGAAATCGCTAATCTTCTAGGCTAGTTTTCTCTTGTGAATAAGGACCCCAGCATGGACCAACAGACTCTGCTAAAGAAGGACTAGCAGCAGGCCCAGAGCAGAGAGTCTGGAAAGCTAAGTGCTGAGCTGGGAGCAGCTGGACACCACCACAGTGAGTAGGCACATGGTAGTTTCCGTATCTAAGGGAGCAGAGAGAGCAGTTTCTGGAACACGTACCTCCCCATGAGTTGGCCCTTTCCTGGGCTTGGCACCAGGGGGCTTTCCCATCAAGACCACACTGTAAAAGCTAATGTCTAGGGGAAAGGATTCAACATGATGTAACAGGAGAAAACACACTTGACAGACTGCTAGGAGCTGGCTGGGAGCCAGGACCTGGGGCCAGCTGTAGCAGGCTTCTGCTTGGGAAATGCTAACAAGAAAAAGGGGAGTGTGGGGATGAGAAATGCAATGTTTCGAAATTTAAATCCTAAAGGCAAAATAAAAATTCTCTTTCCACTGATGAGTGATCACAAAAAAAAAAAAAATCCACATTTAAGTGGTGCCAAGGAGCTCTCCTACGTCCAGACCCTGGCTTAGAGACTGGAAACTTGTACTTTCCTGTATCAACCAAAGAAATGCTCTAGTTGGTTACACTTTATCTCAGAAATGACATGAAAGTAAAAACCCAAGCCTTGTCTGGGTGACAGGTGAACAAGGCAGTCACAAAGGAGCTGCTCCCAAGGTCAGCCTTGCATCAAAGAGGTTCCAAGCACATGATATTCAACCCAAACACACTCAACAGCCAGATAGAAAAATGCATATCACAATTAAGGGCAAAAATCATTTCTAGAAGGAACAGTTTAGGATTCTCTCCCAAGATTGATTTCCACATTCTACAAACATGGATGGGTATGTCCAATTTGCTTTGGAAATAGAAAGAACCATAATGGGGAAAAAAAAAAAAAACAGTATCTTTTGATGCTTCAAGGATTTCTCACAATACCGGTATCTTGAAATTCCCTACTCATCCCCTAATGACGCCAGAAAAAGGGCTCCAGAAATATTTCTAAGAGATTTCTCTGCGTACCCAAGCTTTGACAAAAGAAACTGAGAAAGACTTTAGGGCTTTAAAAAAAAAAAAACCATAAATGAAAGAAAAAGGGGGAGGGAGGAAGGGAGGAAGGAAGAAAAAGAGTGTATAAACGGAAAAGGCTGCCTCTGAGGATCAAGTTAGAAGGAAAGGAAAAAGAGAACAAATGTGGTTTTTGGCAACAGCAACCAATTAAGACTGTCAGAAAATTCCACACTCAGACTCTAGAATGTTTTCTGAAATGTGGAGGGAGTGCTCAAAGACCAATGGACACTAGGTAGACAGGTGTTGCTGCATAAACATTGCTTCTTGATGATCCTGGCACACAAACGTGGAACAAAATCCTTTGTTGGGCAAATTTGTCAGTCACAAAGGGCAGAATGGAGCCAGGCACAGGGCATTACTGCAAGGAGTTTTCACAGGTCCTCTGGGGAAGGGGGCTGGGGCGGAAGAACAGTTTTCTACAGGTCATTTTCACCCTACCAGCACCTGAAGCACATGAATCTTAAACCTCTACTTGTGCATCTTACGCATGACCTTCCTTTTCCTAACTCTGCAAAGGCCAAATAAGATTTACAGGTGGTTCTTCAGCTTCCTTAGGAAAGTTCTGGTATTAGTCTGTTCCCTAAATTCTTGGTCCAGTTACCAGACCAGCAAGATAGAAAAAGGCAGCACAGCCTCTGCTAAAACACAGCAACAATTTTATCTGAACCAGGACGGAGATCTCTCCCTCTTTGTAAACAGAGTAGTCTATATAATATATATTTATATACTTATATATTTTTTTTCTTAATGGAGATTTGATCCCAGCCTAGAGTAAGTAAGGTTGGGAATCGGGGTTTTGGTTCATGAGGGTAATTTTGTCCTTTTGTTTTCTCAATCCTCAGTCCGAATGCTTGCACACTGGAAAATTCCAGATTAAAAGCCACAGAAAGGGAAAAGGTTTTAGAACATATTATCTCTTTGCTCGCACAAAGTACAAGGCGTTTGTTTTGGGATAGTACTTCACATTCTGTTTCTTGTCCATGAGTCCTCCAAATATGATGAGCTCACCCCTGCCTTGCACCACTGTATGCAGGCTGGTTTCAGGAGGTCCAACCACAGAACTGCTATTAAATACTTTCCATTTGACTCGCCCCTTCTCCTTGGTGTCTTTAATGTCCAGCACGTACATCTGCATGGGCTTGCAGTTCATACTCTGGTACAAGGGTTTGCCGACATTGAGGGACTGTGGAGGGTGGTGGCCCAGGCGGCGGGCGATGGGAGGTAAGGAATGTCCATCTCCCTGGGCAGGCCCTGGGCGGGGAACGGACACTGTTTCTCCACTGCTCAGGTTCTGGCTCCCAGGGGAGCCTGGAGAAGAGCCCAGAGGAGGACTGAGTGCGGCGGAGGCTGGGGGGCCTTTGGACGACATTGCTTTGATGGCTTCTAGGCTCCGACGCAGGGCCCCTGGGGAAACGGCTCCTGCGAGGGCGCTGGCCACGTGGGGTGGGGTATGCACACCATTCGTCTGTTCAGGAGGGTGTCTCATACTTCCCCCAACTGTCCTGTTGTCTACACCATCCATGTGGTTGCTACTGGAAGCCGGTTTCAGATCCCAGTTCAGATCCATTGATCCTAATCTTAGATCTTTCTGGTCTGGCAGTGACCCTCGTCGGGGGGCCAAAGAGAGTCCCATTTTTAGGTCATATCCTTCGGTGGTAGATGGAGTGCTAGGAGATATAGCCTGTACAGGGCTGTCCAAGGAAGAGCCGCCTACAGCTGCTGATCCGGGAGATAAGCTCCCACCATTGAGTATGGGAGAGCCGTCTCCTCTGGCTGGGGAGAGGCTTCCTTCTCGGGAACTTGAGGGGGTCTGTCTTTGAGCTCTGGGCCTTAGTGTTCCCCAGCGGCCATTAACACAGGGGGCTTCATCCATACTCCTTACTGGAGACTGAGAACGGTATTCTCGGGTTTCGGGAACCAGGGCTGGGGGAGTGGCACTGATGGGTGATGGGCGAGAGTTCAAACTGGGGCTGAGTGGGGCTCTCCCACTAGGAGCCTGGCTGAAGACCACCACACACTGCCCTACCTGGAAGACAAAAGACCTGTGCTCAGTTCTGACCATTCATTTAACCAGCAAACACTTTATCATGAGCATCTGGGATGTGCCAAGCGTTTTGTAGGTACATGAGACCCAGAGATGAAAATGCAGTCTGCCCTCTAGGCTCTTAGATGTGGGGATAGACACGGGAACAATCTGTGGCTATAGTGCAACATGTGCTACCATTCAGGTTATGTCCACAGGACAGGGGCAGAGTGGAGGGAGATACCAGCTTTTGTTTGGGGGATCCTGGGAGAAGTTTTATAGACAAAGAGGTGCTTAAAGCTAGGGCTTAAAGGATGAGAGGGGCCTATATAAGTTTTTTCCACCTAGTGGCTCATGTATGTGAGAAATGCCCAAGGAGCTATGGTTAATGTCCACCTCTTCTGTGACGTCAGGATGTTTTCAATTTCCATACAAAGCTGCTTGGAAATCTGATGAGTTAATTGGCTTTACAGTTTAGGGCCTCTCCTGCTGGCTTGTTAGTTCTCTGCTTACCCGGCAAGCTGGATGGCACCACAGTTCTGGGGCCCCGTGATCTTCATTTTCTACCTTGAGTGGCTGCCAGGCCCAGGGACCTGAATGCATGTGCAACAACCAAGCATCTTTGAACAGCTGTAAGAGAAGGACCAACAACAGGACTCAGGTGTGGTACATGTTACAAAACACACACATGCACAGAGCTGGAATCTCAAGGCTGTGCTATCCGTCACGGAGTATTTGGACTCTTCAGAAAGAATAGGTATCTTCGGCCATTCACCCATTCGTTCATATATCACACTGGCCCTGCACATGAAACCCCATGAATCAATTTTAAATGGTTTTGAATTGTCTGTTGTTTTGTGTGTGTGTGTTTGTGTGTGTGTACTGATGGAAAGAGTAGATAATATATAACTAGAATGACTGAATCTGCATCCTTTTACTTTTTTTTTTTGGCTATGCCCACAGCACATAAAGGTTTTTGGGCCAGAAATTGAACCCAAGACCCAGCAGTGACAATGCCTGATCCTTAACCTGCTGAGCCCCCAGGGAACTCCTGAATCTACATTCTTAACCAAATTCCATGTAAACCCTGGCCATTATCAATCTGCTTTCTGTACCATTCTCCCCTCCCCCCGAAAAAAATGATAGCAACAAACCTTACACCCTAAAGACTACGTGGGAATAGGAAGACCGCTGATACAAATATTCAGGAGACAAATGTCTCTGATGAAATGTGCCCCAGGATCTCTTGCCAAAAAAAGAGTGGAGCGAAAGGCCAGATAATTCAAAGGCTGTATAGCCAAAGTGGAAAAGGTATTTTCTCAATGAAAATGCCACAAAACTGGCCTTGTATACTCTTACAAGATGAGACAGGGGAAGCAAGTTTTGAACATGTAGCAGCACGTGCATGAGAAGGCCACGGCAGCAATACTCACAGCATTGGGACCGCCACACCCTCCAAGGATTAAGATAGTGGCATCATCTATGACAATCTGAGGAGAAAAAGAAATTTAAAGTAAACCTACAAAGACACAGGCATCTGACCTCCTATTCCTCAGTGGTTTATGGAAATAGTCCACACAGCTCCTAAGTGACAGTATTCTACGTACCATAAGCTCTCCCTTCCCCCAACAGCATGTCAATTTTGATCCTTGTAAACAAATTACTGATGATTCACCTGAATGGATTCTTTGTTGATCAGATATTAACAGGAGAGTGTCAACTAGGTAAAATGGAGGATTCTCTTAAAAAAAGCAAAGTAAATGCTTTCAGGAGAGGCATAATATAAAGCTACCAAAAAAAATTATAACCCAATGGAAGTTAAAAAATAAATATCAGCAAAAAAAGAATGATAAACTCTCTTTGGCTTATGTATGTTGGCATCGTACCTGACTCCCTCCTCCCCTCCTGTCCTAACTGAAAGATGCTACAGTGTTTGCTGAATAGTTATTTTAATTCCTGAGCACCTGAGATTGGCCACCTCGAGGATGAGGACTGGGGCCAGAGATGTTCGGCTTGGACCACGCCCACTGCTCAAGGTCAAGGACCCAGACATCGTTGCTCCTATAAGATAAAGACATAAGAATGAAGGGGTTGGGAGCTCTCAGGAACTATGAGAATGGATATAAATGAAATTATATTTATAAGGATGCCCCTAAAACTGCCACGTTCATAGTTAGCACTTATATATATTTTTCTTCCCTCCCTTCCCTGGAAAGGAGACCAAATCTTTGCTCTTTCCGTTGACCCATAAGGCCATCTGAGTCACATCTGTAGCCAAACACTAATGCCTAAAGTAAGAGTTAATTGGTGATAGCAGGAAATAGCTACTAGTCAAGATATAGTCTTTCTTTCTTTTTTTTTTTTGCCTTTTCTGGGGCCACACACGCAGCATTTGGAGGTTCCCAGGCTAGGGGTCTAATTGGAGCTATAGCTGCCGGCCTATATCCACAGCCACAGCCACAGTATTTGGAAATTCCCAGGCTAGGGGTCTAATTGGAGCTAGAGCCGCCAGCCTACATCCACAGCCACAGCCACAGCAACGCAGGATCCGAGCCACGTCTGCAACCTACACCACAGCTCACGGCAATGCCAGATCCTTAACCCACTGAGCGAGGCCAGGGATTAAACCCACAACCTCATGGTTCCTAGTTGGATTCATTAGCCACAGTGGGAAATCCAAGATATAGTCTTTCAAAGGCAAAACCCACAAGGAAGAGAAAAAACTTACTCACAAGGCATGTCTATCACTGTCTAGCAGATAAAAGATTTATCGATTTGGGGAGTTCCCATTGTGGCTCAGAAGGTTAAGAACCCGACATAGTGTCCATGAGGATGTGGGTTCCATCCCTGGCCCTGCTCAGTCGGTTAAGGATCCGGTGTGGCTGCAAGCTGCATAGTGTAGGCTGCGGATGCAGCTTGAACTGGTGTTGCTGTGGCTGTGGCACAGGCCTCAACTGCAGCTCCCATTCAACCATTGGCCTGGGAACTTCCATATGCCGCAGGTGCAGCCTTAAAAAAAAAAAATTTATAGGAGTTCCCGTCGTGGCTCAGTGGTTAACGAATCCAACTAAGAATGATGAGGTTGTGGGTTCGATCCCTGACCTTCCTCAGTGGGTTAAGGATCCGGCGTTGCTGTGAGCTGTGGTGTAGGTTGCAGATGCGGCTCGGATCCCGCGTTGCTATGGCTGTGGCGAAGGCTGGCAGCTACAGCTCCTGTTAGACCCCTAGCCTGGGAACCACCATATGCCGCGGGTGAGGCCCTAGATAAGGCAAAAAGACAAAAAAAAAATTTATTGATTTCGGCTACAAAAAAGTAATTTCACCATAGCTAGTGAAAGCTGCAGTTTCATGACAAACTGGAATCTCCAACCCTCAAGGAACCAGTATGGCAAGGACAGACTCCTAAATGGCAGTCTCTATTTAAATACAGTCCCCTCCTTTTTTTGTTTGTTTGGTCTTTTTAGGGCCACACTTGTGGCATATGGAAGTTCTCAGGCTAGGGGTCGACTCAGAGCTACAGCTGCCAACCTATACCACAGGCACAGCAATGCCAGATTTGAGCCATATTTTCAACCTACACCACAGCTCATGGCAACGCCAGATCCTTAACCCATTGAAAGAAGCTAGGGATTGAACTTGTGTCCTCATGGATGCTAGTCAGATTCATTTACACTGAGCCACGACAGGAACTCCCAAGTCCCCTTTTAAAGGTCATTTGTTCACATATAGGAACACAGAGGAATAAGAGCTCCAATACCTTAAGCCCTAAACTTATCTGGAGGGTAGCGCTCATACAGTCTCCTCCAAACTGTTTTAAAATAAGATGGAGGAGTTCCCGTCGTGGCTCAATGGTTAACAGATCTGACTAGGAACCATGAGGTTGTGGGTTCGATCCCTGGCCTCGCCCAGTGGGTTAAAGATCCGGCGCTGCTGTCAGCTGTGATGTAGGTTGCAGACGCAGCTTGGATCCCGCATTGCTGTGGCTGTGGCGTAGGCCGGCAGCTACAGCTCTGATCAGACCCCTAGCCTGGGAACCTCCATATGCCGCGAGCGTGGCCCTAGAAAATGCAAAAGACCAAGAAAAAAAAAAAAAGATGGAGAGTACCCTAATCAAGAACAGGGTTGGATCTGGAAAGGTTTTATGGCTGACAGCTCGTCAACCTCCATTTCAAAGCACAGGGAAACGACCACTCCTGCTGCTAATGCCCAAGCAGATAAACGGTGATTCAGACACACTGCTCTGGCTCTGGCTCCAGCCTGAGGTGGTCAGCTGTGGCGAGGGAGGAGGACAGTGGGGACGGAGGACAATCACGGAGGTACATCAGGCCTGACAGGTATCCCTGCTCCTAACGCATTCCCTCAATCCTCCCCTTCGGAGAAGGAACCGTTCCCACCCAACCTGTCAGTCCACCTCTCTCCTCTAAAGCCCCAAGGGACACGAGCTGGCCCAGAGGAGAACAAGGAAAACCTCTCTGGAGGCACAGGTAGAAACAGACAAGATGGAGACTCCATCAGAAGGTGATCCCACTGAATTGAACCGCATACCAAACAAAAAAGATTCTACATAGCCCTGATTTTTTTCCAACTTACTGCTCTGTGACTTGACTCAGAAAATGGAATACTATGGTGAGATAACTAATTGGATTAATTAGAGCTATGTTTAGGAATACTAGTTTACTCTTCTGACCTGTTAATTTTAGGAGCATTTACCTTCAGGCTGATAAGGGGCAAACCGAATATACTTACATTTGCCGGGATCCTAGGGAGCCACCAAAGACAATCATTTTATCATCTATCACACAAGAAGAATGCCCAGCCATGGGCGGTGGGCCATGAGTCGTCACAATGCAGTTCCACCTAATAACAAAAAGACAAGCAGAAGCCAAGAAGTCAGCCCCTGATTTAAAACGACAAACTTATCACCTTCAGTAGAGAAGTTGTTAGGATAATAAATGGAGGATGGCATAAGGTATTTACGCCTCTTCTACAGATCTACTAGAGTTATATTCCCTTTTGACTTCTCAATGTGTATGGCTTTGAGGCCTAGTGAAGAGATGAAAAAATAATGACAAGGGGCTCCAACATGGTCCCTTAGCTGCTTCAGCCTAGTTTGCTTTCTACAGGGGTGCTCTGATTGGGAGCAGATGCCAAGAGCCCTGTACTAAGCAGTCCATTACAAGGAACAGACATTACTGTCATTTCAAAAAGACAAGCTTGTCGGAGTTCCCGTTGTGGCGCAGCAGAAACGAATCCGACTAGTAACCATGAAGTGGCAGGTTCAATCCCTGGGCTTGCTCAGTGCGTTAAGGATCTGGCGTTGCCGTGAGCTGGGGTGTAGGCTACAGATGCGGCTCAGATCCTGCATTGCTGTGGCAGTAGCGTAGGCTGGCAGCTGTAGCTTCGATTAGACCCCTAACCTGGGAAACTCCATATGCCGTGGGTGCAGCCCTTAAAAAAAAAAAAAAAAGACAAGCTTGTGAAACGACTGGGAGTCAGTCCTGGGGGCACAGTAGGAAGTAAAGCATCATCTGGATCCACAGCACTCCTGGGGAATCAGCAGCCAAAGCTGAAGAGCTCCCCATTCTTCAACTAGCTTATTCATTTTTCTTGGAATAAATGGCTCCTAACTTTTCCCTCTGGAATAAAAGCTCTTAACTTCAAGTTTTCAGGGGACCTGTACACCTCTGAAACTGGGCAAAATTTGTGCGTAAATAAATGCCCCCCCCAACCCCGGGAAAAGAGTACAAAGCTTTCATCAAATTCTCAAAGTGATTCCTGGATACAGAAAAAAAGATAAGGAACCCACTCATTTTAAATCTTCTATTCCAGATTCAAAAGATCTTATCTTTGTGGCTTACCAGTTTTTAGAGGGTGAGTAGGTATGTATTTCATCAAAGAACCTCTCTGGTTGGTGTAGGGGATAAGGGCTTGGCCGAGTCCAGCCACCAAACAGCACCAACAGGTCCTTGTATACAACCAGAGTCGCTCCAGCTTTGGGGGAAGGATAGGACCCTGGGAGGAGTCAACAACAACACGGTTAGGACTCAGGGCCTCACAAAAAGCCACAGGTAGGCTGCCTACAGATCACCTTTCCCCGGAAGAGGGACAAAACAGGAACCAATACTATTAAGCCTAAGGGAGAGGAGAGACAACTGGGTTTGCAGCTCTGAGAGAAAATCATCACCGATTTATACATCTTTTATAACTGCAATAAAGAAACCTGAAGAGTGAGTTCCCATCGTGGCGCAGCAGAAACGAATCCGACTAGGAACCATGAGGCTGAGGGTTCAATCGCTGGCCTTGCTCAGTAGGTTAAGGATCCAGCGTTGCTGTCAGCTGTGGTGTAGGTCACAGGCGTGACTTAGATTTGATGTTGCTGTGGCTGTGGCATAAGCTGGCAGCTGTAGTTCCGATTAGACTCTTAGCCTGGGAACTTCCATATGCCGAGCTTCCAGCCCTAAAAAGAAAAGAAAGGAAAGAGGCAGAATGCAGCTAGTTTGTCCTGCAAATCAAATGTTAACACAGTGACCTCTAGGCCCTGAGCTACGGGCCTCATAGCACAAATGGAAGCAGACTTTCAACACTTGATATGAAAGCCTGCCAATAAAACTGCAGGTCTTACACCAAGAGTGGCTACTAAGGCCCCCTAGGCTGGACCTCTGAACTATGTTGACCAAATTCTAAACAAGAGAAATTTGGCTTATGCTGGAAAATTTTAAGGATAGCAAATGTAACATCAGAGAATAATTTTTAAGAGAGATTTTTTTTTAAATAATTGCTATTTCTCCAATCCCTTACTCTTGTATGTCACTTTTTTTTGCTTTTCTTTTCTTTCTTTCTTTTTTTTTTTTGCTTTTTAGGGCTGGAAGTGCAGCATATGGAAGCTCCCTGGCTAGGGGTCGAACTGGAGCTACAGCTGCGGCCTATGCCACAGCTAGAGCAATATGGGATCCAAGCTGCACCTGTCTGTAACCTACACCACAGCTCACAGCAACACAGGATCCTTAACCTACAGAGCAAGGCCAGGGATCAAACCCACATCCTCATGGATCCTAGTCAGGTTCGTTACCGCTGAGCCTCAACAGGCACTCCCTCACAAACAGAAGCCTTAAAAGTTCCCTTGAGGCTCTAAAGAGCAGTATTTATAAACTTTATCTTAGGCACGGAAATAACTTCTTTTATTTATTTTTATTTTTTTAGGTGGCTGCATCTGAGGCATATGGACGTTCCCAGGCCAGGGACTGAATCTAAGCTAAGCCACAGATGCAACCTATGCTGCAGCTGCAGCAACCCCTGAGCCTTTAACCCAGTGTGCCAGGCCAGGGATCAAATCTCCACCTTTGCAGTGACCCAAGCTGCTGCAGTCAGATTCTTAACTGACTGCGCCACAGCAGAAACTCTGGGAAATAACTTTAATATGGACTAGCCTTATATAAAATATCAGGTCTTAAACTTTGAAGAACTGCACCTATGTACAAATAATTCATTTCATACAGTGGCTAGAATGATATCACAGAGTTAATATATTTTTATGAAAACACACCCATCTATGTATGACACTAGAGACTGAATGAGTCATTAGAAATCTTGTACAAAATAGGGGAGTTTGACAACAGAAGATCCTCCATGGTTAAAAGACCTATCATCATCATGGTGATATATGATAAAATAATACCATTCCCTCAAGAAAACTTATAAATGAAGATCTTATATTCATTAGAACATTTCTTGGCCTGCCATCAGAGTATGAGGCCACTGGGCCTCTAGACAGAATCTAAATATTGCTGTATCACAAAAGTGGAGGAGGAAAGGTTATCGCTTCCATGCAGGTCCTCAGCAAGCACCAGAGGACCAAATATGCCCACCTCAAACCTGGACAGATGTTACTTGAGCCTATTCATCCCAGAGCCGATGGTTATCCTCATAGGCTTCTTTCCCCAAATACCAACGGCCTCTAATCACACAGCAGATATGATCAATGGAACAAATTTCAAAACAAGGCACAAGCCGAAAAGACAGCTGTGGGAAACTGCATAATCAGATAGGCACCCTACCAGAACTAACATTCCCTGAAATTACTAATTGGTTCAGATGTTTCCCAAGGTTCCTATGAAATCAGAAGAAATTTTCATATGTGAGACAACAGTGGCAGAATTCAAGGCATTCTCACTTTTGCAAAGCAGATAGTAAAAGTGAAACAGCTCCAAATTCTTGTTTGGTTTCTATGCCACTTTCCCACAACCGCAGTTTCTACTTATGCAGAACTTAGCACTAAAAGAGAAGCTCAATTATTTGACACAAGATAAAACACGCACCTAGTTTAGTTGGGGCTGTGTGTGCCTGTATGTTATGCATAACTAAAAAGTTACTTTTACATCTCCATACTATGATCATTTATTAATAATATTATTAGTTTATTAGGGTGTTATAGTCACCATTCCCCTAGAGTTGTAGTGCTCAAACTTTACTTGTGTCAGAAGTAGCTGAAGGACTTGTTACAACAGAGGTTGCTGGGGCCCACTTCTGAGTTTCCTGTTTAGTAGGTATGGGGTGGGGTCCGTGAAGCTACATTTCTAACAAGTTCCCAGATGATGCTGATGTTTGGGGACTAGACTTTGAAAACCATGTAGTAGAGAGTTAAATAATCCTTGGGTGAACCTGCTCCAATATGACATTAAAAGGGCATATGGCCATTCTTTTGCTTTTTCCCCCCAGTTTAGTTGATTTTCCTTAACAGTGAATCCATCTGGACTTTTTTCTGTATATACACGCTGTATATGACTATATGAACAAGGGCCCAAAGTGGGTTTTCCCTGCCAAGTGCTTTAATTAAAGAGGTGTTGAGAAGTTTCCATTGTGGCTCAGTGGATTAAGAACCTGACATAGTGTTTGTGAGGATTCGGGTTCAATCTCTGGCCTTGCTCAGTGGGTTGAGGGTCAGGCGTTGCTGCAAATGGCAGCACAGCTTGCAGATGCAGCTCAGATCCAGTGTTGCCATGGCTGTGGTACAGGCCAGCAGCTACAGCTCCGATCTGACCCCTATCCTGGAACTTCCAAATGCTGCAGGTGTGGCTGTAAAAAGAAAAAAAGGGGTGGGGGGATGCTGAAAGAAACTACTGTAACATTCACAATATACAAACATTTCTTCATCTATGCATTACTGAACTTACACTCTGCAAAACAGATAAACGGGAAAAAAATTGTTTCACCTATTGACTTCATGCAAATAACTTATAAGACTTACTACAGCAACGTTAGGAGTTCCCATTGTGGCTCAGTGGTTAACAAACCAGACTAGTATCCATGAGGACTCAGGTTCAATCCCTGGCCTCGCTTAGTGGGTTAAGGGTCTGGCGGGTTAAGGGTCTGGCGTTGCTGTAAGCTGTGGTGTAGGTCGCAGAGCTGTGGCGGAGGCCAGCAGTTACAGCTCTGGTTCCACCCCTAGCTTGGGAACCTCCATATGCCTCGGGTGCAGCCCTAAAAAGACAAAAGACTTATTTACAGCAATGTAATTGACTTGCTAATAGTTCTCCTTGACTCTGAAATCAGAAAGATTTAATGCTAAGAAATAAGTACTTATAAGAGGTAAAGTTTGAAAACAAAAAACTTTTTGCTGGATGCTTTCGAATTACTTTATTTCATAGCAATGATGCCCAAGAGGACATGAAAGAATGAAAAATGGGATAGAGGTTTCCGTCATACTCTCCGTTTCATACTAACAGCTCTTCACTCGCACACACTTTCTCAAGGTAAGCCCGTAAAAGGCAGTTTCATTTGAGGTGCACTAGTCCTTGCCACACAAAACTGTCCTTGAAGGCAAATAAAACCAGACAGGCCAGATTAATCAACAACTACTTCACAGTCTCTTGTGTGGGTATTCCTGTGGTTCTGGGGAGACTTGAGTTGGTGTGCCTATAGAGGTGGAGAGCTGAATCCTGCTGATAGGATCCAAGCTGGGTCTTGGAAAGTGGACTAAGCTTTTGGCTTGATAGAGCTGTCATTATGGCAGGGTGTGAAGTGACCAACCTTGACAGCAAGAGTCAGAGGTCAAGAGAAGAATAATCTGGAGAGGCATTTCCCAGAACACCATATTAGCATCTGAATCAGAAAACCTATAGGGCACCAGAGGACAGGCTGGCACTTTTAACTTAGGAGGCAAGAGACCCTTTAAAGAGAAACTACTGGAATAATACAATTTAACTGCTTACATCTCTAACTTGGTTTGATTTTATAGGTAATTGGAACAAGAAAAGCATGTTTCATGGTTACGTGGTTTAAGGAAGAGAGAGACAAAAGGAAAACTGAGAAGAACACAGTTCAGTCTTAGGCTCTAAATCCTTTGAAGACTAATAATAACTATTCAGAATGGTCTCCAAAATATGCAGTCGGTACCACAGAAGGTTCTTTCCGGAAGAGATATCAGTTTCTCTTTTGCCGATGAAAATGTTTCCAATTTAGTATCAATGCAGCCAATAATAATTATGATGAGTCTTTGAATTTATATAGCTGCCTATGGAAGATACAAAACTATAACTCATATTTTAAAGAACAAAGGTACGAAGTAAATACGAAGTTACTCTTCAGCAAAGTCACTACAGAAGCCCTAAACTCTGGCTTTCCAAGACTTGGTTCTAGCCAGCTGCCTCTTTAACTCAGTCTAAAACAGAGATTTAAGTACCAAGGATATGGTACTAAATACAAAAGAACTAAATTTTCCTAGACATGGCTTTCTTTAAGACCTCTGCTAGCACATCCCTTCCCATGCTGGGCTAAAGTCCCTCTAAGGGAGAGGTAAAAGGAGAGGGGAGAGCCTGTGGCTAACCTCAATCCAAGCACTGAACATAATCCTGAAATGATCCATTTAGAATCTCCCATAAGATTATATTATTACATCATCCTAGACAACAGGAATTATTACAGAACTGAACCCATCCATGGAAGCCAAATGGTTATGGATCCCTCATGGGTTGGGATGAGAACTTGCTCCAGTTAATCACAAACTACACTGCAGTTATCAGTGGACCTTTCCGCAGGAGAAAAGCCAAACACTTCTTTGGGTGTTCCCATCACACTCAATTTTTTTTTTCTTTTCCAATTTTATTCCTCACTTGCAACATGGCCAGAAAGTTACTGATATTAAAACACCTCACTAATATTAGACAAAGCTTGCCTGGATCTCAGGCTTTAGGGCATATATTTTTACGTGGATCTTCAAAAACATCACTCCTTGGGTCATTTACAGAACATCCAAAACAAGAGGAACTTTTGTAATGGGCATGAGAAACTTTTAGATTTTTGGATAAGCACACAGGTCACAGGCATAAACAAAAAGAAATTCCCTGTTGGCATTGTTTTCACTTGTAAACAAACCCACGTGAAAGACGACTTGAAGAATAGGGCAGCACTTATCAGCTAAAAATTAACAACACGAAAACCAGTAATAATTCCTTGTTACCATTTCAAGCAGTCTTTAATTCAGTTTCTGGGGAAGGAGACGAGGTCCAGAGTCTGAGTTTATTTAATCTGATAACCTGTTAACTGCAGTTCTAATGGGTGGGTGTGTGTGTGTGTGTGTGTGCGCACGCGTACCCTTTTAAGTGGCTCTGTTTAGAAGTGAAAACAATGTCGCCAGTTATAAAGTTTCTGGCCTGGTGTTAAAATAGGAAAATCCTAGTCAGGCGGGAGGAAGCCAAAGTGAAATTATGGTATGATCTTATCTGTTCTCTCCTGTAGAGGATTTTAGTTTACCCAGATATGTGCTATGCAAATTTCTCCACTTTTCTCCCCAGCAGGAGAGAATCTGTACCCCCCTTAGAAAAGCATGTACTCTGGAAAAATCTCAGGATCTGAACTTTATAAATAAACTGAAAGGATTCCTTCCTTTCTTAGGGGAACCCACTGGCTCTGCTCTCATTCACATCTCCTGAGACCAACACAGATCCAGGTTGTTCCAGGATTGCACAGGGCTAGAGGAGAAAAGGTGAAATCACCACTTTATAAAGAAGGAAGGAGCTAATACAACAAAGAGTTTAAAGTACACTAAAGTAACATCCTATGTCTTCTTCATAGAGAGTAACACATGTAAGAGATGTCTGGGCCCTTATGACTTCCTTCAGCGGAAGGCAGCGCTGCTCACCACCATACCACCAGCTAGTGCACCGGCTGGGAATGAAAACAAACAAAAATGTAGATGGAGATGCAAGTATGTCAGAGTCATTTTAAGCAAAAACACATAATCTTTTTTTTTTTTTTGGTTGCCCACAGTGTTTAGTGGCTTAATGTGGGATCTCAGTTCCCAGACTAGGGACTGAACCCGGGCCACAGTGCTGAAAGTACTGAGTCCTAATCACTAGACCACCAGGGAACTCCCAAAAGCACATAATCTTAATAAAAACAACCAGCCTTAAAAATAAATTGTAACAGGAGCTCCCATCGTGGCTCAGTGGTAATGAACCCAAAGAGTATCTATGAGGACTCAGGTTCAGTCCCTGGCCTTGTCCATCAGGTTAAGGATCTGGCATTGCCGTGAGCTGTGGTGTAGGTCACAGACGTGGCTCAGGTCCTGTATTGCTGTGGCGTAGGCTGGCAGCTACAGCTCTGATTTGACCTCTAGCCTGGGAACTTCCATATGCTGCAGGTGTGGCCCTAAAAAAAAGAAAAATAATTTTAAAAATTAATCAGATTTCCTTTAAAAGTATATCCATCCACATATCCATCCCGGCTCTAGCTACATTTTATGACTTGTTTAAACATTTTCATCTGCTCCCTTACATCACCAGTTATTTTCTTCTTGGTTCTTTATTCTTCCATGGAATTGATGTTTTCTTGTAGACCTTGCTTTTTGCTCACCTTTATATTTGCAGTGCCTACAACAGCACTGGGCATAAACACTCAATAAACAAAGGCATGAAAATGAACAAAAGAATGAGTACAGTCACTTTTCAAGTTCAAAAACTCGAGGATAACTTATGACCACTCTACTCCTTAGCCAGTATATACTGAATATATAAAGGTATCAACTCAGTCAGCTTCCACATCCCCTCTCCATCTGAGTATTGTATTGTATATCATCTGAACAAAAACTATGAGAGGTAGGTATCGCTATGTCTACCCTAAAAGTGAAGCAAACAAGATGTCAAACAACCTGCCTAAGGTCATCCAGTTACTAATCAACCTTAGTCTTAAGAGACCAGGTGCAAACCTATGTTTGCCTGGCCCCAAAGCCACGCTCTTAATGGTACTACCGATTAGCCTCCCTCCTCCCCACAACACATTCCTCCCATCACTTTAGGTCATGAGGCCCTAATAATGAATATACCTTGAACTACTAGCTAAGTGGTCTTTTCTCCACAAACCTCGATAATACTTAGTTACATCTTCTTTTCCTACTTAGAGCAGGACTAAGTGAATAGAGAGATCACTCTCTGGATACTTACAGCGTCTAAAATATTCCTTAAAGCTGACCAGTAGATCTTAAGTAAGAAATGAGTACGTATGTCCACAAACTTATAGAAGAATGTTGATTGCAGCTATATGAAGAATGGAAATAACCCAAGTATGCATCAAGAGGAGAACGGGTTTTTAAAAAAACATGGTTTATTTACATTATGGAGTACTCAGAGCAATGAGAAGGAATAAATCACTGATAGATGAAACCACATGAATCAATCTAAAAAAACCAAGATGATAAGGACCTGGCATTGTCACTGCTGTGGTTCTGGTTACTGCAGTGGCATGGGTTCAGTCCCTGGCCCGGGAACTTCTGCATGCTGTGGGCACAGCCAAAAACAAAAAACAAAACAAAACAAAACCCTAAAACCTAAGATGAATCTCAAAAAAAATCTGTTAGAAGTCAGAAGAGTGGCTACTTCTGTATAGAGTGGTACTGACAGGAAAGGGAAATTTCTCAAGTGAAAGAAGTATTTTAGGAGTTCCCTTCGAGGCTCAGTGGTTAACGAATCCGACTAAGAACCGTGAGGTTGCGGGTTCGATCCCTGGCCTTGCTCAGTGGGTTAAGGATCTGGCGTTGCCGTGAACTGTGGTGAAGGTCGCAGACGCGGCTCGGGTCCCGCGTTGCTGTGGCTGTGGCGAAGGCTGGCAGCTACAGCTCCTATTAGACCCCTAGCCTGGGAACCTCCATATGCCATGGGTGCGGCTCTACATAAAGGCAAAAAGACAAAAAAAAAAAAAGAAGTGTTTTGTATCTTTTTTTTTTCTTTTTACCGCAGCACCTGCAGCATATGGAGGTTCCCAGGCTAGGGGTCAAATCGGAGCTACAGCTGCTAGCCTACACCACAGCTATAGTAATGCCAGATCCAAGCAGCATCTGTGACCTACACCACAGCTCAGGGCAACACTGGATCCTTAACCCATTGAGCAAGGCCAGGGATCGAACCTGCAACCTCATCGTTCCTAGTCACACTGGTTTCTACTGTGCCACAATGGGAACTCCAGTATTCTGTATCTTGATCTAGGTGATGATCACATGGCTATATAAAAGTCTTTGAGCTGTACACTTAAGATCTGTTCATTTTCCTATATGTAAACTATGTCTTAATAAAGTACTGTTAAGAAAGAATGGCTATGAGTTCCCTTTGTGGCTCAGTGGTTAACGAATCCTACTAAGAACCATGGGGTTGCAGGTTCGATCCCTGGCCTTGCTCAGTGGGTTAAGGATCCGGCGTTGCCGTGAGCTGTGGTGTCGGCTGCAGATGCGGCTCAGATCCCGTGCTGCTGTGGCTGTGGCAAAGGCCAGCAGCTACATCTTCTGTTAGACCCCTAGCCTGGGAACTTCCATATGCCGCGGGTGCGGCTCTACATAAAGGCAAAAACATACATACATACATACACATACATACACACACATACACACACACACACACACACACACACACACAAAAGAATGGCTAATGTTAAAGCATGTTACACTGTTGTCATGTGGCATCACTCACTAGGTTCACCAGTGAACAGAAATACCAGCAATCCATTGTCAGGATTAAAATTCAATATATGAGGGTCTTCAAGACCCCTAGCCTGAGAACCTCCACATGCCATGGGTGCGGCCCTAAAATGACAAAAGACAAAAAATAAAAAAAATAAAAAGTAAATAAATAAATAAAATCTATAGCCCGTAATCACTTCCAGAGAGAATTGTGGAAAAGAGAAAATTATTAGGGGTACTATTTGTTCGATAAGTACCCAAGAATCAATTAAAATATAATTCAAGAGTTCATCTCTCAAAGAAGAGATGAAAAGTAGCTTCTGGGCTTTGTAAGAACAGAGTAGCTTCCCCAAATTCTGGTTGTTTGGTTGTTTTTTTTGCTTTTTAGGGCCAAACCCACAGCATTTAGAAGTTCCCAGGCTGGGGTGGAATTGTAGCTACAGCTGTTGGCCTACACCACAGCCACAGCAACGTGAGATCTTAGCTGTGTCTGCAACCTATACCACAGCTCATGGCAACGCCAGATCCCCAACACACTAAGGGAGGCCAGGGATCAAACCTGCATCTGCATGGATACTAGAAGGATTCTTTTCCGCTGTGCCACAACAGGAACTCCCCACGGCTGGTATTTTTAAGTTAATAAATGACCAAACACAACTCTCACCTACCTAGGAAGAACACTCTGTAGCTTTACAATATCTCAAAGTCATAAGAGTTGGAAAACTTGAGAAACTGGCCTGATCCTGTATTATACAGAGAATAAACAGCCAAACAACGTCATTGGGCATAAGTCCATACACTGTAGTGCTGAGTGTCCTAGAAACCAACAGGGTCATTCACGGGGAAGGAGAAGTTAGAAATGACTCAAGGATAATACCTTGTGTTCCCCCATGTAGGATCAGCCTTCTACAATTTCATTCAGGAATTAATATATCATACAAAATGAAGTTTATTGTGGTCATAAAACATTAAGAGCTACCGGGGCAGGGGAAAGTATGTGGATACCTGAGAATAAACAGAAACATGAGATGGTCTGAGAGTTTTACTACCCAAGGAACCCAAGAGCAACCAAAAATTGCTTGTCAGGATGGTAGGCAGACAGGATCAATATGCGGGCAGGAAAACTCAGAATTCCATGGAAAGTCACTGCTTCTTCTCAGGGACACTCTGGACTTCTATCTAAAATAAGAAAAAAACTAGAGTGCTTTAAGAAAGGACAGAAAAGGCTCATGAGGTGGACTAAATCAAGTGAATAAAGTTAAAGGTCATAGAATTTCCAACATGAAAGAAAAAACTAAGGACCGATTTTAATGCATTTTGGTAATCATGAAAAGATTTACAGGTAAAATTAACTGGGCCTTCTCACTCATAAAGAAAACATAAAACAGTGAGATCGATATACATATTAATATTTTTAGGCCCACCCCTGTGGCATATGGAAGTTCCCAGGCTACAGGTCGAATCAGAGTTGCAGCTGCTGGCCACAGCCACAGCAACACCAGATCCAAGCATGTCTGCGACCTACACAGCAGCTCACGACAACACTGGATCCTTATCCCACTGAGCAGGGCCAGGGATCAAACATGCATCCTCATGGATCCTAGTCGGGTTCATTAACCGCTGAGCCATGAAGGGAACTCCCTGTCTCAGACTTGTTTTGACATTTCCTAGAGATATTACCACATGCTCAGGAAAGGGCAAGTAGAAAACCTAAGACAAAGCTTTTCCACCGGACAGAAAGCTTCATCAATGGATCCAAGAATCCTATGAATATCACTTTTAAGCATCATTTACACAGCAAGAGAAACAAAGACACTCTAGGCAAGTATTTTTGAACAGTTTCAGGACTTTCCAGCTTTAAGGATATTCTGGCCTTCTTACAGATATCTGACATGACCAGAATTCTTTCTTTTTCTTGGCCTGACTCCAAAAGTAAGTTAGCTTTTCTGCAGGATTACTCAGTGATTTTGTAAAATGTGATTTTTCTTTTAGGGAATTGTCCTAAAGGAACAAAACTATTTCCAACAGAGCTTCTAACTCTGGATAAGCTAGAAATATCTTGATTGTCTTAGGTCATAATAAAAGAGAGATTTGGTCTTCAGCATCCTCCTGCTCGCCACCAAAAAATTATAAAAGGTACATCATGCTGATGTTTTTAAATTCTCTAAGCTATGAAAAGGTTTCTTCAAATGACATACCCTCTGCTTATCATCCTTTCCTCTCTCTGATAACAGACATAATGGCCAGAGAGCTTAATTATTCCCCCCACATTGAATGGAATGTCAAGGACCAAGGGCAACTATAAATAAAAGAGTCACAGGAAAATAAACTACAAAAAAGAATTTCAGGAGTTCCTGCTGTGGCAGAGTAGGTTAAGGATCTAGCATTGTGTCTGCGGTGGCACAAGTTGGATCTCCAGCCTGGCCACAGTAGGCTAAGGATCTGTGTTGCTGCAGCTGTGGTGTAGGTCACAGCTGCAGCTCAGATTCAATCCCTGGCCCAGGAACTTCCATATGCTGTGGGTTCAGCACCCTGCCCCCTGAAAAAAGAGGGAAAACAAGAATAATGATTACAGTGTAGAAATCTAATAAATACATATCTCAGCCAGGTGATAAGGCTAATAACAGTGATAAATCATGTTGACAGTATGTACCCTTGATAAGATGTGATGAAAAGAGCACTATACCACTATGGTCTTCTTCCCCCAAATCCATAACTCTAGTCTAACTGTAAGAAAAACATCAGACAAACCACAACTGAATGACAGTCCACAAAATATCTGACAGTAGCCCTCAAAACTGTCGAGATCATCAAACAAGGAAGTATGGGAAACGGTCACGCCAAGAGGAACCTAAGAGATATGAAAACTAATGAACTAGATGAGATCCTGGAACAGAAAAAGGCCATTAGAACTAAAAAAATAAGGAAATCTGAATAAGGTATAGACTTTAGTTAATAACTACATATCAATACTGGTCCATTAATTATCATAAAAGTACTATTATGACTAAAGGTTAACAACAGGGAAAACTGGTGTGCGAACTCTGTTCTAAAATTAGGAAACCATCTAAAAAGTTAAAAAACTGATAATGTGAAATCAGTAAACTATAGAAAGAAACAAAACTACTCACAGCATGGCATAGTAGGAAGAAACACAGACTTTAGAGATACAATCTTGCATTTCAATCACTGCTCCATCACTTATTGGCTGTGTGATCTTAGGTAAATTATTAGGTGATTCTCTTAGCTTCAGTTTCCTCATCTGTAAAATGGAATAGTAGTGCCAACCTAGCTGGGTTGGTTTCAAAATTAGTAATGTATCAAGAATCTGGGGCCATTAATACCCCACCTCCAAATCCTTTTCCATAAGCATTGCCTCAGAAAGTAGGCTACTCCTGACTAACCAGGGTAACAGGTAGCTGTTTCTACAAAGCAGCAGCTAGGAGCACAAAGTGGCCATTCTTCTTCCTCAACAACAGTTAGGGAGTCCAGTTTGGCACATTATATACCCACCTAACAGACTGTGATAACAAAGTGAGGTCAGGAGTTCCTGTTGTGGTATAGCGGAAACAAATCCAACAAGTAACCATGAGGCTGAGGGTTCGATCCCTGGCCTTGCTCAGTGGGTTAAAGATCTGGCGTTGCCCTGAGCCATGGTGTAGGTCACAGATGCTGCTTGGATCTGGCTTTGCTGTGGCTGTGGTGTAGGCTGGCAGCAACAGTTCCAATTTGACCCCTAGCCTGGGAACCTGCATATGCCCCGGGTGCAGTCCTAAAAACCAAAAAAACAAAAAAACAAAGTGAGGTCACAGTTTCCACAATATGAAAGCAAGAAGATTTCACAGGGATCCAGGATTTTCAAATTTAGCTGAGTTTAGAATCAACTGAGGCATTTTCTCTTCTTTAAAATGCTGATCTACCACTCTACACCCAATCCCTTGAGATCAGATGAGGGACTGTAGGCTGAGAAATCTATATTCCTAATAAATTTCCCAGGTTATCTGATAAAGATGATTTGCGATGTGGTTTTAGGAACAGCTGTTCCTTTCTAATGTTTTGCCGTTTCCCCCTTTCCTCCCTGATCTCCAAATGCTGGAGTCTTCCAGACTTAGCCTCCTCTATCTCTGCGTACTCCCTTGGTAATTTCATCCGGTCTCATTGCTTTAGATCCATCCGTATGACACTCACTTGGCTCTCTAGACAAACGTCTCTAGGCTGCACGTATCCCCTAATTCCAGAACATACCTTTTTCTGTCTGGATGTCCTAACGTGTGTTTCAAACTTAACATATTTCAAACTGAATTTCTCATTTTGCCTGCACTTTGCAACCCTGGCTACCCATTCATCTCAGCGAATGCCAACTCTATTCCTTCAAGGACCCAGGCTAAAAATCCTTACAGCCACCCTTGACTTCTCTTTCTCTTCCACACTCCACCTCCGAACTGTGGGCCCTATCCAACCTATCCAATTTTTTATCTTTCCTCTAACACCCTAGTCCAAATCACAATCATTTCTTGCTTAATTATTGCTACCATTTCTTAACTGATCTCATTTCTACACTTGCCCTCTTATAGTCTTTTCTGCAACCTAAATGACCAGCCATTTTACCCAAAGAATATGACGAAGTCCTTACAACAGCCAGAAAGCCATATATGATATATATATATATATATATATATATATATATATATATATATATATATATCACCTTCTCCTCCATTATTTGTCCAACCTCTCCTAGTACTCTCTCCTTTGTTCACTCTGGTCTAGTCACACTGGAGTCGTCATTATCCCTTGAAGGTCCCAAGCACACTCCCACCCCTGAACTTGCACTGACTATTTCCTCTGCTTGGAAGGTTCTTTCCTTTGATATCCGCATGGTTCACTTCCTGTACCAATCAGGTCTTTGTTCTGATGTCACCTTCTCCACAAGGTCTACCTTAATCGCCCCTATTTCTGATCCCCCGTACTACGTTATAGTTTTCTGTCAATAGCATTAACCATTTTCTTTCTTTCTTTCTTTTTTTTTTTTGGCTTTTTAGGGCCGCACCCTTGCGGCATATGGAGATGCCCAGGCCAGGGATCCAACTTGAGCTGAAGCTGCCGGCCTACACGAGAGCCACAGCAATGCCAGATCGGAGCCACGTCCACAACCTACACCACAGCTCACGGCAACGCCAGATCCTTAACCCACTGAGTGATGCCAGAGATCGAACCCGCAGCCTCATGGTTCCTAGTCAGATTTGTTAACCACTGCACCACAATGGGAACTCCCATTTTCTATTACATCATGTACTTATTTTAAATATGTCTTCTCTCATTTGAATCTAATCTTCCTTAGGAATAGGTCTGTTTTATTTACTCATGTATCTCTGCAGCATCTAAAACATTATCAAGCACAGAGTAGGCAATCCATAAATATTTGCTACATGAACAAATGAAGGGTGAGAGAAGTGACTGAACAAAAGGACTGTACTGTCACTTATGGGAAATCAAGCTTTCGATTTTAAACTCCAGACTCCCCATAACAACTAATCACTTGATACCATCACTTAAAGGTTTAAAGAGATTTAAAACACAACAGGAGTTCCCTTCGTGGCTCAGTGGTTAACGAATCCGACTAAGAACCATGAGGTTGCGGGTTTGATCCCTGGCCTTGCTCAGTGGGTTAAGGATCTGGCGTTGCCGTGAGCTGTGGTGTAGATTACAGACGCGGCTCGGATCCCGCGTTGCTGTGGCTGTGGCGAAGGCCGGCAGCTACAGCTTCTGTTAGACCCCTAGCCTGGGAACCTCCATATGCCGTGGGTGAGGCTCCAGATAAAGGCAAAAAGACAAATAAATAAATAAATAAATAAAGAGATTTAAAACACAACAAAACTCTTGTAAACATTTATTCTCCATTTCACCAAATGGCCCCACTATCTAGCTAAGTGTACAAACCTGAAACGTAAGTCAGCCTTGGTTGACCCTCTCACACTCCCATATCCAGTCCATCAAGAAGTCTCATCAATTTTAACATAAAAATTCAGTTTAGGGGTTCCTGTCGTGGCGCAGCGGTTAACAAATCCAACTAGGAACCATGAGGTTGCGGGTTTGATCACTGGCCTTGCTCAGCACTGCCGTGAGCTGTGGTGTAGGTTGCAGACGTGGCTCGGATCCTGTGTTGCTGTGGCTGTGGCGGAGGCCGGCAGCTGTAGCTCCAATTCGACCCCTAGCCTGGGAACTTCCATATGCTGCGGGTGCGGCCCTAAAAAGCAAAAAAAAAAAAATCAGCTTAAATTCATTCACGTTTCTGTATATCCACTGCTAGGACTCTAGTCCAAGCCATCAGTCTCTTAACTGTACTACCTTTTTTTTTTTTTTTCCCCTGGGCCGCCCCACAGCATATGGAGTTCCAGGTCCAGGGATTTGATTCAAGCCGCAGTTGTGACCTATGCCAGTTTTAGCAGTGTTGGATCCTTAACCCACTGGGCTGGGCCAGGGATCGAATCCACATCCCGGCACTCTGGAGACAGCACTGATTCCATTGCACCACAGAGGGAACTCCTCACCTGTACTACTTTGATAAGTTCCGGGGCCAGGGATTGAGCCCATGCCACAGCAGTGACCCAAGCCACTGCAGTGACGATGTCATATCCTTAACCCACCGTGGTACAAGAGAACTCCCTGTCCTATTCTTTGTACATGCCATTCTCACTTCCCTGCACTCTTCATCTTCATATCTCAGCAAAAAAAGTTATCCCTCGTCTAAAGTAGTTCTCCTCTATACCTCATTCCTTGTTTCCTTCAAAATTGTTTTTTGTTTCTTCTCCATCACAATATAATGGGAGGAGAAGATACCTCACTGGAAACATCTGAGAAATACTGTAGGTCTCTTTCAACTCTAAGAGCTATCATTTCAACACCACTACTGTGGTGACACTACACGCCACCGCGCCCTCCAGATGCTCCCTTCTATCATTTCAAAAGG
Organism: Catagonus wagneri; assembly: GCA_004024745.2. Lineage (NCBI taxonomy): Eukaryota > Metazoa > Chordata > Mammalia > Artiodactyla > Tayassuidae > Catagonus > Catagonus wagneri. The sequence goes on from PVHT021183551.1 coordinate 6,927,179, forward strand.
AATCCAAGTCAAGGTTTCACTGGCAAACTGCTTTAATTCCAACTGCTATGGACAGAGCTGTGCCCTCTCCAAATTTCTATGCTGAAGCCCTAACCTCAATGTGATGGCATATAGAGATGTGACCTTTAGGAGATAATTAGGTTTAGGTACTCTCATAAAAAGAGGAAGAGACACAGCAGAAACTGCACAATACTGTAAATCAACTATAATTTAAAAAAAAGGGGCGGGGAGAGATATCAGAACTCACTCTCTGCCTTGTGAGGACAAAGCAAGAAGGCAGTCCTCTGACAGCCAGGAAGAGAGCCCTCACCAGGACCATGTTCTTGGACCCAGCCCCCAGAACTGTGAGAAATAAATTTCTGTTGATGAAGCTACCTGGACTATGGTATTTTGTTATGGCAGCCTGAGCTAAGACCCCAACCAAAATGAGATGCTCCAATCTCACCTGCAATTTAACCCAATAAACACATGTAAAAAGATACTTGATATTGTAGCATTCTTACCAAGACTCTCTGCTCCTAATCCAAACTGTTCCATTGTTTGTTCAACGTTCTCTAAAAAGCTATCCTTTGAAGACCCAGCACTGTTAAAACTATCACTCTAGATACTTATCACTTGCAAATACTTCAATGCTGGAAGAAGACTTCATTTCACATCTGGTACCAAAGGGTAGTGGGTAGTACCCTTCCCTCAGCCACCATCCAACTTACTCACCACTATACACTGAAGTGTATAACTTACACACTAAAATGGGTGAGTCAGGCACACTAAGACATCCTAATAACTGTGTTTTATTCAGAAAGACTCACTTGATGTTTCAGTTAGGATGCAGTTTTGGTTAGGACTCATGACAGCATACAGAAACATTTCCTCAGGCAATCTTCCCATGGGATTTCTGCCTAAATGAGAATCTCATGGGACTCTTTATTAAACTACTGTTTTGTTTTTAAAGCTCATTTCATAAAACATTTTGACATTTCAAAAAGCTCAGTTTTCCCCCTCTAAAATTAGGCTCCAACTGTAGATTAGTTAAGCAGAAACTAGATTCTCTCAGACATTTTGTTAGAAAATTACTTTCAAACATTCAGGAGCTTATATGTTTTATAAAAGGGGACTAACTCTATGGAGTTCCCTGGTGGCCCAGTGGTTAAGGATTTGGCGTTGTCACTGCTGTGGCTTGGTTTGATTACTGGCCTGGGAACTTGTGTATGCCGCAAGTGCAGCCAAAACAAAGGTAGGGACAGTCTAACATTATATTTTTTAAAATTTCAGATTCATTGTAGAATCTGAATCACAGGTATTTTCTCTAATATTTCTAACCTTGGAGATTTCAAAACACAGTCTTTAAACTCAGTAGTTAAAAAAAAAATCCCATATCTGATAGGGAGAAATAAGGAAAAATAAACAAAGTAGTTGCCAACAGGCTAGGCAGTCCACAGATCCATGTCTGAATGAAACAGCAATACCCAATGCCAAATTACCAAAGGCATAAAGCGTGGTTACAAGACAGAGAATGGCAGTATTCATATTTTTGTGACTGGAACATCAAAGCTGCTCTGAAATGGGGCCTGGACAACAAGTACAGTGGCAATAGGATGCTTAAGCTGAAAAGACCTCTACATTTTAGAATCTGTGATTCCAAATATTGATCAATATGGCACTAAGTGCAACAGGGGATAAAGTGGTAGAAAAGGAAATGTTTCAAAGTACAAAATTCTAAGGGTTCTAAAATAGTACTAATCTGGAGTTCTCTTGTAGTGCAAGGGGTTAAGGATCTGTCCTTGTCACTGCAGCAGCTTGGGTCGATGCTGTCGTGCAGGTTGGATCCCTGGCTCTGGAACTTCCGTATGCCTTGGGCACAGCCAAAAAAAAAATAGTACTAATCTTCAAATTTTTTTTTAAATATTAACACTTCTTCATCTCCCAATAATTTTAAAGAACTTCATCTGTACAAAATCCAGCCCCACCTGTGAGTACCCACTGACAGTCTGCTCTTCCCTCCTATATTTGCCTATTACAGAGGGAAGGATCAGAGCCTACAGCTTCGGGAAAACAAAACGTAGCTTCTTTTCGTAAAAAGATTTTAAGCTCCTTAAAATTCACTGCAGTCATTACAGAACTAAAAGTAAACATAAACCAGCCTTCCGAACCCATTTAAAAACAGAATCTTCTGGTCCTCCTCCATATTTCTCCCAGAGAGATACAAGAATTACGTAACTTGTTCACAGTTACATGGAGAATTGGTGATTTTTGCCCTTTATAATAAACCATTTTGCCTTCCATTTAGGAATCAAAGTAAATCAAGACCTAAATAAGTTTGGAATCTGCCCAAGGAATACCCAAGTCCCCTTAGTTCTAGAGTGAATTCCAACCTTGAAAAGCCAAATGAATGTTTGGAAAAGACTCACGAACAAATCTAGCAGAATACTTTATACTCAGTGGACTCTATTTCTGCATCACACCAGCCCCTCCAATCTTATAACTGTGCCTTTTCAAACTGTCCCACCTCATGAACACGAAAAAAGAACCTGTGTTATTTCTTCCCCAAGAAAGATTAGGTCAAAAGAGAATGTGAATTTTTCTGCCAGAATTCTGGCATAATGGGACTGTGCAGCAATGTACCTTCTGTGGAATCTTCCCACACTCCTGAGTTGTTAAAAGTAACCAGCAGAGGCATGTTCCATACACTCCCCAAATACCTGAGCAGGCAACAACAGAAGACATTCAGAGATCTTAGCCCTGGGACAACAGCTCCTGTCATTCAACTACAGTTCTCACGACTATGCTTCTGTCTGCTCTTACTTCAACTTCATACCAAAGAGCATATCACACCTGTACAAGTTGCTGAGAAAACCACGCAAATGAATTCACACAATAGTAGAGCAGCTTTGGCAGGGTACCAATACGAACAATAAAGTATAATTTTTAAAAAATTCAAAGACCTTACACAAGCATATTACTCTTAGCATTTACAAGCAGATGTGACAAAGGACCCAGGGCCCTAGTGATCTGACCTTGAGACCAATACCAAAAAAGATCAGGTAGTTTCCAAGCAAAGGAAGTTACCGGTAAGCTGGCATTTTACATCTTACCTGAAGCTAAAGGTCGGATCCACTCTTTGCTATTTAGGTCAAGTCTCCAAAGATCATTGAAGGCAGCATTGCAGCTGCTCTGGGTACAGCCTCCAAACACATACATAGACTGATTAGCATCATAATAGCATGCACCTAGAAAGAAAACAATAAATGAATAACTGATGTCTAATTATTTTATTTTATTTTTGTCTTTTTTTAGAGCCATATTCATGGCATACGGAGGTTCCCAGGGTAAGAGTCGAATTAGAGCTATAGCCATCAGCCTACGCCACAGCCATAGCAATGCCAGATCCAAGCCGTGTCTGTGACCTATACCACAGTTCATAGAACACCGGATCCTTAACCTACTGAGTGAGGACAGGGATCAAACCTGTGTCCTCAAGGATACTAGTGGGATTCGTTTCCACTGAGACAAGTCGTGAACTCCCTGATGTCTGAAGCCCTTCTAACACCTTAACTATAGCCCATATCTTTCAAAGATCAATTATTTCACACATTTCACAATTGTTACCAAGTACCAACTTCCTACATCTAGCCTCTTGTCTCCATGTTGATCAGTATCACATTAACCTTTAAAATAAGACCCAGAGAAAACCTATGGAAGTGTTATTTCTGAGCACACTAAGCAAATTGACAGTGATACCACTAAATTAAAACAGTATGATTCTAGGGAGTTCCCACCGTGGCTCAGTGGTTAACAAATCCGACTAGTAACCACAAAGTTGTGGGTTTGATCCCTGGCCCTGCTCGGTGGGTCAAGGATCCGGCGTTGCCCATGAGCTGTGGTGTAGGTCGCAGATGCGGCTCAGATCCCGCATTGCTGTGGCTGTGGCATTGGCTGGCGGCTACAGCTCCGATTAGACCCCTAGCCTGGGAACCTCCATATGCCATGGGTGCGGCCTAGAAAAGACAAAAAAACAAAACAAAACAAAAAAAACAGTATAATTCTAGCAAGAGCACACAAGAATTCAGATTAAGGGTGTTCAATGAGTGAAGTGTCAGCACAGCTGCATAATTAATCCTACTCTTCATCGTTATCCTCTAGAGCTAAGCAAAGATAGTGCTAACAGATGTACTATGTCCTCTCGTTTCTCTCCACCAGTCATCTTCTTACTGCTTTTGCTTTCAAATGACACATGAAACACAAACCAATAAACAAAACTTTATATGAAAGAGAACAATAGAAGACAATCTTTTTTTTTTATAATTTATTTTTTATTTTTTTGCATTATAGCTGGTTTACAGATTTTGAAGACAATCTTAATGCCATAAAGTAACCACACATACAGAATCCAGGTAGCTCCAGGATCTCTGAGGTAGTATGGCCCCAGAACAACGGAGAGGAAAAACATATAAGTCATTAAGCCTCCAGGTGTATCTGAAAACCACTAAGGCTGACTGCTGGGTGCTAAATAGAAAACCAATACAGTACGTAACATTTAAAAAGCGCCAAGGTCTTTTTTTTTTTTTTAATTTTTTTTTTTTTTTTTTTTTTTTCCTTTTCTAGGGCCGCACCTGCGGCATATGGAGGTTCCCAGGCTAGGGGTCTAACAGGAGCTGTAGCCACCGGCCTTCGCCACAGCCACAGCAACTCAGGATCCGAGCCGCGTCTGCAACCTACACCACAGCTCACGGCAATGCCGGATCCTTAACCCACTGAGCAAGGCCAGGGATCGAACCTGCAACCTCATGGTTCTTAGTCGGATTCATTAACCACTGAGCCACGAAGGGAACTCCCGCCAAGGTCTTAAGAAGAGCGTTTTTATTTTTTTTTATTTTTAGGGCCGCACCCACAGCATATGGAGGTTCCCAGGCTATGGGTCAAATCGGAGCTATTGTTGTCGGCCTACACCACAGCCACAGCAACACCAGATCCAAGGTGCATCTGAGACCTACCCTACAGCTCACAGCAATGCCGGATCCTTAACCCACTGAGCAAGGCCAGGGATTGAACCTGCATCCTCATGGATGCTAGTCAGATTCGTCTCCTTTGAGCCACAATAGGAACTCCAGAAGAGCCTTTTTAATCAGATGATTATATACATCTCACCAGTGGGCACTATTCTGAAAAGAGTCAATGACTGTGAGAGGGGCAATTTCCTTAAAACCAGAAAGACCAGAGCCAGTCTAGACAAGAGGCATGAAAGCTAAGCTCTACCACCTTGCTTCTCAATGGAAAGCTCATTTAGCCTCTGTCCTTTGGAAAAGATGAACATGCTCCTTACAGTACTGCATTTACCATCCTGGATTTCAGGAAATGGACTAAGCAAAACTATTCATTCATTTCATGCTACCAGTGGGGGAAAAAGACTTCTCAATGTGAAACTAGGCTGGAAGAGTTTAAGTGTCACATAAATGAAAGGAGAAAGGGAAAAGAAATTCAGAGATTCAACCTACTAGTGCACAGCTTCAGTGATCAACCAGTTTACTTGTAGGTCAAGTTCTGTTTAGCACACCATTGTTTTTGGTTTTGTTTTTTGCTTTTTAAGGCTGCACCTGCAGTATATGCAAGTTCCCAGGCTAGGGATCAAATTGGAGCTACAGCTGCCATCCTACACCAACTGGGGACTGATCTGCACCTTGCAACCTAAACCACATAGCTCATGGCAATGCTGGATCCTGGACCCACTGAGCACGGCCAAGGATCGAGCCCACATCCTCATGGATACTGGTCAGATTCATTTCCACTGGGCCACACGAGAACTCCCCAGCACACCACTGTTTTCAAGACCTCTTCCGAACTCAGTACCACTTATTCAAGTTCAGAAAAAGGGAAACACCACTGCTATGGTTACCTCTGTGACATATACTAGCTCTGGTAATAACCTTCCTTCTTTATTTTTTCTTAACTCAGCCTACTTTATAGTCCTTTAAAGATTCCACACTAGGAAAGCAAAGTTAGAACACCGGATGAGTTAAGATAATAAAAGCAATGTGTTTAGTCACTTATACCCAGAAAGCTCAGCCAGTGGAAGGAGTAAATCTAAAACATCTGAACTTTGACAGTGTGGAATAATGGAGCTGCAGACTTTTTCAAATTAACAAAGAAATTAAAGAAACCAGGGATGTGAAAAATGAAATACCATTTAATCATCAACAAGCTCACATCTGAAAAACAATTACTCCCAGAACTCAAACATGCTACAATGGTATATGAAGGTTTAAGTGATCTTACACTTTCCAACAACTTTCTTTGCCATTTTTTTGATAATGATTTTTATTTTTTCCATTATAGTTGGTTTATAGTTGCCTTTGAAAATTACTTCCTTTTTTTTTGTTTTTTGGTCTTTTGTCATTTCTTTTAGGGCCGCACCCACTGCATGTGGAAGTTCCCAGGCAGGAGTCTAAAAGGAGCTACAGCTGCTGGCCTGCACCACAGTCACAGCCACGCCAGATCTGAGCCGTGTCTGCAACCTACACCACAGCTCACAGCAACACTCACAGCAACACTGGATCCTTAACCCAACACTGGATCCTTAACCCACTGAGCAAGGCCAGGGATTGAACCTGCAACGTCATCGTTCCTAGTCGGATTCGTTTCCGCTAAGCCACGATGGGAACTCCTAAAAATTACTTCTAATTCATACCTAAATCAGTTTTTTTACTTCACATTCCCAAAAAGAAAGTCTATTAAGAAGTAAAATTCTATATAATTCCATTGCTCATATTTCAGATTTGTTAAGAACTGCAAATAGGAGTTCCCGTCATGGCACAGAGGTTAACGAATCTGACTAGGAACCATGAGGTTGAGGGTTCGATCCCTGGCATTGCTCAGGGGGTTAACGATCCAGCGTTGCCGTGAGCTGTGGTGTAGGTCGCAGATGTGGCTCGGATTTGGCGTTGCTGTGGCTCTGGTGTAGGCCGGCAGCAACAGCTTCGATTAGACCCCTAGCTTGGGAACCTCCATATGCTGCAGGTGCGGCCCTAAAAAAAAAAAAAAAAGAACTGCAAATAACAAAAGATCAAATTTGAGACATTAGACAAACAAAAAGGATAATTACTGAAGCCGCATTTTAATCTCCACTAAAGGAGCTGAGCTTCAGATAACCTGGTCTTCTCACAACTTTTTTGAACTAGTCTCTCTTAACAAATGGGACAATTTTGAACTGAACCAACCAGCGCCTGGAATAAAAGAACATTCTATTTCTCTCAATAACCCACATCCCCAGAACAGAAATTAGCCATGTCCTCGGGCTTCTGAAATCTTAACTGATGTCCACTGTAACGATGTTTAATAAGACAAATCCATGATTTCATAACTGAAAGAGTCAGGGGCTCATTTACATCCCACTATTCCTCAAAGATCAATTTTGGCAGCTGCTTCCTTCAAGCAGGAAAAGAGTACAGTGCCTTTATCTTTCAGAGGTAGCGAACATTCTTCTTCTCTATTTGGACTGAAAACCTAGCCAGCAGCTGAGCCCCATGAGGTCCTTACCACGTGTATTTTAATCCTATACTAAAATAAGGCAATCGGTATTTTCCTGCTTCTCTTTGAGCAAACAAAGGTTTCTGGAAGAGGAAGGCACAGCCCAAACTCTGTGCAAACCTAAAGGGACTGAAATGACAAGTTTCACACACTGCGTTTTCAATGCCCAACAGTCCTTACCAACAAAGCTTGGAGAGGAAGGGAGTCAATTTAGGCAGCTATGTTTAGAACTCAGATATAATGGGAATGAGAAAATAGCCATCAATAATACCCTCAAATATTTTAAGCATCTTACGAATTATGTTTGTCTATTTTTATTTAAGACGCCTACATATTGGTCTGGGTGGGGGTTGGGGACCCAACAAGTTCAATGGGCCTTTTAGAAAACATTAAGAATTTAAGCAAATACCAGTGCTCAAGCAGTTATTTCCTTTTACCAATGTTCTCCACCCAAACAGAATATTTTCCTTTCAGAACATCTAGACCACTGGAAGGTGCTATCCAAAGTTACGGTTCTTAGTACAGTACGACAATCTGCTAAGAAATAACACTGGGAATGTGATGATTCCAACAGCTAAATCTCCTCAAATTTTCTGAAATGTGGTTGACTGCTTCATGAACAACTATTACTAGTCACACACCTCAAGTTAAAAACTAATAACCCTGATTCAAAGACAAGTCAAATATTCACAATCGCACACACGACAAGCAAAGAATTCTTTAGTATTCTGAATACTTTCCTACCATATTATAATCCTCTGAAGTGCAAAGTCTTCCAGTTGTTTCATATTTTCCACGTGCTTGGTAGTCACTAAACTAATATTTGCTGAACTCTAATTTTTGCACTTTCAGATGTCAAATTCTCTTTTGTTTCCTCCCTTGTCTCCAGGGAAAGGTCTTGAGGCATTTATCCCATGCTTAAAGAGACTATGCTGTCTTCCGATTCAATCTACAAGCCAGGAATTATATAACTATGGAATAAGGCGGTTATCCAGTCTGGGCCTGGTGGCTGCTGCAAGAGCAAGATTAGCATGTATACGGAATGACCTGACCATATTTTCAACCCAAACACTAGAACACTTTTTTCTTTTTAAGGGCCACACCTACAGCATTTGGAAGTTCCAAGCCAGGGCTCAAACTGGAGCTGCAGTTGCGGTCTACACCATAGCCATGGCAACACCAGATCCGAACCACTGAGCAAAGCCTGGGATCGGACCCACATCCTCACAGAGACAACGTCGTATCCTTAACCTGCTGAGCCACAATGGGATCTCCTAAAACACTTTTCAAAATATGATACTGGGGATTCACAAGACGCCCTATATCAATCTGAAAAAGGCATCCTACATTAATCAAGGGTTGCATAATTGGCCGTGCACACACTCATCAAAGAACTGGGAGAACTGGCTTCATTTTGCTTACCCTGCAATTTTTTGTCCCAGACTTTTACATAATAAAGAAGCTCTGTTGCTCATATCTTTGTTACACAATTCCACAGAATGTAATAGATTCTTGTTGTGAAAGGTGTGCGGATGCCTCAGACGTGGAACCTGCTGTCCTCAAATGGACAACAATCTTACGCAGAAGACATCATCATCATCCTATATTTTTGCAGGTTAAAACATATTTTTATAAGTATTTCCTCAATTAAATTTCCTAGTAACCCTGTGACATTAACAGGATTTGTCATACATATTTTACAGATGAGGAAATTGTGACTTAGAGGAGCCAAGGAACTTGCTTCCCAAGTCTCAAGTTCTTCCTTTATGTGCAGCCTCTCTTACACACACAATTATGGTAAAAGACATATAATACGAGTTCCCTGGTGGCCTAGCTGTTAAGGATTAGGGGTTGCCACTGCTGTGGTTTGGGTTGGATCCCTGGCCCAGGAACTTCTGCATGCCTCAGGTAAACCTTAGACGGTAATAAACATTAAGGAGTCATTGAGTGTATTAGGGGAGTATAAGCAGAGGAAGAAAAGAGCTTAATCTCCATGATGGGGGAATTTGAGAGTAGTGTGAAAGAAGATGGCTTTTGGCTTTGTCTCTCAAATGGATTTTAGAGGACAGGACATTTTCAGTCAATTAACAAGGGCTGAATAAATCTGGGTGTGAAAGAAGAATGAGAGGGGTAGGGAGAATAAAATGAGGGCATCCAAGCAAAGCCATTAAGTAGGGAAGTTTGAGGCAAACAAGGAGTCTCATGTGGGTGGAGCCTGGCTGTGTAAGGATGCAGCAATAGTCAGACTGAAAAGAATAAGCTGGGCCCTTGAATGCCAGGTGGAATGGAAACTTGTTCATGCAGTGCCGTAAGCCTGAGGCTTTTTGGCAGAGGAATGACAGGGCTGGTTTTTGGTTTTAGATTTGCAGTGTTTCCCCAAAGGGGCTCCTGTCATTTTGGGCAGGTCAATTCCTTGTGTGCAAAATCATCCTTGCAAGACACTTAGCAACCTGCTGCTAAACTTGCCTACTAATTGCTTATAGCATTTTCCAGTCAAGATAATACATAATGACCATACAAATTTCCAAATGCCTTAGGAGGTGGCACTGTCCCTAGTTTTAGAGATGGCTGCCAACAGTGTGTAGTCCAGGTTCAGATAAAGAGAGAGGAAAAACAAGAAGATCGGTTAGAAAGATTTAGGAAAGATGGAATGATTAAATCATAGATGTGAGCAATGAGGGGAAAGAGTTAAGATACCAGAGATTGCAGAGACAGAACAGAATCAACATGATTTGACTTTTGTTGTCAAGGGAGAGGAACTGAGAATGAATCTAAGATTTCAAGCTTGTATAACTGAAAGAATGATAATACCATTAACTAATTTAAGGAGACGAGAAAATCTGGGGGGAACTACTGAATTCTATTTTAGCTAATTAAATATGGGAAACATCTGTGTGTATCTGTGGCGATATAAGCAAAGAACTAGAAATGTCGATCTCAAGTTCAACATAAGCTAGGTTTGGAACAAGTTCAAGGGAGAAATACAGAATCAGAAGCTCAAGAAGCTAAGGAAAGAAATTAATGGAATTCCTGTTTTCAATCTATTTTGAAAATTGCCAACTCCCTGTAACAACCCTCTTCAGTTAGCATGTATAAACACAGATGGAAGGAAACAAGAGACAGAACAAAAGAGACAACAAAAGACAAAGAGACATAGAGATACCATTTTAAAAAATGTATGGCAACTTTTCTTGGATTTCAAGTAAAGATATGAAAAAAATTTTTAAGCAAGAACAAGAATCAAAACCTACCAAGCTCTGAACTTCTGTGAGCTTACAATACTAATCCTTCCCATTTCCCCTCCAAAAACCTGCCTCTATTTTGTCCTAATAGTCTATTCAAAAGTCAGGTAACTGAAAAATACTTTTTCCCTCTCTCATCAAAAAGTTGAACTGGGGGGGGGGGGGATTCCTGTTGTGGCACAGTATAAACGAATCCGAGGATGCATGTTCGATCCCTGGCCTTGCTCAGTGGGTTAAGGATCGGTGTTGCCATAACCTGTGGTGTAGGTCACAGACACGGCTTGGACCTGGCGTTGCTGCAACTATGGCACAGACCAGTAGCTGCAGCTCTGATTGGACTCCTAACCTGGGGACTTCCATATGCTGCAGATGCAGCTCTAAAAAGAAAAAGAAAAAAAAGTTGAACTGGGAGTTCCCACCATGGCGCAATGGAATTAGCTGCATCTCTGCAGGGCCAGGATGCAAGTTCGATCCTCAGCCTGGCACATTGGGTTAAAGGATCTGGCCTTGCTGCAACTGCGGTGTAGGCTGAAACTTTGGCTTGGATCTGATCCCTGTCCTGGGAACTCCATACGCCATGGGGTGGCCAGAAAAGAACAAAAGAAAAAAAAAAAAAAAAGAAAAGGAAAGGAGAAAGAAAAGAGAAGAAAAGAGAGGAGAGAGAAGAGAAGAGAAAAAGGAGAAACAGGAACTGTTGCTATGATAATTACTCATTCCTATTTTGTATTCTTGTTTCTATTTCACCCAGATTCATTTGATTTCTCTCACTTGAAGCTCTAAAACTAATTTCAAAACACCATCCTGAAAAAGTCTTCAGTCTTTAGAAACCATGTCTCTACTTCTTATTCTAATTATCTGTAGGTAACTAAAGTTACCCTTCCCTCAACAATAAATACTGGACCAAATATGGATCCTCTTGTAATTTCATTAAATATCCTCAGCAAGTCTTCATTTACAGTTTATTACAGCAATTATCAAAGTGTGGTCTGGGGACTCCTGAAAACATGTGAGACTCTCCTTTTTGGCCATGCTTACAACAGGTAGAAGTTCCTGGGCCAGGGACTGAACTTGTGGCACAGCAGCAACCTGTCACTGAGGTGACAACGCTGGATCCTTAACCTGCTGCACCACAAGGGAAATCTCAAAATTATTTTTATAATAATAATACTAACAATAAAAGGGAGAAGAAGAAAGTAGCAGTGGTAGTGGTCATCATCAAAGTAATAATTAATTGCTTTTTTCACTGTGCTGACATTTGCACAAATAGTGTAAAAGCAATGCTGGGGATAACTGCTGTAGCCTGTGCAAAAATCAAGGCGAGGGCACTCAACCACTCTAGTGATCACTGTGCTTGTCACCACCACACACTCACAGTTTAAAACAAACAAACCATGCCAGTTCTGGCTTCAAAGATCTCCAAAAGAGTCTCAGAGATGCCCTCCACCCTGAAAGTCCTGGAATCCCACTTTGAGATCTACTGCTCCAGGGGGTTTAGAACAGCACAAGTAAAAACAGTTCCCCAAGGGGTTCTTGTTGTGGGTCAGTGCTTAGCGACCCAACTGGCATCCATGGGCCCGTGGGTTTGATCCCTGGCCTCGCTCAGTGGGTTGAGGATCCGGCATTGCCCTGAGCTGTGGTGTAGGTTGCAGAAGCCGCTCAGATCCCAAGTTGCTGTGGCTGTGGCGTCAGCCAGCAGCTAGAGCTCCAATTTGACTCCTCGCCTGGGAACCTCCATATGCCGCAGGTGTGGACCTAAAAAGACAAAACAAAAAAAAAACAGCTCCCCGAGAGAACTGAAAACCCAGCAACCAGCGTGGCCTGTTCCTTTGATCTATTCAGATCCAATTCAGAGATGATGATGAGCTATCCTTATTTACTGAACTCTCCTCTGGATGTAAGAATGTAGCATATGGTCAGGAGTAGTCAACCTCCAAGAGGTCTCCAGTGATCCTCACTTCCTGGTATTTATACTCTTGGTTCACCCCTGTGTGACCCACAGAACAGAGGAGAGGAGATGGAGTTCACTTCAGAGACTAGGCTGTAAAAAAGACCACGGTTGCCTTCTATCTCAGTGTCTGTCTCTCTCTCAGATTATTCTTTTTGTGGGAAGCCAGCTGCCAAGTTATGAGCAACTCTATAGAGGGGTCCATGTTTTTAAGAACCGAGTCTCCTGTCAACGGTTACTGAGTGAGCTTGTTAGCAGATTCCCCAGGCTTCAGTCAAGACTTTTTTTTTTGTCTTTTGTCTTTTGTCATTTTAGGGCCTTACCCACGGCATATGGAGATTCCCAGGCTAGGGGTCTAATAAGAGCTGTTGTTGCCGGCCTACGCCAGAGTCATGGCAACGCCAGATCTGAGTGGCGTCTGCGACCTACAGCACAGCTCATGGCAACGCTGGATCCTTAACCCACTGAGAAAGGCCAGGGGTCGAACCCGCAACCTCATGGTTCCTAATCGGATTTGTTTCGTCTGCGCCACAACGGGAACTCCTCTGTCAAGCCTTTAGGTGACTACACTCTGGCTGACAGACTGACTGCAATCTCATGACAGACCCTGAGCCAGACCTCCCAGCTAAGCCACTCCCAAACTCCTGATGCTCAGGTACTCAGTGAGATAGTGTTGTTTTAACTGCTAACTTTGCAAGTAACTTTTATGCAACATGGATAATCAATAACCCTCCGTCCCTTGAAGAGTTCAAAATATGGCTTAAAAAAAAAAAGACACAGAGATAAGCTAACAATGAAAGACAATGTAAATTAAAATTCCAGACAACATAAGCTCAGAACAGAAAAAATTTTTCGGTGGACTAGAGAGTTGAAAAAGAATTTCCCAAAGGAGCTAGAATAACAACAGAGTTTTCAAGGAGAAGCGGGCTTCAGCTAGATGGGAATACTCCCAGGAAAAAAAACAAGTACCGCAAAGTAACAACTTGAAAGAGGGGAGCTCTGGGGAAAAGTTGGAAGATGAAGTGGTAAATTTAGAAATATAAAATTTCTAAAGAGTTTTAAATATAAGACTAAGTTTAGCTTTTATCTTATAGGCATTGGACAGACATTGAAGGTATCTGAGCAGGGAAGTAATATAACTAAAGCCATAACTGAGAATTTTCTAAGAGGCTTACTTTTCCTCTCAATGAGCTTTCCTTATGTAAAATCATTAATAAATACATGTTTACTGGCCTAAGATATAGCACATCTTAGTCTCACTCTGATGGAGAGATATACTTCACTAACAGAACTAAATGGTATCTACAAAAATCAATTAAAATGGAGAGTTAATTCCATAATAAAAAAAACTTTGTCTACCTGCCAGAACATTTCATTTATAATTTTACTACTTAAATCTGTATTTTATAATCAATACTCTTCATGTTCAAAATTTTTGTGTGACCCTAGTCAAAATTCAGTGTTTGCTGGAGATCCCCTGGTGGCTCAGTGGTAACAAACCCGACTGGTATCCATGAGGACGTGGGTTCAATCCCTGACCTTGCTCATTAGGTTGAGGATCTGGCATTGCTGTGAGCTGTGGTGTAGGTCACTGACACAGTTTGGATTTGGTGTTGCTGTGACTGTGGCATAGGCTGGCAGCTACAGCTCTGATTCGAACCCTAGCCTGAGAACTTCCGTATGCCGCAGGTACACCTCTAAAAAGACAAAATAAAATAAAGTAAAATAAAAAAATAAAATTTAGTGTTTGCTGAACATATACTATGTTCAAATAAAGAGTTACTGTAAAACTTAATGCTGACTTAGCTACTCCCTAAGCAGGATCTTCTTTCCCTCACATATGCCTTTCCTTGTTTCCCTCTTACATGACGTCAAATGTCTAAAAGTCTAAGCATAACAGCTTGACCTCTTTGGAGCAGAGACACTAGAAAAATCCAAAGAAAAAGCAGAATATAAAATTAAACCACGATGCTTATAATATACTGAGGCTCCCCATATTCTTCCCTAATTCTGATTATAAAATTAATATAGACCTTCATTTTACATTTTCTTCATTAAAAAGTCTGAGAAAACATAAGCCTCCAAAGTAATTTTTGGCAACATGACCATCGTGAAAGCAGGATGAGATCTGCTTCCACAGTAAACACTTACTGTGTGAGAACCGCTGAGTGATTGGGGTTCCAGGATAAGGGTAAGTCCGACTCTCCCACTGAATGTTTCCTTCCTGAACAGCCTTTATGAAACCATGATAACACTGGTGGGCTACACCTAAAGACAAAAATAACAAATGCCTCAGCCTGGACTCTTGGTTTGCAAATCAAATTATTAAAACTGTATCTGTTAATGGATAAACAACAAGGTCCAGCACATGGAACTTTATTCAATATACTATAATAAATTATAATGGAAAATAAGAAAAAAGAGTATCTGTAAATGTATAACTGCATCACTTTGCTGTACAGCAAAAATTAACACAACACTGGAAACCGACTATACTTCAATTAAAAAAATCTTTAAAAACTTCATCTATTAAATGTCATCACTTTTTATAAGACTCTTCAAAAACAGAAAACAGAATCAAAGAATTTCAAAACTAGAAGATCCAATTTCATTTTATCAAGGTTAAGTGATGCACTGATGGTTACAAAATCAGCTCACACTTTATAACTCTTCTCCCCTTTATGTCATATCATGAGGCAACACATAAAAATAACTGGTGCTATTTACTCCATAGCAAAGGGGCTGGGAGATAATTTAACTTCTTAAGAAAATGTCTGGTAAAATAGTCTCTGGAATATAACAGCTGTTCAGTAAATATAGTAAACTAGTATCCAGAGGATACAGGTTCGATCCCTGGACTTGCTCAGTGGGTTAAGGATCTGGCATTGCCATGAGCTATGGTGTGGGTCACGAAGCAGCTCAGATGCTGTGTTGCTGTTGCTGTGGCATAGGCTGGCAGCTACAGCTCCAATTTGACCCTTAGACTTGACCCTTCCATATGCCGCAGATACAACCCGAAAAAGATAAAATAAATAAATAAACATAGTTAGACCATGGTGACCAAGTATTCTCCACCTTGAACAAGGAGATAATAATTAGGTGACAGTGGATTATAAAATGATGAATTTATAACCAAGAAAAGCTCTTTTTTTTAAATGCATTTTTACTATAATGGTGGCTATATGTCATTATAAATTTGTCCAAACTCACAGAATGTACACCAAGCATGAACTCTAATGTAAACTATAGATTTTGGGTGACAATGATGTATCATTGTAAGTTCATCAATTTTAAGAAATGTACCACTCAGGTGAGGGATGTTGAAAGTAGTAGAGGGGAGTTCCCATCATGGCTCAGTGGTTAACAAACCCGACCAGTATCCAAGAGGACGCAGGTTTGATCCCTGGCTTTACTCAGTGGATTAAGGATATGGCGTTGCCATGAGCTGTGGTATAGGTTGCAGACATGGCTCAGATTCTGCGTTGCTGTTGCTGTGGTATAGGCCAGCAGCTACAGTGCCAGTTCAACCCCTAGACTGGGGACCTCCATATACCTCGGGTGCGGCCCTAAAAAGGCAAAAAGACAAAAAAAAAGAAAAAAAAAGGACATGGCTATTTTTATGCACTGGTAAAGTAACACAGATTTGCATATGCTGAATTGAGGTAAGGCAGTAATGAATAAGACAGATACATAATAACTGAGGAAAAACCAAAAAGTTGTCTTGGCAATGACCTCCCCCAGAAGACCTAAGACTATAAGTACTAGATTAAGGTTCTTTTGTCTTAAAAAAAGAGCAAAATGGGAGTTCCCTTGTAGCGGGTTAAGAATTCAGCATTGTCACTGCAGCAGCTGGGGTCACTGCTGTGGCGCACGCAGGTTCAATCCTTGGTCTGGGAACTTCCATGTGCCATGGGCGTGGCCATAAAAATGGGGAAAAAAGGAAAAGATCAAAATGATAAGAACACCAAATAAAACCTAAGAATTAATTCATATATTTGATTAGATCACCACCCCTTCTCTCCCACCTCTATTTTAGAGGTGAAACCATCCATTTCCACAGTGCAGGTAGCCAACCTCTTCTGAAGAGTCCATTAACTCTGCAAACATAAGCAGGCTATGCATACCAGTATTACAAGTTGTGAGCAGATGAGCAAAGGGCCCAGCAAGCTCTTCCAGCACAGATGGTCCTTACTGGCCCTCTAGGTTGGATTTTGGGCAACTGACAAAGACCCTATTCCTCCTCAGAGAACAACTCTGATTTGATGAAAAGATGTTAAGACTGATTCTGGTCTAAAAGTTTTTCTCTCTCCTATTTCTGGCTGCCTTGTTCCCACCAGGAAAGAAAATACTGATACAACCCTTGCTTTAATCAAAGATATTCCACTGGCTTCATTCAAAAATAGGCCCTTTCCACCTAAAATTGAATGAAACCAAATAACTGCTATTAATTAAAAACACAGCACAATGAGCAACTTCAACATTTAACTAAAGTTGATATCTTGATTAGAAAATGGAGGAGGGGAGCTCCCTTTGTGGCTCAGTGGTTAAGGAATCCGACTAGAAACCATGAGGTTGTGGGTTCAATCCCCGGCCTCGTTCAGTAGGTTAAGGATCCGGCATTGCCTTGAGCTGTGGCACAGGTTGCAGAAGCGGCTCGGATCCTGTGTTGCTGTGGCTGTGGCTTAGACTGGTGGTTACAGCTCTGATTCGACCCCTAGCCTGGGAACCTCATTAAAAACTAAAAGATACAGGGCCTGTGCTGTTTAGAATAAAATCAATCAGTAAATGCTTTCATTATCCCACATCTGCCACAATTAGCTACTTTAAGCTATTCATAGTTTGCTATGAGGATTACAGATTATAAAGTAGTTACAATAGGGAGTTCCTGTTGTGGCTCCTTGGGTTAAGAACCCAACTAGTATCTGTGAGGATGCAGGTTCAATCCCTGGCCTTGCTCAGTGGGTTAAGGATCTGGCATTGCTGCAAGCTAAGGCTCAGATCCCGTACTGCTGTGGCTGTGGTGTAGGCTGGCAGTTGTGGCTCCAACTGGACCCCTAGCCTGGGAACTTCCATATGTTACAGGTTCAACCCTAAAAAAAATTTAAAAATTAAAAAATAAATAATAATAATAATAATAATAATAATGTAGTTAGAATAGCCCTGACAATAGTAAGAGTTACATGAAGGTTAGCTATTACTGTAAACCCACATCCATCCCTATTCTACTTATTCAAGAGCACAATTTTCCAGATCACTCTGAGAACATGCAGAAAAAGAATTCTCATTTTAAAACTGCAAAATGGGAGTTCCCTTCGTGGCTGAGTGGTTAACGAATCCGACTAAGAACCGTGAGGTTGCGGGTTCGATCCCTGGCCTTGCTCAGTGGGTTAAGGATCCGACGTTGCCGTGAGCTGTGGTGTAGGTTGCAGACGCAGCTCGGATCCCGCGTTGCTGTGGCTGTGGCGAAGGCCGGCAGCTTCAGCTCCTGTTAGACCCCTAGCCTGGGAACCTCCATATGCCGCAGGTGTGGCTCTAGATAAAGGCAAAAAGAAATAAATAAATAAATAAATAAATAAAACTGCAAAATGGATTAAATACTATCATATTCAAGCTGTTCATAAAGCTAGGCAGGAAAAAGAGAAAATGTACATTGTTTTTTGGCTGTGCCCATGGCAGGCATATGGAAGTTCCCAGGCCAGAGATCAAAACCTTACCACAGCAGTGACAACACCGGATCCTTAACATGCTGCACTATAAGAGAACTCCAGTAAACATACACCGTTAATTGTCTAACACTAAATTTTAAAACCACGATAATTTTTTTTTGCTTTTTTTAGGGCCAAATCCACAGCATATGGAGGTTCCCTGGCTAGGGGTCAAATCAGAGCTATAGATTCCAGCCTACGTCACAGCCACAGCCACAGCAATGCGGAATTCTAGCCGCGTCTGCGACCTATACCACAGCTCATAGCAACGACGGATCCTCAACCCACTGAGCAAGGCCAGGGATTAAAGCCTCATCCTCATGGATACTAGTCGGATTCGTTTCCGCTGTGACACAAAGGGAACTCCCAAACCACAATAAATTTTGAGAGAAAAGAGAACATAAAATTGGGAGTCTAAAAATAAATCATTCAAACAAATTTTAAATAAAAAAGTAAACCTTTCCACTTTTCACAGTACCTTTAATAAGTCGATACCACTGTTTACAGACAAGGGCTGCAGTTTTGTGTTCTTGGTAAGGTGAAAGAAAGGACAGTATATACTCCAAAACCTCTTCTGGCAGCTCAGACATGGACCTATTATGTCTAGTCTCCTCAACCTCCAATACTGGGTGGGGCTCCTCATCTTGCTCCATTGTCCCTTCCAGCACAGTTTCTTCTTGGTCCACAGCCATGAAACTGTCATCTTCACTGTCCGAGGGGCTGGCCATGACATTCCACTTGACAGCTACAGTGAGAAAGAAACAAACATCAGTATACACCTTTTGAAGTTCTGATATAAGTCAGGCACATGCATCCAAGTCGTTCACGATTTTTTTTTTTTGACCATCAATATGAAATCTGTCTCTAGAACGTTCCCACACTAGTTGTGAGGCACCTTAAATTGTCAGGTACCACTTCAATATCAAGCCCATCCTAAATATCTAATAAATCCCTAGAGGCTTCTGATGGTATTTTTTTCTCTCCGCTGAACCAGAATGACAGCCAAGTTCTAGTATAACCATAAACTCTCGAACAACTCCTCTAACCCAAGGATTTGACTGGCAGACAGTAAAGGGAATAGCAAGTAGCTTCCCTTGGCCAGTAACATGATTCTAGACCTCAAAACCTCAAACTCCGAAGGAAACACGAACTGTAGGTCCTAAAGAGAGTAAAAAAAAAAACACTGAGGATGTGGGAATAAGAAATGACAGGGTTTTTTTTAGCTTTAACATAAGACAATTCACTTAAGAGGATAATAAATGTTCCAGTAACAGGCTAAACTAGCTGTAATACCAAATGCAAGGCAGTATTTATATTGGAAAACATTATAACAGATCCAAGGAATAAAAAATTGGAAACAATACAAATGCCCATCAACAACAGAACAGATAAACTGTGGTACATTTACATCATGGAATACTATACGTCAAGGAACCACAGACATACATGGATAAATCTCTTGAACATAATACTGGGCAAAAGAAGACAAAATAGAACATACTACATGACTATGCTTATGTCAAATTCAAACTAGGCAAAATTAACTTATGCTGCTGCAAATTAGGATAATGGTTACAAAAGGTAATCACTTGGAGGCTTCTAGGATACTGGTAAAGTTTCCTGACTGGGTAATGGTTACACAGATACGTTTGTGAAAAATTCACCAAACTGAATACTTAACTCACTTCAGCTTGCAAAAAATTCACCAAGCTTAATACTTAATGCCTTTTCTAAAGTTTACCAGTTACTTCTAGTGGAGGTAATTAATTCAAAAAATCATTATGGGTTTTTTTTTCTTTTTTGGCCACACCCATGGCACATGGAAGTTCCTGGCCAGTGACAGAATCCAAAGCCGGAGTTGTGAAATATACCACAGAAGCAGCAATGCCAGATCCTTAACCCACCGCGCTGGGCTGAGGATTGAACTGGCGCCTCCACAGAGACAAGCTGGATCATTAACCTGCTATGCCACAGAGAGAACTCCCATTGTGGGTATTTTTAAATGTCCTTGTGCTATTTGTAGTCCCTAAATTTTCTAGAAAGTGTACAATTAAAACACACATACAGATGGAGTTCCTTTATGGTGCAGTGGGTTAAGGATCTAGTGCTGTCACCTTAGCAGTTTGGGTAGCTGCTATGGCTTCGGTGTGATTTCTAGCCTGGGAACTTCTGCATGCCACAGTAGTGGCCAAAAATCCAATCAAACAAAAACAAACACATACAGAGAGGGAGGCAATTCATTTATACCATGCCACTGATGTTTCATGCAAAGCCTGAGGTAAAACAGTAAAATGAAGGAAATAGGGTGCTTTATATAAAAGTGTCACAGGTTAGATTCTAGAAGAACTGGTTGTTAAAATAAAATTAGGAATGAAAAAGGTTTAATGGGGAGAACTCTTATGAGAAGAAAAGGGTAGGATTGAGCAGGAGGAGCCATGAGGCTGTGGTGCAGATGTGAAAAAGCCTGAACAGCAGAGAGCTTGGGAGCAAGGACAGCCAGTATGGGCAAGAAGGCAAGGCTCTAGATCACCACTCTGCTCACCACAACTGGCTGGAGCTGCTCTGAGAAGAGAGCATGATCTTGGTTTCAATGCTGAAGCAGACCCTGAAAGGACTAAGAACTTTCTTCAGCTACACTCCTTATGGATGGGCAGCAAGTCATTTCTTAAATGGGCAACTTAATTTTTTATAATTTGTTTCCTTTTTTTTTTTAGGGCCACACCTATAGCATAGGGAAGTTCCCAGGCTAGGGGTCAAATCAGAACTGCAGTTGCCGGCCTACACCACAGTCACAGCAATATGGTCTCCAAGCAGCATCTGCGAGCTATGCCACAGTACGCCAGATCCTTAATCCACTGAGCGAGGCCAGGGATCGAACCCACACCCTCATGGACTGTAGTCGGGTTCTTAACTTGCTAAGCCACAACAGGAACTTCAATTTTATAATTTTTTAATACATCTATTCCTTGGACCATATACACCTACCCTGATCATTCACACTATGCCATCCACCTTACAAATTTCCAACAATCTCTCTAGCACTTATGAGAAGGATAAGAAATCATAGGAAGTTGGAGTTCCCGTCGTGGCTCAGTGGTTAACGAATCCGACTAGGAACCACGAGGTTGCGGGTTCGATCCCTGGCCTTGTTCAGTGGGTTAAGGATCTGGCGTTGCAGTGAGCTGTGGTGTAGGTCGCAGATGCGGCTCGGATCCCGCGTTGCTGTGGCTGTGGTGTAGGCCGGCAGCTGCAGCTCCTGTTAGACCCCTAGCCTGGGAACCTCCATATGCTGCGGGTGCAGCTCTAGATAAAGGCAAAAAGACAGAAAAAAAAAAAGAAATCATAGGAAGAGAAGAGTGATCCTGAAACATGCTTTGGAGCCTTGAGAAAGACCCAGAATGTTCCAAAAAGTGAAGAGGGGTGGTGGTGCAGAGAGATCGAGGAACAGCAACCTCCCACTCCCGTACCACTCTACCACTCCTGTAATTCACACACTAACTATGTACACCATCTTAAAGCTGGGAGAACAATTACTCTAAGGAAAAGGAAAACACAAGTCAAAACCCATGGAATTGCTTCCAACATAATTTATCTACAAAATTTAGCTCCTGATTCTGCAATGTATCCCAGTAAAGTCGCTAATTTTTTTTTTTTTGGTCTTTATCTAGAGCCGCACCCGAGGCATATAGAGGTTCCCAGGCTAGGGGTCTAACAGGAGCTGTAGCTGCCGGCCTTCGCCACAGCCACAGCCACACGGGATCTGAGCCACGTCTGCAACCTACACCACAGCTCACAGCAACACTGGATCCTTAACCCACTGAGCAAGGCCAGGGATCGAACCCGCAACTTCATGGTTCTTAGTCGGATTTGTTAACCACTGAGCCACGATGGGAACTCCCTAAAGTCCTAATCTTGATGATGATGAACAATTAGTGGCTAATTAGGAGTAGGGGGACAAAAGAAAAAAAGGAGTAGAGGAGTAGCCTAAATCCTCCTAGTTGGGGAAGGGGGTGGCGGCAGGGGGCGGGGGGCGGGCAGCAGCAACTCCCTCCATTCCTCAAAAGTAGAAAAGTACTGGAGTTTCTGCTGTGTCACAGTGGGTTAAAGGGTCCAGTGTTGCCACAGTCGTGGCTCGGACTCATTCCCTGGCCTGGAAGCTAAGGATGTGGCTAAAATAAAAAGTAGAGATGTATCATGATAGGTTTACTATAACTTGCGTTAAATAAAAGATCCTAGTTAGCCACCTCCACCCACTCGGGGTGGACCTTTTTTTTTTTTTTGGTCTTTTCTGGGGCCGCACCCGCAGCATATGGAGGTTCCCAGGCTAGGGGTCTAATCGGCGGAGCTGTAGCTGCCGGCCTACACCACAGCCACAGCAACGCGGGATCCGAGCCGCATCTGTGACCTACACCACAGCTCACGGTAACGCTAGATCCTTAACCCACTGAGCGAGGCCAGGGATCGAACTCGCAACCTCAGGGTTCCTAGCTGGATTCGTTAAACACTAAGCCACGATGGGAACTCCTGGACTGTTTTTCCACATGCTTAACTTCCTAGAGGAAGGCCTTTCCACTTCCAGTCCCAAGTCCTACCCTAAAGAGTACATACAGTTACATAAAATAGAAAAGAG
The DNA here is from genome assembly GCA_004024745.2 of Catagonus wagneri. Classification (NCBI taxonomy): domain Eukaryota; kingdom Metazoa; phylum Chordata; class Mammalia; order Artiodactyla; family Tayassuidae; genus Catagonus; species Catagonus wagneri. Next base: position 6,950,222 of record PVHT021183551.1, read on the forward strand.
CAATTTGAATTTTTTCTGGCCCCTCCCCCAAAGTGCCTTTTTCTACTGGAAGAATAATCACTTCCCATAATCCCTCTTACTCTTTCCCCTGCAAATTATCATTTTTCATCTCCCACTGGCTATATTCCCTAATTTACTGATTTTCTCATATTTTTAATCCTCACTCAGCTCGAAATTCACCAAGGAAAAGAGTCCAAAGAAACAGACTTTGGGTCTGGCTATGTCTTTTCCATCTGAATTAAACATAGCATCTCAAATATAATTGTTCCCTTATACAACATCTTGACAGATTGTGAGCCTAAGGTCTGCTTCTGAACAAACTGAATCAATGAAGGCTGCAAAAGGTTGTTTATATTACTATATTTTTCCCACACAAAATAAATGTTTGGCTCAATAAAACAACTTCTTACTCTTTTTCTAAATCATCTCAAAATGAGCAAGTCTAAATAAAGGTACTCACCTTCGGTAACACCCAGTTTTAGGCAATTCTCAACATCAACCATTTCACTATCCACAAAAGCATCAACCCCATGTCCCCAAGGGCATGTTTGCTAACTTGACCCTAAGCCAAGATGTCAGTGAGAACAGGCTCCGATGCAATTCCTCTGCATTTACATGCCCAGCACTAATTTTCACAACCATGATTAGGTAATGAAATCATCACTTATACTCCCAGAGGATACAGAAGCATTCTGAAACAGTTTTTCATTTTTCATGCCAAAAGAAGTCCTACAAAACACTTCACATGTAAGTTTATTAACTCAATGAATGTGGTTTTCATGAAAGTCCAAGAAATCTTCCACACTCTTCACATTTGTGTTAGGCCTCAATTGCCCCAAAGTGACCAAGTCTTTGGGAGAAACCACAAACTGAAGTCAGCTTACTAGAGTTTGAGCTCCCTGACAGATAAAACCATTTGCCTACGTAACTTGAATTCCAAGCATCAGACATTAAAATGGGGAAAGGTTTATTGACATTTCTACTCACAACACCTTTCACATTTTTTTAATAGAAATTACATCATTAGTATAACCAAGAAATAGCCAACCCTAGGCTTATACGTCACTGGATGCCATCAAGATATTTTATTGACCAGAATGGCTATACCTCTATGATTCCTTGAATTTTGTTTGACCTTTTAAGGTGTATACTGGCCTGAGAGTCTGCTGTCAGATTCCTGAGCCATACCCAGTGACCTTCTGCTGGGTCAAGATGGCTGCACTGAAGAGAACATTTGGCCCAGCATTATCTTTTCCTTTGAAAAACTACTATACTATAGCCAACTAAATACAAACCAGGTTTTTTTTGTTGCTGTTGTTGTTGTTTTTTGGTCTTTTTGCCTTTTTTAGGGCCACAGCCACGGCATATGGAGGTTCCCAGGCTAGGAGTCTAATCGGAGTTGTAGCCACCAGCCTACGGCCTAGCCCACAGCCACAGTAACATCGGATCCGAGCAGCGTCTGCGACCTACACCACGGCTCACGGCAACACCGGAACATTAACCCACTGAGCAAGGCCAGGGATCGAACCCGCAACCTCATGGTTCCTCGTTGGATTCATTTCCGCTGTGCCACAACGGGAACTCCAGTTTTTAAAATTCAAATACTTTCCCATGTGGAGTATAAATTAAGGTTAAGATTTTGAGACCAGAGTTCCCGCCGTGGCTCAGTGGTTAACGAATCTGACTAGGAACCATGAGGTTTCAGGTTCGATCCCTGGCCTTGCTCAGTGGGTTAAGGATCCGGCGTTGCTGTGAGCTGTGATTTAGGTCACAAATGCGGCATGGATCTGGCACGGCTGTGGCTGTGGCGGAGGCCGGCGGCTACAGCTCCAATTTGACCCCCAGCCTGGGAACCTACATATGCCGCGGGTGCAGCCCTAAAATTGGAGTTCCCAGGCTAGGGATCAGAACCGAGCTGCAGTTGCAAGCGGATCCTTTAATACACTGTGACAGGCTGGGGATGGAATCCGCAGCCTGGCACTGCAGACACAGCCACACTGTCACCAATCTCATCCTGTCACAGTGGGAACTCCTGTACCATCTTTATAAAAATAAGTAAAGATTGTGTAACCTGCAAATATATTCAAAGAAAGCTTATAATACTAAATTCCAGATAGAAAGAAATAAGTGATGGCAAAATTTTGTACTTGGAACCAAAAGTCAATTATGGTCAATTCTAAACAGCTGACTTTTAAATATTCTTTAAAAGAAACACATAAGAACATAATATAAAACTAAATGCCTCTAATTTCACTGCTTCACATTTACTTTTCCAGATCAATTTACAAATTCTAAAATCAAACTGACATACATTTGTAGAATTCCCACCCACACACATTACCATACAAAAGAAAGATAATACCTAGTTTGTCAGGAGTTATGTACTTCTGTGTTACTTCTTTTAAGCTGCAAACCATAATCAAAACTTCACCCGGGAGAAGTGCTAAATGGAGAGTACATGAAGATGAACCAAACAGGCAAACAGGTATGCAGAAATACCCAACTTCTTTTATTCTTATACAATGAAATTCTCTGGATGAAAGTAAACACCTATTAAATGGAGTTTCAGAAAGGTAAACAGTGATCTTGAGATATTATCAAGAAGAAAATATTTGGGAGTTCCCGTCATGGCTCAGTGGTTAACGAATCCAACTAGGAACCATGAGGTTGCGGGTTCAATTCCTGGCCTTGCTCAGTGGGTTAAGGATCCAGCATTGCTGTGAGCTGTGGTGTAGGTCTCAGACACAGCTCGGATCTGGCGTTGCTGTGGCTTTGGCGTAGGCCAGCAGCAACAGCTCTGATTAGACCCCTAGCCTGGGAACCTCCATAAGTCTCGAGTGCGGCCCTAGAAAAGGCAAAAAGACAAAAAAAAAGAAAAAAGAAAGTATTTGAAAAAATAAAATTACCCACTCATATAACCAGCTGGTGGCATAACACTACAGAGATAGGAAGTATTTCAAGTAGCTTTAAAAAGTAATATTTCTTACCATATATATCTTTTGTGAGTTTTAAGTACAGAAAAGAATCCATGAAAAAAATAAAGCTCGGAGTTCCTGTTGTGGCTCAGCAGGTGGCCTTGCTCTATGGGTTAAGGATCAGGGGTTGCCAGGAGCAGCTTAGATTCAGTGTTGCTCTGCCTGTGGATGTGGCTGTAGCCAGCAGCTGCAGCTCTGATTCGACCCCTAGTCTGGGAACTTCCATATTCCACAAGTGCAGCCATAAAAAAATAATAAAAAATAAAATAAATAAAAGGTTATATTAAGTGTCTTACCTGTAGTAACACTGCCATTATTTTTTTGAAACTTCTATAGGTACGATGTAAAGCAACAAAATAATTATGTTTACTCCATTAAAAACCAAAAAAAGAAAAAAAAAACAGCATAAAAGAAGAGATATAAGAATAAAATTAAAGAAATTAAGTAAAACCCATGCAACTGTAAATATAAATCTGAATTAGCAGTAGGAATTCATTTTTTCCCCCTTAACAGAAAGTATTTCTTAGCCTTGTCCACTGAAAAAGATTTGCAAGAGAAATAATGATACCTCATTAGCAATGAGTACCCCTAGCACCTGGACTGTCGTCTTTATCTTCTATTTTCCACAAAAAAAGGGTAGATCTCCTTCAAGAAATGGCAGTTTCTACAACTGGGGTATGAAAGGTACTAGACAAGCCTGAAATATCCTCTTGTGCCCAAAAGGAAAGGGACAATTAAAGACTAATGCAGTCACGTCAAAAGGTCAGAGGACCCAACTTGAAGATTCTCCCACGGGCCCAAGAGGAAACAATTTGAGAATAAAAACCATAAAACCTAAGAAAACTATTATGGATTCTATTGTATCAAATATATAAAAATTTTAGGTTCAAAATGATACTAGAGAAAATTCACTGGTCACCAGGAGAGGCTGATAAGGAACTAATTCACAGTTACTATCCCTGGCTTGGGAACTTCTGTATGCCACAGGTATGGCCATAAAGTTGAAAACAAAACAAAACAAAAATAATGGTAAAAGGGAGTTCTTCTGTGGCAAAGAAGGTTAAGAACCTGGCATTATCACTGTATCGGCCTGGGTTGTTGCTATGGTATGGGTTTGACCCCTGGCCTGGGAAATTCCACATGCCACAGGCATGGCCAAATAAATAAATAAATAAATAAAAGAGATAGAGAAATATTTAACAAAAAGCAGTAAGAATAAAAGTACCATCATTACATAAAAATGTGAATATAGTTAATGCCAATACAGTATCACCTAAAAATGGCTAAAATGGTCAACTTTCTGTTATGCATATTTTACCACAACAAAAAAGTTATAGGAGTTCCCGTTGTGGCTCAGTGGTTAATGAATCCGACTAGGAACCATGAGGTTGCGGGTTCGATCCCTGACCTTGCTCAGTGGGTTAAGGATCTGGCGTTACCGTGAGCCGTGGTGTAGGTCACAGACACGGCTCGGATCCCATGTTGCTGTGGCTCTGGCATAGGCCGGCAGCTACAGCTCCTGTTAGACCCCTAGCCTGGGAACCTCCATATGCCATGAGTGTGGCCCTAGAAAAAGGCAAAAAGACAAAAAAAAAAGAAGTTATCATGAGCCAGGTCAACTTAGATTGATGGAAGACAATATTTTATTTATAGGTAAAAACTAAGGACAAAAGTTCCAAATAGGAATTTCTGCTCATATCAGCAAAAATCCAAAGATAAAAACGTAGTTGACTGGCACACTAATGTAATTCTACCTCAATCAGTTATGGATCAAAAAAGAAGAAAAAAAAACGGCAAAGAGAAAAAGGCATTTTTTTTTTCTGTCTTTTTAGGGACACAGCCTGGAGGTTCCCAGGCTAGGGGTCTAATCTGAGCTGTTGCTGCCGGCCTAGGCCAGAGCCACAGCAACGCGAGATCCAAGATTCATCTGTGACCTACACCACGGCTCAAGGCAGCGCAGGATCCTTAACCCACTGAGCGAGGCCAGTGTTAGAACCCACAACCTCATGGTTCCTAGTCAGATTCGTTTCCGCTGCGCCACGACAAGAACTCCCAAAAGGAATCTTAAGATTACATTATCATCAAATCCGTATGTGCAAAATAAAATGAAATAGCAAACCTTAAATTCATTTTAAAGAAATTTCTCTGTCCATCAACAGACAAGTGCATTAAGAAGATGTGGTACATATACACAATGGGATATTACTCAGCCATTAAAAGGAAAGAATGGCATTTGCAGCAACATGGATGGACCTAGAAATTATCATGCTAAGTGAAGTCAATCAGACAATGAGACACCAACATCAAATGCTATCACTTACACGTGGAATCTCAAAAGAGGACACAATGAACTTCTTTGCAGAACAGATACTGACTCGCAGACTTTGAAAAACTTATAGCTTCCAAATGAGACAGGTTGGGGGGTGGGGGGATGCACTGAGGGTTTGGGATGGAAATTCTATAAAATTTGCTTGTGATGATTGTTGTTAACCTAAAAATGTAATAAAATTCATTAAGTAATTTTTAAAAAGTGAAAAAAAATTAAAGAAATTTTTCAAACTTTCCAACTTCATTTTAGCACTATTTTGATTCCTTAAATTCGGTTAAATTCTTGATGACTATACATATTCCTCTTGGTCTCTACTACCTCTCTGAACCCTTACTTTGAGGTTCCTTTATCCCTTTACACCCTAAATGTTGAGATGGCCACCAAAATTCCATTTTTGCCTTATTTGTCCTTGCAACATTTTCTCCTTAGGGAATCACATGGTTTAAAATATGACCACTAAGAGAGTAGGTTACAGACTGATGTGTTCATTTCATATGACTTGGTAAAAGGCAGATCTGATGAAACATTTGTTCAAAAGGATGGACAGACAGCTGGACAAATGAATCACTCCAAAACTCATTCTAGGCCTGATTCTCCGGAACTTCATCTCCCCACTTTCATTTTTCAATTGCTTGCTGGACAACTGACACCAAGTTCATATTGAACGTTTTCCCAGCTACCCGATTATCTTCCTTCCTTCCATTTACCTGACTTAAACCTAAGTAGGAGTCATCTTTTATCTTTCCTCTCACATCTAATTCATTGACAAATTTCTCTCATATTCTCCCTTCCTTCCAATTACCTTCACTGCTGCCATAAAGGTCAAAATCATCTCTTAACTACTGCAATAAAGAGAATTAGCTGGTTTTCACACGGCTTACTCTTTCCTTCTCTAATCCATCCTTTATTTTGCTTCAGAATTAATTGTCACAGTGCAAATCTGGATCAAAAACCCTCACTGATTCCTCAATATCTATTCTTTAATAATCAAAGTCTTTGGCATTTACTTTTTTGTATTTATTTTTATTTTACTTCAAATTTTATTTATTTATTTTGGTTTTTTAGGGCCCAGACTAGGGGTCGAATTGGGGCTGCAGCCACCAGCCTATATCACAGCCACAGCAACACCAGATCTGAGCTGTGTCTGTGACCTACACCACAGTTCACAGCAACGCCAGATCCTTAACCCACCGAGTAGGGCCAGGGATTGAACCCGTGTCCTCATGGATACTAGTCAGATCCGTTACCACTAAGCCACAATGGAAGCTCCTATTTTTATTTTTTATTGTAGTAAAATATACATAAAACTTAACATTTTAATCATTTTTAAGTAAACATTTCAATGACATTAAATGCATTCACTCTGTACTACCATTACCACTCTCCATCTCCAGAACTTTTTCATCATCACAAGTGGAAACTCCATATCCATCAAATACTAACTCCCCATTACCCTCCACCCCAGTAACCACTATTCTACTTTCTGTCTTTACGAAATGAACTACTCTCTAGATATCTTACATGTGTGGAATCATAAAACATTTGTCCTTCTCTGTCCAGTTTATCGTTTGTGGCCGTCCTGTGGCATATGGCGTTCCCAGGTCAGGGGAGCAGATGGAGCCACAGTTGCGACCTATGCTGCAGCAACACCACATCCTTTAACCCACTGTGCCAGACCAGGGATGGAATCTGTGTCCTGGCACTGCAGAGATGCCACTGATTCTGCTGCACCACAGCAGTAACTCCACGGTTTACCTTATTTATTAACATAACATCTTCGAGCTTTACCCATATTTTAGTATATTTCAGAACTCCATTCCTTTTGAAGACTGAATAATATTCCATTGTATATATACACCACATTTTGTTTAACCCATTCATTAATCGATGGATTTTTAGGCTATTTTCACCTTTTGGCTACTGTGACTATGCTACCATGAAAAATGATGTACAAACATTTGTTTGAGTTCGTCTTCAATTCTTCTGGATATACACCTGGAGGTGGAGTTGGCAGATCACGTGGTAATTCTTTGTTTAATTTACCACTGAGCTACAAGGGGAACTCCTTAAAAAAATTTTCTTAAAGTATTATCTGTCCACATTTTAAATGTACATTCCTGATGACCCAGGCATTCCACTTCAAAGAACATGTCAGAACTAAACCTTGGTGCAATTGCAAAAAGGATGTTCTAATGCATGCATTGGCTTTTGTTTTGTTTTTTTGCATTTTAATTTTTTTTTTTTTTTTTTGGTTGTGCCAGCAACATGTGAAAGCTCCCAGGCCAGTGAACGAACCTGCACCACAGCAGCCACAGCAGTGACATTGCCAGACCCTTAACCTACTGGTGCCACAAGAGCAGTCCCAGCACTGTTTAGAAAGCAAATTTAAACAATCAGGAAACAAGCTAAACATCCTTTCATAGAGGAGTATATAAACAAATTATGATACAACCATAATCTTAAGCAGCTGTTAAAAGTAGGTAGACTTACAGGTACTAACAATACTCTACAACATATTATGAAACATAAAAAACCACTTCTGCCTAAATATGTAAAGGCAAATTTTTTTTTTGCCTTTTTGTCATTTTAGGGCCACACCCGTGGCATGTGGAGGTTCCCAGGCTAGGGGTCTAATCGGAGCTGTAGCCACTGGCCTACACCGCAGCCACAGCAACGCAGGATCCGAGCCGCGTCTGCGACCTACACCACAGCTCACGGCAACGCCGGATCGTTGACCCACTGAGCAAGGCCAGGGATCGAACCCGCAACCTCATGGTTCCTAGTCGGATTCGTTAACCACTGAGCCACGACGGGAACTCCTAAAGGCAAATTTTTTTGTATCCAGAGAAAACTTCATTTCCAACTGTCAAAAATAGTTATACATGGCAGTTTGTAAAAAGGATTCACTTATGTGAATTAATTTCAACAAACATCCATCCTGTAACTTTAAAAAATGTCTCCCAAATTTTCAGTAACTCCAACTTGGTTTTGATTTTAAAATGTAAAGATAAATATTTAAAAGTAGAATATTCTACAGTCTCATTTTTAAAATAAAAGACACCTAGGAGAATTTACAATACTCCTGCCAAAAATAAACATAACAAAACTAGCAAATTTTTAACATTTAGAAACAAAGTGCTGAGTGGTTTAGATATTACAACTATGTATCTTTAAATAGAAGAGAAAATAAAACTCTTTATAAATGGGTACTCTTCCAATGAGAACTAAATATCAAGATCTTTTTCTTTTTTTAAATTGAGATATAATTGATGTACAATATCACAGACAGATTTGGGGTGTACAACATAGTAATTCACAAACTTTAAAGGTTAAGCTCTACCTGTAGTTATAAAATATTGGCTATATTCCCTGTGCTGTATAGTACATTCTTATAGCTTATTTATTTTATATATAGTAGTTTGTACTTCTTAATCCCCTTCCCCTAGTTTATCCCCCCTGCCTTCTCTGTCCCCACTGTTAACCACTAGTTTGTTCTCTACATCTGTGTATCTATTTTTTTGTTGTTGTTGTTATATTTACTAATCTGTTGTTTTGTTTTGTTTTGCTTTATCTAGGGCCACACCCGCGGCATATGGAGGTTCCCAGGCTAGGGGTCTAACAGGAGCTGTAGCTCCCGGCCTTCGCCACAGCCACAGCAATGCGGGATCCAAGCCGCATCTGCAACCTACACCACAGCACACAGCAACGCCAGATCCTTAACCTGCTGAGCAAGGCCAGGGATCGAACCCACAACCTCACGGTTCCTAGTTGGATTCGTTAACCACTGAGCCACGATGGGAACTCCCTGTTGTATTTTTTTGGATTCCACATATATTGCTATCGCAGCATTTGTCTTTCTCTGACTTACTTCATTCAGTAAATGTTTGTTGAATGAATGGACTAATGAACACAAAGGCAAGAAAGACTCAATAAACACGACGCGTCATGCAATGCCTCAGAAAGCTCATGAGGACTAATAACCTATAAGAATCAAAATGCATACACTGACTGAATATTTGAGTGCCTAATACGTAAGTACTAAGTGAACCTATAAAACACTAAAAATATTACATATGAATTACGCATGCTATATCCCTTTTAAGAGATTTGGCAGAAATTGATGAGCATAATAATTTTCTTTTTGGATATTAACTTTACCAAATTGTGCAAAAGTAACAGTGGTTAAGTGTGGAGCACAGAGGAGATACTCTACTGAGGTGGACAGAGTAGTTAAATGAAAAAAATGCCTCCTGTCTAGGAATGGTCCAGTTATAAAAACAAACATGATATATATGACAGGCAGTGAGACTAGCCTGGCTTGAAGAGACTGCATGATGGGTGTCATGGAAAATAAGACTGGAAAGGGACAACAGGGCCATATGGAGAGCTTCAAAGATAAGTAAAGGAGCTAGGCAATAATGAGTTACCATAGGTTCCTGATCAGAGAAGAAATATTCAGATAGCAGTCCTTTAAAACTGGACTGTCATAATACTGTCACTTCAATCTTAATCATTTCCAAAGATTACCAAGAAGAAAAACTGAAATATAGCAACTACTTTTTTTCCCCTCCCATCTGCAGCATATGGAAATTCCTGGGCCAGGGGACTAGTCCCAGCCACATCTGCAACCTACGCCACAGCTGCAGCAATGACAGATATTTAACCCACTGTGCAGGGCTGGGGATCATATTTGCGCCCCCTCCCTGTATAATTCTAGATACTTAACCTGCTGTGCCACAGTGGGAACTCATAGCAACTACTTTTCATGGAGTGTTTACTACGTGTTAGATATTTATTAAATATTTTACATATGTCATGAGGTAGGAATTGTAACTCCCATTTTGAAGATGAGAGAAACAACTAGGAAACAGCAGGGGCCTGGCTAATAATTATTGGAGTACTTTATTTTGCCTTCAGCTCATGAAAGCCTGATCTAGCATCATGTCAGCAAATCCAAGAAGGAACAAACAGGGAAATCTGAGGAATTCTGAAGAAGATAATACAGAACTACATGACAGAATACAAGAGATTTTTTTTTTAAGAGTATTAAATAATTCCATAGAGTTCCTACTGTGACTCAGAGGTAACAAACCCAACTAGTATCTGTGAGAATGTGGGTTAAATCCCTGGACCCACTCAGTGAATTAAGGATCCAGCATTGCCGCAAGCTGCAGCGTAGGTCGCAGATGCAGCTTGGACCCTGCATTTCTGTGGCTGTGGTGTAGCCCAAGGGCTGCAGCTCCAATTCGACCCCTTGACCTGGGAACTTCCATATGCCATGGGTAAGGCCACAAAAAGACAATTAATTACTTAATTAAATTATTAGCAAGCTAGCCCACAGAGCATATTAAATCGTTATGCTTCCTGTGTGTGTCTGTGCTTACATACACATCAACGTAAAAATTACTTTTTTTTTTTTTAATGCCTGCACCTGTAGCATACGGAAGTTCTAATCTGAACTGCAACTGTGACCTATGCCACAAATGCAGCAATGCTGGATCTGCAACCTACTGCGCCTGGCAGGAATGGAACCCGTGCCACCACAGACAATGCCGGATCTTTAACCCGCTGCGATACAGCAGGAACTCGTAAATTACCATTTTAAAATATGCAGTTCAGTGCCATCAAGTACACTGACATCATCGTGTAACCATCACCACCATCCATCCCCAGAACTTTGTCATCATCCCAAACTCCATACCCATTAAACAGTAACTCCCTGTCCCCTCCTCTCTTCAGCTCCTGGCAACTACCACTCTACTTTCTCTCTCTCTGAATTAGACTCTTCTAGGTATCTCATACAAGTGTAATCACGCAATATTTATTTTTTTGTGTGTTGTTTCACCTAGCATAATGTCGTCAACATTCATTACCATTAAGTTACTTGTAAGTTAAATAAAATGTGAAATTCTAACCCACACACCATTAAGCATCTCTATGAGGAATTATATTCCAAAATTACATTATGATTTATGAAACAAACTTAGAAGAGGGAACTGTAGGAGTTTCTGTCGTGGCTCAGTGGTTAACGAATCCGACTAGGAACCATGAGGTTGTGGGTTCGATCCCTGGCCTTGCTCAGTGGGTTAAGGATCCGGCGTTGCCGTGAGCTGTGGTGTAGGTCCGGCGTTGCTGTGATTCTGGTATAGGCCAGCGGCTATAGCTCTGATTAGACCCCTAGCCTGGGACTCTCCATACGCCGTGGGTGCGGCCCTAGAAAAGGCAAAAAGACACACACACAAAAAAAGAGGGAACTGTATTTACTGGAAAAATAAAAAGCAATGGGGGAAGCGGTAAGGCAGACAGACAGACAAATTGAAATCTGAAGGACCCACAGGAAAGTAAACTTCAGATTCAGTAATAAGGAAGAGAGCAGCTTGCTTGATTTTGACTAGACCAAAGGATCTATTTGGAAAGATATTATCAGGTATCTCAAAGCGAAAGCTAAGAAAGCAGTCCCAAAAAACAGACTGCAAACATAACATTGCTGGATCAACCAAGAAAAGTCATGACATGGCACTGTTGCTTTTTGGCAAGAGACAGCAAGATACTGAAAAAAAGCTTTAAAAATAAATACGAAATAGAAGGATAAATTCCACTTTCCCTTGACTTCTATCTGAAAAGCCAGCAGATGGGAGAGGCAATACTTAGTAAAACTGTATTGATCAATTCATAAATAACATCAATCTTTCTCCAAACAATGCACCAAGAGGGTCATTCTGGAAAAAAAAATTCCTTGTTCTCTATACAGCAACATGAATCAAACATTTAAGATGAAAATAATAAAAGGAAACACAAATTTGGAAAAGTATGCCGTATCAGTGAATTCCTTAAAACAACTGAAGAAAAAGTTTCCTAAATACTGACTATTCTAAGAGAATATTAGTAGCTAAAACTAAAATTTGTTTGCCTTCATAGAAATTAAACCAACTACCTCAAATCTATGTATTAGGAGAAGACAAAAGAAAATAAGTTACTGTACAAGTTACTATCTAGAGTAGCAGAATTTTACAAGTAACTATTGCTTTATACACTATCTATACATTTATCAAACTTATATATATAAACAAGCTTCAGAGCACTACCAAGATCCTTCTACCTTTGAAGCAAAACAGGACAACAACACTGGAGAAACTAAAATAAAAAACCTAGGAGAAAACTTTAGAAATTAAAAGCTAGAAATGTAATACTCTTGAGCTGTAAGAGTACAACTAAGATATTAATTAATTAATTAATTAATTATTTTAGGGCTGCACCCACAGCATATGGAGGTTCCCAGGCTAGGGGTCGAATTGGAGCTGCAGCCACTGGCCTATGCCACAGCCACAGCCACACCAGATCTGAGCCACTTCTGCAACCTACACCACAGCTCACGGCAACGCCAGATCCTTAACCCACTTAGTGAGGCCAGGGATCGAACCTGCGTCCTCATGGATACCAGTCAGATTCATTTCCGCTGAGCCACAGAGGGAACTCCATTGGCAATTTTAAAATGATCTGTCTAGCAGTTCTCTTCGTGGATCAGTGGTTAACGAATCCGACTAAGAACCATGAGGTTGCAGGTTCGATCCCTGGCCTTGCTCAGTGGGTTAAGGATCTGGCGTTGCCGTGAGCTGTGGTGTATGTAGGTTGCAGATGCGGCTCGGATCCCACGTTGCTGTGGCTGTGGCGAAGGCCGGCGGCTACAGCTCCTGTTAGACCCCTAGCCTGGGAACCTCCATATGCCGCGGGTGCGGCTCTACATAAAGGCAAAAAGACAAAAAAATAAAAAATAAAAATAAAATAAAATAAAATGATCTGTCTATAGGTCTTATCTTCCTACATGTATCAAACTGTCACAATATAGAAGAATGAGCAAACACATCACCTTCACTCTTCTTTCAACCACTACCTTAAAGCACTCATTTTCAGCAAGATATGGACAGTCTTCAGTACTATACCACTTACAGACTGCACTTAATCCAAAAATTCATAAAATTTGTACTGTCAGGTGACAACATACCTAAATTAATTATCAAATACCAAAGCACTAAGATGAAACCTATATTGAAAATAATTTCAATATGAGAGATGCTAAGCAGTCTCAACCCACATAAATAGGTTCTATAAAATAGTTTAGTATAGTTCTGGATTAAGCTGTCAGCTTCACCTCAAAAAGAAAAGGATTTTCTCATTTTTTTTATTACTGGGAGACAGGAGACAGTACCAAAAATCACTTATAGTCAACATTCTAAGGGACTGACAACTAAATGTTTATTAAATGTGATCAAATTAATATTACCATAAAGTATTTCTTCTGCCAGTTTACAAAACAAAAACAAAAGCATCATCACTCTAGAGTTGTCACCATTTAGTAATCTGAGATACTTTAATTGCAGCTGCAATGTTTGTGTATACTGCTGTCCATATGAGTCACTCTCGGAAAGGTTCTCCCAAGACTGGCGGATTTTTGAGAATGCAGAAACTATAACTAGGGCATACTGTGTGGGAAGTGTTATGACAGTGAATGAATAAAAGGGGAAAAGAACTCATGACAGAAATTTTTTAAAGTTTTTATAAAAAGCAGGTTGCTCACACAAAGCAGATTTCTTTTTTTTTTTTTTTCTGCAGAATAACAGCAAATGCTGGGGAAAGCCACCCTGGCTCTGAGAAGCCTTCCTTGACTCCTGTGGTTGGAGTCAGTGCATTTCTTACTCTATAATATATTTAACTAGTTTTTTAGTCTGGCTTTTGACCAGACTGTAGACAACTTGAGACCAAAAGCTGTCTTAACTTAGAATTATTAGTACCTACTTCCCAAAATGTCCAGAACACAGAGGAGGGCCCTCAATAGGTATTTTCATAAAACTGATTATTAAATAACCAATCTTATATTTACCCTCTATTTTACAAAACACTATCACAAACATTACTCTTTTGCTTCACATAACAATGTTGTGAAGTGGGAAGGGCATTATTTAAACAAATGGCTTCTGATTTTATAAAGAGACTGAGACAACCCTGAAATCACAAAGAAAATCACATATTTGTCCATCTCTGAGATAAATTCTCCTCAGGACCTCAGTATTGTCATAAAACCCAGAAATCTCGCTAGCATTTTCACAATAGGGAGCAATCATACAGCTCTGAGTCTTACAGAAGGGTTTTAAGTATAAAAAGCAGTGCCAGAGAAGGCTCTACTAGAAATCAGACATTTAAGAAGCATCCTAGCTCTTTTTCCTGAACCTTTTTGGTGACTCTTGAGAAGGTAAGAAATTGCAAAAGGCAAAATGCTGGAGAGTGAATGATGTCATGGATGTCACGAAGTTGCATCAATACCTGATGATGATTTAGCACAACAATGCAACACTTTATGCCAAGAAGCATAACGTCAAACCACCAGGATGTTTCACTGCATTAATTTCATGACTATTAGCAAATTGAAATGTAGAGTGGCTCTGCAATTTTCCAAAACGGAGAAGTTGTTGGTTTAGGTTTATATCCTTAACAAAGGCACTGAGAAAATCTAAAGTCTATAGGGAAGAGGCTTTAAGATAAAAAATGGCCAAAGAATTAGCTAGTGTTAAACAGTTGTCATTTCCACAATTAAAAGCTTTCTGAAGTAGACAAAACATCCATGGATCAGTGTAGACTGAGTAATATATTTATACCAAGTTTGCCAAAAGCAAACAGTTTCGGGATATAAAATGACAACATACAACAGAAAGGAAACCAATTAGATTATACACATGAATACGTTCAAAATTAGGGATGTGACACTGGCCATCACTGGTCACCATAAAAGCTATGGGCTGAATCTTAAATATTCAATTCTAAATGATGCTATTTCCTCTCGAATTTCCCTTGTCCCTTTAAACCCATGATATCATCATTCTTAAGCACAAGCAAAACAAATTTAAGTTACAAAAGGTATTTGGAGTGTCCAAGCCAAAGCCATCACCTCAACAATTCCACAGCACAACTGCAATTGAAGCCATCATTCCTCAAGCCAGTTTGAAGAGACCACAAGCTTCAAACCGGCTTGCCTAAGTGAGAGAAACAAAATCAAAGTCTCCAAATTAGCATCTGAACAACAACAACAAAAGTTGTTCTCAAAAAGGCTAACAAGTACAGTACAAAGTCCCAGCCAGCAAGTGAGAACTGGGGATGTGTCTGAATCTTCACAATGAGCAATCGGAACCCACCACAGAAAAGTCCAAAGACTTTGGCAATTAAAAAATGAAGCTTTTATTTTCCTAATAAAATTCGGGAGATAACAGACAAAAGCAATTGCGTATTCTGAATCTTAACAATCCAAAGGTTTGAATTCAAAGGAACGAGGACTTCATTAGCACCGAAGTTACTCTGCAGAGACCACCAACATCTTACATTTTTTTCTCCGTTTACAAATTGGTTCCCACCCTCCACGATTCCCTCTGTACAGTTCTCATCAGAAGCCTTCCACAGTCACAACGTGGATTGCAGTCTCAATCAAGGAGAGCCTCAGTTTCGACTTCGCTAGCTGTACATTCAAAAAGCTAAAGGGTAGGAAAGGCTGCTTGTGTTTTATTTTTTAAGCCAATTCCAAAATCTTCCCTTTGCAACTTCACCTTCCAGAGATGCTGGCCGCTCTCCGCGGCCCCAATTTTTTGGAGGACATCTGCTCCTCTCCCAAGGCGTTAAAGATTTGAGGGTGGGGTGGAATATAATCCGAGACCCCAAAGCCATCCTTACCCTGGTCACACACCCTTTCGTGGCCCCGGTGGGGGGACGAGAACCGCCCTGCTAGAGAGAGGCCGGGTTCGCCTTCATCCCAAGGATTGGCTAGAAAGGGGCTCTCCTCCTCCCTGCCTAACCTGAGGAGGCCGAGGATGTCTAAAGCAAGGCCCCCAGGCCAGCCGTCACCGACCCCCGCACCCGGGTGCAGGGCCTACGCCGGACCCAGGGCATAAAGGGCAGAAGGCGCCGGCTCCCCGCCGCGGCCCACGGAGAGGAAGAAGCCTCACCTGGCCCAGCCCGCGCCACGCTCTCAAGTACGCTCTGCTGGCGAAGGCAGTGAGGGAGCCGGGGATGGGACCGGAGCAGAGGCGCTCCGCCCCAGGCCGCGCTTGCCGCACTCGGGGGTGCTCACAGCTGGCGGGACACCCAATCGCCCGGAGCCGCCATCTTCCTCCACTCAAACGCCGCCGCCGCTGCTGCTCTGGCCGGGAGAAGACAGCACGAAGCGCGCATGCGCCGGGGATCGGCGCGGAGGACGCGCGCGCACTTACGTCAGCTCGGCGGGCCCGCGGGAGGAGGCCTGTGGGCGGTGGCGGGTTGGGAAGGTACGTGCCGCACCCTAGACCCCCGCCGAGGTTGTTCCAGGTCGGCGTGTTGCTTGGGGAAGCAAAGCCTGCAAGAAAGGTCGTGCTTAGGTGCCGGCCTCCCTCGGGTGCCTACAAACGGCCTTAGAGCTGCACTCACTCTCCTTTGTACAGCCTGGGATAACTAATCAATTTTCCCAACGGCTTGAGAATATGACACGTGGAATTAATTCGTTTGTACCTCCTAAGGGCCCCGTGAACACAGGGGGTGGCTGTAGGGGATGGAAGTGCTCTTGGATGTAAAGTGAGAGAAGTCTCTCGTAACTGAGTACCCACACAGTATGAGTTGGTATCAGCTCCATTTTTCAGATGAGGAAACTGAGGCACAGGATGCATCATTTTCCCAAAGCCATATATCTGGGGAGTTGGGATGAGGAGGCAGGACTTGAACTCCGTAACTGGTTCCCAGACTCTGGTACTGAGGAGGTGGGTTCCAGGAAAATCTCCCTTCTGAGGGAGCAACCTGGTGTGTAGGTGAGAGCCTTCATTAACTATATGTACTGCCTAACGGCTTCACTTGTCACCCCTTGCATCTAAAAGCTGAAGCAGGGGAGTTCCCATAGTGGCTCAGTGGTTAACGAATCTGACTAAGAACAATGAAGTTGCGGGTTCAATCCCTGGCCTTGCTCAATGGGTTAAGGATCCGGCGTTGCCGTGAGCTGTGGTGTAGGTCGCAGACGCGGCTCGGATCCCGTGTTGCTGTGGCTGTGGTGTAGGCCGGCAGCTACAACTCCTGTTAGACCCCTAGCCTGGGAACCTCCACGTGCCGCTGGTGCGGCCCTAGATAAAGCAAAAAGACCAGAACAAAACAAAAAAACTGAAGCAGGAGTTCCCAGTGTGGTTCAGCAAGTTAAGAACCCGACATGGGTCAATGAGGATGAGGCCTCGCTTAGCATTGTAGGTCGGAGGCTACAGCTTGGATTCGACCACTAGCCTGGAAACTTCCATAGGTCACAGATGTGACAAAAAAAAAAAAAAATCCTTCAGTGCCGAATATTTAATTAGTTTCCAATCTTTTGTGGTTAAAAACAGAGCAGCAATGAATAAATATCCTCATACTTTTATTTGCATGTGAGCAAATATATCTACAGGGAAATGTCCTAGAAATGCAATTGCTAGGTTAACAGACATATACATTTTCAGTTTTGGTAAGTTGAAATTCCCACTGTGGTGCAGTGGGTTAATGATCCAGCTTGTCTCTGTGGCAGTGCTGCTTCAATCCCTGGCCCAGCCAAGTGGGTTAATGATCCAGTGTTGTTGCAGCTGTGGCGTAGCTTGCAGCTGTGGCTCAGATTCAGTCTCTGGCCTGGGAACTTTCACATCCCTGGAGGGCAGCAGAAAAAGAAAAAAAAAATTGGTAAGTTCCCATTTATTTCTTAACTGTCTGCATTGCCTCAGCTTGGAGATCAGATGGGAAGTTTTCTCCTGAGGGTTTTTGCTCCTTATATTCCTATCACTTATCAGAGTGCTTCATGTGGTGATTCAAAAGTGCCTGCAGTTCTGAATGCAAATCGCTAAGCCCCCAACTTGAATGGTATAACAAACATATTTCACAAGAAAGAGAAGCTCATGCTTTAGGGTTTCTGCCTGTGCCCATATATGCCACTGCCTCAACTTTTGGGGCATTCCCCCTGGAGGAAAAAAACCGCCACCACTTCAAATTTTTTAAATTATTATAATTGTTCTATTTTATTACTAGCTATTGTCAGTTCCTGTTTTAGATCTTACTTGGTTCCACCCCCTCATTTTACAGATGAGAAAGGGACTTGCCCCAGATCACAGGAGGCCTATATGATTAACTGCCCCCCCCAACGACGCATTTGGTGGAACAAAAGCTGTTTCCTTTGCAGCATCTTCAAATGATCTCCAAGATCTCTCTTTCTGGTCTCAGAAGATGCAGTTTTTGGAATGCTCAACAAATTTGTTTGTTGTTTTTTTGGGGGGGGGATTGTGGCAGCGCCTATAACATGTGGACGTTCCTGGGCCGAACCTGCTCCAGCAGAGACCCAAGCTGCTGCAGTGACAATGCCAGATCCTTAACCTGCTGTGCCACAAGGGAACTCCACAAATTCCTTTAAAGCTCATTTCCAAATGCAACAAAATTGTAAGAAACTATCTCCCTCTGCTGATTACATACTGTAACTACAAAGCCTGAAACACCTTCGAGGCTTTTCGTTTGTGAAAAACTAATCACAACTCAAGAATGAGACTTAGGGATGCTGATCTATCCACCATGCTGCTGCCAAGGCTCAGTGTGGATAATTTACTTAAAAGAATGAATTCAGGGAGTTCCCTTCGTGGCTCAGTGGTTAACGAATCCGACTAAGAACCATGAGGTTGAGGGTTCGATCCCTGGCCTTGCTCAGTGGGTTAAGGATCCGGCGTTGCCGTGAGCTGTGGTGTATGTAGGTTGCAGACGCGGCTCGGGTCCCGCGTTGCTGTGGCTGTGGCGAAGGCCGGCAGCTACAGCTTCTGTTAGACCCCCAGCCTGGGAACCTCCATATGCCGCGCTCTACATAAAGGCAATAAGACAAAAAAAAAAAAAGGAATGAATTCACAGGAGGATGTATTCAAAGTAAATATAGTTCCAGAGAGTGAACAAGACAAAATCCTTTATCTTTGAAGTTGGTCAAGCTGTTAACAGTGCTATTTTATATTATTTGAGCTGCTAGAGGAATCCCTGTGTTAAGTGCCAATAAGAAACCTACCTGTATGAATCGAAAATACCAGGACCTTTCAGGGCTGGAAATCAACCTTGGGAGTCACCAACAGTGGATGGCATCTAGATAAAAACAGTGGACCGAGGGCAGACCCAGGGATGATTGATATTCCAGAGACAGGAAGTCGTGAAACCAGAGAATTAGTAAGCATGTTATTTATTTACTCATTCATTTATTTATTCTCATTTTGGCCACCCTGCAGCATATGGAGTTCCTAGGCCAGGGATCAGATCCGAGCCACAGTTGCAACCTAAGCTGCAGCTGCAGTAACGGCAGATCCTTAACCCATTGTGCCACGTGGGGCACTGAACCTTCGTCCCAGCACTCCAGAGAGGCTGCCAACCCCATTGCGTCACAGCAGAAACTCCTATTTATTTTTATTTTTATTTTTGGTCTTTTTTTGTCTTTTTAGGGCCACACCTGCGGCATATGGAGCTTCCCAGGCTAGGGGTCTAATCAGAGCTGTAGCCACCAGTCTATGCAAGAGGCACAGCAACGCATGATCCAAGTCGCATCTGCAACCTACACCACAGCTCACGGCAACGCCGGATCCTTAACCCACCGAGCAAGGCCAGGGATCGAACCCACAACCTCATCGTTCCTAGTCGGATTCGTTAACCACTGAGTCACGACGGGAACTCCGGGAATTCCATTACTTTAACTTTCCGTTTTTTTGTTTTGTTTTGTTTTTTTAGGGCTGCATCTGCAGCATATGGAGATTCCCAGGCTAGAGGTCTAATCGGAACTGTAGCTGCTGGCCTATGCCAGAGCCACAGCAACGCCAGATCCGAGCTGCATCTGCAACCTACACCACAGCTCACGGCAACGCCAGGTCATTAACCCACTGTGCGATGCCAGGGATCGAACCCGCAGTCTCATGCTTCCTAGTCAGATTCATTTCCGCTGCGCCATGACGGGAACTCCCCGTTACTTTAACTTCTAAATAGACTAGCAGAAGTTCCCTTGTGGAGCAGGGGTTAAGATTCTGGTATTGTCACTGCAGCTGCACTGTTGAAATATGGGCTTGATCTCAGGCCTGGAAACCTCCACATGCTGCAGGTGCAGCCAAAAAAAGAGACGAATTAACAGTCTTTGAAGCTGTCATTTTATAAAGATTAATAAACACATTCTAAGTCAGATAACTTTATTATAGCTGTGAAATGCAACACTACCAAATCATATTTTTAATACTGAGGCCTGCAGATAGATATGTCAGTAAGAAAAAAAAAAATCACAAACTGTTTTTTCTTCTGCTTTTGTGTTTTGGGAAAGGATGATTACAGAAGTGTGAATTATAAATCTACTTAAGGTGGGGAGTTCCCGTCGTGGCGCAGTGGAAAGGAATCTGACTAGGAACCATGAGGTTGCAGGTTCAATCCATGGCCTTGCTCAGTGCTGGATTAAGGATTCAGCATTGCCGTGAACTGTGGTGTAAGTTGCAGACACGGTTCAGATCCTGCATAGCTGTGACTGTGGCACAGACCAGCAGCTGTAGCTCTGATTCAACCCCTAGCCTGAAAACCTCCATATGCCATGGATGTGGCCCCATAAAAGCAAAAAAAAAACATCTTCTTAAGGTGGGAGTTCCCATTGTGACTTAGTGGAAACAAACCTGACTAGTATCTGTGAGGATCCAGGTTCAATCCCTGGCCCTGCTCAGTGGGTTAAGGATCCAGTGTTGCTAAAAGCTGTGGTATAGGTTGCAGATATGACTCAGATCTAGCATTGCTGTGGCTGTGGCGCAGGCCTGCAGCTGCAGCTCCAATTTGACCCCTAGCCTGGGAACTTCCATATGCCACAGGTGTGGCCATAAAAAACAATAATAATAATAATAATAATAATAATAATAAAATCTTCTTAAGGCAGGCAAGGCCCCTTGACGATAACAGCTTTACTGTGGGTCAAGCATTTTCTTAAGCTTTTCAACATAGTAACTTGTTTAATCCTCGCAATCTACCTTTGAAGCAGCTATTATTATCTTTTTTTACACTTGGGGAGACTGAGGCACAGAAACCCTAAGTAACTTCCCTAAGATCACACAGCATGTTAAAGATGGAAGCGTCCAAAGATTGACTTGAAAATCCAGGGTCTCCAGATCTATACTGTAGAAAATTAAAACATACCACTGTTTAGGAAGACACATAAAGTAAGCTTCTAAGGTAATATTAAGGTATGGATCTGTCATTAACGACTCAGGAGAACTTCAGTAGTTCTGGTCATCCAGCTTGGGTGCAAATTTATCAACTAATGTTAATTTTTTCTTTTTACAGCCACACCTGTGGCAAATGGAAATTCCTGGACTAGGGGTCAAATCAGAGCTGCAGCCGCCAGTCATTGCTACAGCAAGAGCAATGCCAGATCCAAGCCAAATTTGTAGCCTACATTGCAGCTTGCAGTAACACTGGATCGTTTAACCTACTGAGGCCAGGGTTTGAACTCACATCCTTGCAGACCCTATGAACCCTATGTCGGGTTCTTCATGTGCTGAGCCACAATGGGAACTCCTTTATCAACTAATGTTAATAGAGGATGTAAAGTAGTCTTAGTAGATGCTTGGAATACTGCTTTATGAGCAACGATTACTGTAATCATTTCCACTCTATCAGATAAAAATAATGTTTTATGCATCAGCAGATATTTTCATCCTTTTGTTACCAAGAAGAGCCCTCTGTCTGACACACATAGAAGCCAATACTATGGCAGCAGCTTTTGAAAAAAGCAAGTTTTATTGTGAAGTCAATAGAACAGGAGGCAGGGCTCAAATCTGTCTCCCTATCCAGTGTTCAGGGCAAAAGGTAAAGGGTGAGGGGAACTTCAAACTTGGCAGAAACTGACTGGCTAGTCTTAAAGTTCAGAAGCTGATTGGAATCAAGCTACTTGGGGAGCTAGAAGCCAGATTTTTCTTTTCCTTGGCCACACCTGGAGCAGGCCGAAATGGAAATCACACCATAGCAGTGACAACGCCGGATCCTTAACATGCTGAGCCACCAGGGAACTGCCAGGTTTTTCTTACTGAAGAACTTCTTGCTTGGTGAAGGGCTCCAGCAGCAACATTTCTATTGTTTGAGTTCCTGGGCCGAAATGGAAATCACAGCATAGCAGTGACAACGCTGGATCCTTAACATGCTGAGCCACCAGGGAACTGCCAGGTTTTTCTTACTGAAGAACTTCTTGCTTGGTGAAGGGCTCCAGCAGCAACATTTCTATTGTTTGAGTTCTGAAGACTTGAAGATTCTTGGTTCCGGGGTCGTCCCTGGAGCCATGGGTTTCCATCTTGTATGTGCGTTATGCTATCTCTGTAAAATAACTCAAGGTTTGATTAAACAACAATCTATTTAAGGAGGCAAAACCAGTGAAAGCAGGTCAATGTTTTATGTGCTGTTTCTATTCCCCCCTTTTCTTTATACATTCCTCAATCTTAAGGGAAATAGGGCGACGACCGCTCTAGCTGCTTCCTGCTGATTAGGGGCGTAGGTTAGGGGCACAGAGGAATGAAATTATTTTTACACTGGACTGTAAATGTTCATAAGTCCCACCTTGAACTCTTAAGTCTTGGGCAATCATCATGCGAGTCTGGGAGACCTTTTTAAATATATGAGACAGACGATAAGTAAAAAATTTGGTGAGTAAAGGGGTTAATCCTAATAGACACAAAACTATGAGTCCTAATTTTAACAGTTCTCCAAAAACATACCTTATTCCTTTGGGAATCCATGAAAACACATTATTCTTAACATTTTGAGTGATCTGATTTGGATGTATATAGGCTTAATTGAGACTTTCTGGGCAGAAGCTGTCTACTCTTGAAATGTCCTCTTCTCTTCCTGGCCAGGTAGAGTCTTAGCTGTCCCATTTCTTTGCTTTTCTTTTTTGGCCGCCCCTTAATCGACTAGAAGGATAATATTTATAGAAAATAAGAGAGCACCAAGAAACTGTACATTTTATAGTATCCAATTCTTTTGGAGTGGGATCATTTTCAAGACTGCAATAATACTTAGTCTTAAGGAAGGGTCTCCCATATAACATTAGGGGCTCAAGTGGAGCTTGCTTCTAGGGGTTACTCTCACCCTTGGCAGGGCAACTGTTAAGACCTTATCTCAAGTGAAGTTGGCTTCTTGATGTACTTTGCGATTGTCTCTTAAAAGGTGTGATTCATCATTTCAGTCACAAGGGCTCCATGAAGCATTTGACTTGCACTGTATTCTGAGAGGCTCAGATCCTCGTTGAGTTATCTTGGCTATGAAAGCTCCTCCACCGTCACTCTGAATTGAAAGAGGGAACCCCAAAGGTTAATTTCTTTTAGTAAGGCCTTTTTTTGGAGCGGGAGTCTGCAGGTGCAGCATATGGAAGTTCCCAGGCTAGGGGTAGAATCTGAGCTGCAGTTGCTGGCCTACACCACAGCCACAGCAACTTGGGATCTGTGCCTCGTCTGTGACCTACACCGCAGCTCTCAGCAATGCTGAATCCTTTAACCCACTGAACACGGCCAGGTATCGAACCCGCATCCTCATGGATACTAGTTGGGTTCCCAATCTCCTGAGCCACAATGGGAACTCCCTAGTAAGGCCTTTTTACCTAGGAAGCTTTCTCCAGTGTGGAAAAGCTTCGAGCCATTCTGTGAAAGTGTCCTCCAATACCAGTAGATATCTAGAATGTCCCATGGCACTTGACATAAGAGTCTCTTTGCCAGTCTTCTTCATGTTCTGTCCCTCAAGTTCACACCCTTTTTATTATTGGAGGTGGCCCAATTTTAGGAGTGTTTCTGATGTAAATGAGGCCATTCTGTATTACTTCTGGACGGTCCTTTGCATGTATGGACTGAGGATAATCAACTTTGGAGCCAATGGTAGGTTACATCTTTCCCATAATGGGTTCCTTGATGTAGAGAAGTAATAATTCTTTCCATTAAATGCTGGGGTGTGAGCACTAGTCCCTATTCATTACATATCCAGCCTTCTTTTGGTTGTTTGGCTCATCATCCAGGTCTGAACAGTCAGCATAAAATCCCCATTTGTCTGCTCTTTCCAGATCCATTTCTGAATAACATGAGCCTTAAACAGGGATAGGTCCATACCTGGAATGAGCACTAAGGGTGTTCGATTCTGGCTGCCTGTTTGGCAGCCCGTTCAGCCAAATTATTGCCTCTAGCTATATGGCCATCAGTCTCTTGGCATGGGCAATGTACTATGGCTACTTCTTCCGGCATTAAAACAGATTTTAATAAGGCCAGTATCTCCTCTGAATGTTCAATATTTTTTCTTCCTGATGCTTTCTTTTTCCACATGGCCCCACATACGTGCACGACAGAGAAGACATACTACTCAGAATCAGTATATATGGTGACCTTTTTCCCAGCTCCAAGATGCAGAGCTCTCCTGAGGGCTATCAGCTCTGCCTTCTGGGCAGATGTACCTGGAGGGAGGGCTTCTGCTTCTAGGACTTCCTCATGGGTTTGCACGGCGTACCCAGCTTTTCGGAGTCCATGGTCCATGAAGCTGCTCCCATGGGTAAACATTTCCATATCTGGATTCTCTAACGGCTGATCAGTCAGGTCAGGTCTGCTAAAATAATCTTCTTTAATTTTTTGGATACAGTCATGAACGGGTTCTTCTGTTGTCCTGGGGAGCAGAGTGGTTGGGTTTAAAGCAGATACCTCCTTTAATGTTACATTCGGGTTGTTAAAGAGTATGGCCTGGTATTTAGTCAGCCTCCTGGAAGTAAGCCAGTACCTGCCCCTTTGTTCAAGTAAAGGTTGCACACGATGTGGGGTGTGCACGGTGATGGGATGGCCCAGGGTAAATTTTTCAGCTTGCTGTGAAAGGTCACAGGTTGCAGCCACAGCCTGGAGGCAAACTGGCCATCTTTGAGTTACAGCATCCAATTGTTTGGAAAAGTAAGCTACTGGCCTTCTGGGATAATCTAAATTTTGAGTGAGCACTCCAAGACTCAGGCCCTGTCTTTCATGCACAAAAAGATCAAATGGCTTTCTTATGTCTGGGAGACCAAGTGCTGGAGCTGTTAAAATTTTCTCCTTGATGGTATGGAATGCCTCACGGCATTCTGCAGTCCAGCCCAATGGCTCACCAACACTCCGTTTGAGAGCCTCATACAGAGGTTTGACTATGAGTCCAAAGTTAGGAATCCAAATCCGACAAAACTCAGC
The DNA here is from genome assembly GCA_004024745.2 of Catagonus wagneri. Taxonomy (NCBI): domain Eukaryota; kingdom Metazoa; phylum Chordata; class Mammalia; order Artiodactyla; family Tayassuidae; genus Catagonus; species Catagonus wagneri. The sequence continues at coordinate 6,975,751 of PVHT021183551.1, forward strand.
CATTGCTAAGAATCTTCTCAATTGCTTTCTGGTGGCAGGTACCTCCACCCCAGCTAATGCTTCCCTTCGACTTGGCAATAAGTTTCTTTGTCCTTTTGATAACTCAATTCCTAGGTATTGTACAGTTGGTTGAGAAATTCGTGCCTTTCCCTTGGAGACTTTATATCCTCGGTCTGCCAAAAAGTTTAAAGTGAGAATTGTATTTTGGTCAGAAGCTTCCTTCGTTTTACTAGCAATGAGTATACCACCCACATACTGGAGTAAGCATCCTTCATTTAATTGGAGATCCTTCAAGTCCTTGGTAAAGGCCTCCACAAAGATGGTGGCGGCATTTTTAAATCCTTGTGGAAGTACTGTCCAGCAATATTGCTGTTTTATATTGGTCTGTGGATCATCCCATTCAAAGGCAAACAGTTCCTGGGACTCGGGACTTAGGGGTATGCAGTAAAAGGCATCTTTTACATTCAGAACTGTAAACCAGCTGAAGTCTCCTGATAAAGCTGTCAGCAAAGTATGAGGATTTGGCACCACCGAAGTTATCTCCTCTACAATTTGGTTGATGGCTCTCAAGTCTTGTACAAAACGGTAGTTTTCAGTCCCAGGTTTTCGTACCAACAGGATGGGGGTGTTATATGGGGACTGACACGGTCGGATTAATTTACATTTAAGAAAGTTGGTTATCAGAGGCTTTATAATTTTCTTTTCGTGGCTCTTTAAAGGGTACTGCTTTACCTTTCGAGCCTGGGCACCTGGACGGAGTCTCACGACTACTGGCTCAGCCGTCTTGGCTCTTCCTGGCGTCCCATCTGCCCAAACATCTGCTCTTACCTTTTGTAGAATTTCTTCGGGGACATCTGGTTGAGACTTGTACCCCAACAGTAATGGTGCAGTTTGAAGGGCACAGTGTTGACCTGGGAGTGCTTTGGTGTCTCCTTTTTCTGCTGAGAAAGGCACTTGGGCATTTAAACGTGTTCGTTGTTCTTGCCCTGACAAGGGACTACAACATTCAGGCACATATGTAAAGTCGTACTTAACAGATGTTTTCTCTATGTGACATTCGAGCCGTGGTAGAAAAGGTTGATGAGAGACTTCCCCATATACACCAGTAATGGACACTCTCTTGAAGGGGAGGGTGCTCTCTCGGTTTCTGGGACATTCCCATGTCCAGTGTCCTTTCTGTCCACAAAAGGCACATTGTTGTGGCCCAACAAATGGATGGCCTTTTCGGCTGGGTTTTGGAGGTCGCCGGGGTCTTGCCCGTGGTCGTTTGTTCTGTCCTCCAGATGTTCTGCTGGGCCTTGACTGGTTACAGCTGTGCAGTGCAACCTGCCTCATGATGCCTTGCTCCTGCTTTCCCCCAATTTTATCTCGGCCTTTGAATGTCTCAGAAGCAATCTGAACCAACTGAGACATTGGCATACACAGTCCCCGTTCCAGTTGTTGTAGTTTCTTTCTTATGTCTGGGGCACTCTGACTGATAAAGATTACCTTGACCAATCCCAGATTATCTGGGTGTTCTGGATCAATATCAGTGTATTTTCGTAAAGCATCAAAAAGCCTCACAAGGAAGGTGAATGGGTCCTCCTTGGGCTCTTGTTGTATATTCTGGACCCTCTTGAAGTTCTCTGCCCCCTTTTGAAGTCCAGTTATTAAACATTCTTTACAATGATTCAGCCTTGCTTGATCCCCTGGGTCACTGGGATCCCATCCTGGTTCAGTTTCAGGGATGGCCAGCTCTGCCTGAGTTCTGATTGGATTATCTGGTTCTAAATCATGGAGCCTTTCAGCTTCCAGGCAGGACTTCTCTAATATCCTGCTGGGTTCCTCCTGACTGAGGAAGATACGCTTGAGGGTCTGTACGTCAGCCGGGTTAGGATGAAAAACAGCAAAAACGGATGTAAAGAGAGTCTCCATCTTCTTAAGATCATCTTGATAAGACGGCATTTTAGCTTTATAATTATGTAAATTAATGACTGATAAAGAAGGTGAGAATCCAAGTGCTCTGGGTGGGCCTTGGTCATCCAAGGCTGCTGGCAACTGCCTTAACGGAAACTGCTCTGCCTGGGGTAGAGTGTCCCCTGGGCCAAACTGAGTACCCTGGAGGGTACAGGGAGGGGAGACCGTTCCTTTGTGACCATCTGGTAAGGGCGACCATTTGGAAAGAGCTGGATCAGCAGCCCTAGGATTGGCAGACGCCTCAGCACCGTCTGCAGGAAGACCCCCATCAGAAGTCAAGGGATCTTCAAGAGATGCCGAGGGAGGGGCTACGGGAAGAGGTGCCGAGGGAGGGGCTACGGGAAGAGGTGCCGGAGGAGGAGCTACGGGAAGAGGTGCCGAGGGAGGGGCTACCGGAAGAGGTGCCGGAGGAGGGGCTACGGGAAGAGGTGCCGAGGGAGGGGCTACCGGAAGAGGTGCCGGAGGAGGGGCTACGGGAAGAGGTGCCGAGGGAGGGGCCACCTCACCAGGTGCCGGCGGCGGAGGCGGAAGCGGTACTAGAACACTTTCAGGCTTTGACTCGGGTAAAACGGGCTTATCCTGAGGTTCGTCCCTCTGAACCATCATATTAAATGTCATATGCACATTCATCCTCTTATATAAAAACATAAATGATTCTACATATGGAATTTCGTCCCATTTCTTCTCTCTCTTACAAAATGAGTCTAATTGTTTAATAGTAGTATAGTTCAAAGACCCATTCTTGGGCCATTTTTCCCCCGATTCCAATTGATATTTGGGCCAGACACTGTTACAAAAGGAAATCATTTTCTTCTTTTTCATAGACTTAGAGCTATACACTGACCAACCTTCAAGAACAATTTTCAAAGGACTACCGTCAGGTATACTGTTATAGTTCCCCATTTTGAAAGGGTTTTTTCCTCAGGATGACCACAGAAAAATGATATAAAACAGATATAATAAAAGTTTGGCTGTGGTCATCCAACAGTTAACCCTAATTAGCCAATCCCTAACAAACAAAATAGTTAGATATGGACAAATCCAAAGGCCTGGGACTCTAAACCCGATCTTTTGAGTACCTCGGCCGCTGTAACCTTTTATACTGTCTCCCTTAGACAGTATAGGGATTGTGACTCTAACCCACAATCCCGATGAAATTATATTAGACAATTTAGGCACAAGCGCGGTTAAACGAGGTTACTCACCCAAAAGATCCAGGAACTGTTTCTTTCCCCAAAAGTGAGAGTAACGTCGAGAAGCCTGGAGCGCCGCAGCGGCTGGAAGCAGGAACCCGAGAGCCGAGCTCTAGACAAATTCAGTCTAGGTGACCACTGAGGGTCGGTGGCGAGGACCTACACCCAGCCGGGGGCTACAGTGCCTCAGACGGGCGATCACAAGACCTGAATTTCACTATCGCCAGAAATTCTTACCGAGCAAGGGCTCGCTGCCTGGCGCACATAGAAGCCAATACTACGGCACCAGCTTTTGAGAAAAGAAAGAGCTTTATGGCGAGGTAGCAAAAAGGAGACAGGAGACAGGGCTCAAATCTGTCTCCCCCGTCCCAGCCAAGGTTTGGGGAAAAACTTAAGCGGTTAGGGAAATTTCAAATTTGGCACAAGTTGATTGGCTAGTTTTCAAAGTAGTCCATATATGGTAAACAAGGTACTGTGGGGGCTGGAAACCGGATTTTCCTTAGCGAAAGATTTCTTGCTACGCCTGGTAAAGGGTTCCGGGGGCAACATTTCTATTTGAGTTCCTTAGACGGAAGACTCTTGGTTCCGGGGTCCTCCTGGAAACAAGAGCTCGCGTCTTGCACATGCGCAGTGCTGTCTCTATAAAATACCCCAAGGTCTGATTAATCAACAACCTATTTAAAGGAGTCAAAACCAGTTTAAACTGGACAGTGTTTTATCTGCTGTTTCACTTTATCGAGGTATAAATATGTTTTCAGAATTTTGAAAAAACCATAATCTGCAGTTTACGAAAACTACACCGTAAAAGAAAAAAAGGGTAATTCCCTGCCCTTAGAAAAGATGGTTCCAAAGAACACACTTCCCAGACTCAAAAGGATGACTTCACAGGGACTCCCATTCAGCAGGGGAGATAACACATCGCCCTTAAGAAAAATAGCAACTTTCTGCTTTCTCTGCCCTCTTCCAAGATGGCTTTCTTGACGTTCCTGGGCCTTGGCCTGGAGCCTCTTCCGGGCTTGACAGGGGGCGGGGTTCATTGAGCAAAGCCCTGCGTGCCGGCGCCCGCGACGGAGGCGCGCTTTAGGACGCAGGCGCAGGGAGGGGTGGGGGAGGAGGGAAAGCGGCGAGTAAGATGGAAGATGAGGAGGTCGCTGAGAGCTGGGAGGAGGCGGCAGACAGCGGGGTAAGGAGGAGCCGCCGCCCTGGGGCTGGGCCGGGCGGGACCTGGTGTGAGGAAAGCCTCGGGGGAGCAGATCTGGGGATGGTTATCCCTGAGGAAGGGTCCCACACTCCGGGCCAGGGGTGAAGGAGAGGCCCCCGGTTCCTGAGCTCGGTGAAGGCCTCTTAAAGGGGCCACGTTCCATTTCTCCCCGTACTTTTGCCTGGTGCGATTCCTTCCACTCCCTACTCCCTACCGACGTGCGCGTCATCCGGGGCGCCCCACCCGCCACCCAGGGCTGCTTTTTCTGGCGCCCGCTAGCCCGCCCCAGGCCCCTTTGACCCTTCTTTTCCCTGACGGTGCCCCGTCCAGAGCACCATTTTAAAGTTCCTGTGCTCCGAGGAAGAGCGACACACCACTTGGGGCCGGGGGGGGAATGCGCGAACCCAGGCGGCAAGTCTGGCTCGGGAGAAGAGCAGGAGGAAATCGAGTCATTTCTGGGCCTGCTAAAATCCCCCACCGCTTTGCGCCATCCGCCACGGTGGGCGAGTCTGGGTTTTTTTCTCTTTTAATTTTACTCTGAGACCTGTGGCAGGCTGGTCTCCCGGGGACCCTGCCGGAACAACCGAAAGCCCAGCGGGCAGCCTTTCTCCCCGAGGCGCACCCAACGATCTGAGCACCGGGGAGGGGTCTCCGGAGAGTTGATTGCTGGGGTCGAGGGGGGAGGGCTGTGATATGTAAAGTAGCTGCATTCCTGGGAAGGGAGGGAAGAAATGGACCGTTCGACTTTGCTTTTTGGAGTTTTGTTTGCCTCCACAAGCTATAGGAAAAATAATTTATCTCAAGCCGGAACAGTCAGTTCTATCAGGTTCGTGTTTAATTTGGTTTTCTCAGAGGTTGTGGTTTAGGGGTGATCCTTGTGAAGGTGGGAGATGTCTTTTTGGCCTCCCGGTGTACATGTCTGTTCAGTTCTGGCTCGAGCGACATCCACCTTGCAGGTTTATGTGTCGGGAGTAGGGCGTGGAGAGCCGAGTGTACGAGGGTAGAACAACAGAAGGTGGGTTTTGTTTTTGTTTTTTTCCCCAAGCGCCTTTGAGGGTGCTTGTCAGCACTCGAAGACGCCAAGAAATGGGCGCTCTCTCTTACCATTCCCTTCATGCTGAAATTTTGGCTTTTAAGTTTTTCCTGGTGGTGGTTCAAGCATTTCTCTCAAGGTGTTTTTTTCCCCACTTAGCATGATTGAGGATTTGAAGAATTGATTTGTTCAGGAGGTATTTTGTGCAGTTCTTACATGCTGGCCATCTTTTTTGGATTTATGACTTGAGTAGGGAGAGTAATTGAAAGACTTTATAGGAGGCAACAGGTGTCAGGCATTTTTTCAATCAGCAAACATTTTGGAGCGTCTGCCACGTGCTAGACGGCGTGCTTAGCAGTGATTTTGTGCCAGAGAATTCACAATCTCTGGCAGAGGCGTTTATTGCCTGCCACAAATGTGAGTGAGTCATTCAGGACCCTTCATGCTGCTCCCTGCAGAAAAGTTTGGTTTACAGTTTGAATGACTCAAATGATAAGTTTCTTGAGTATCTTGTCCTTTCTTTGTTTTTTTCTCACTTGTTTCAAAGGGACATAAGTTTCTCATGTTAAAGTAGAAGAAAATGAGAACAAAAATGAATGTAGCGTTCAAAATTGAGGATTGCTTTAGTTTTTCAGGTAAGCTGCTTAAAAAACAGCTATCCCACTCCCGCACTTAATAGCTAAATGGACACCAGAGGTGTAAGATTTAACCTCAAATATCTGTAAATAGACTGTTTTTTGCTTTTAGTATGGTGGACACTTATCTGATATAAAATTGCCCCTTTACCTGTTCTCCCAAGGAGATACATCTTCAATCAAAGGACAATTCAAAAAAATGTAACTTACATTCCATCAAGGAAATTCTTGTTTCAAAATAATACTGCCTTTGGGAGAAATGAAAATGCCAAATTGAGTTAATGTCGATTCAGACTCTAAATTATGTCCTTTGTCTTAAGCACACCTCAAGGGACAAATAGCACACTTTGTTTTTGTTGTTTAATTAAAGTATAGTTCCTTTGCAGTGTTTTGTCAGTTTCTGCTGTACAGCAAAGTGACCCAGTCCAAATAGCACATTTTGTAGTTGGAAGGCATCTTTGTACTCCCTCCAAAATCAGATCAATAGTTTGTTCAATTTTTTGGCCATGCCCACCACATGCAGGGGCCAGGGATGGGACCTGTACCACAGCAGCCATCCTAGCCGTTGCATTGACAATGCCAGATCCTCATCCCAGTGCACCACAAGGAAGAGCCAATGTTTTGCTCAGTTTGGTTTTTTTTTTTTCTTTACCATTTTTTTGGTTGTTCCCATGGCATATGGAAGGTCCCAGGCCAGGGATCAAATCTGAGCTGCAACCTACACCACATCTGCAGCAATGCCGGACTCAACCCATTACATCACAGTGGGAAATCCCAGTTTGCTCAATTTGAAAAGGACCCATATGCTCACAGCACAGCAAAGTAAGAGCTGTATTGCAAGGTGCTAAACAAGGGAGTGGGGGGCCAAGTCTCAGACCCACTCCAACTTGGTCTTTTAGTTAAGAATTTTTAAAAGGGAAAGAGGGGAAGCTGGAGGTTGATCTATCTCTTGTGACATTTCCTAATCACAGTTCCAGGAGCAGGCTCATCTGCCTGCCTCCTGCCCGGTGGTCTGTGACCTGGTAGTCTGGACGTGGAACCTGCAAAGATCATCTTATTCTGAAAAACAACGTAGACTTTTGCACCAGTGATGTTATCAGAGGTTACATTCTTCTTTTTGTCTTTTTGCCTTTCCTAGGGCCGCACTTGAGGCATATGGAGGTTCCCAGGGTAGGGGTCTAATCGGAGCTGTAGCCGCCAGCCTACGCCACAGCCATAGCAACATGGCATCCGATCCGCGTCTGCAACCTACACCAGAGCTCATAGCAATGCCAGATCCTTAAACCACTGAGCAAGGCCAGGGATCGAACCTGTAACCTCATGGTTCCTAGTCAGATTTGTTAACCACTGAGCCACGATGGGAACTCCAGAGGTTACATTTTTAAGACATCTGGCACTGGTTAATTATTACAGTGAGAGCATGGTGTAGAAGTTAGAGGAGGAAAAAGAAAAAGGAGAAGGGAAAAAGGTTAAAATCAAAGCCTTTCTAAAAGCTAGTTAAGGAGTTTCCTTGTGCAGCAGGTTAAGGATCCAGCATTGTCACTGCAGCCACTTGGAGTCTCTGCTGTAGCACTGTTCAATACCTGACTCAGGAATTTCCACTTGCTATGGGCGCGGCCAAAACAAAACAAAATGAAAAAAGAATGCCTCCTTAATTAAAAAAAAAAAAAAAAAGCAGTAGTAGTCAGGGAGGAGCAGATAGAGTTTAGGGCCAGTGCACACATAGGCAAGGAGGCAATGAGAGAAGGGTGCAGCACTTTGAGAGCTACTGGTATTTCCTTCTGGCTGGGGGTACAGGGTTGGCAGGGCTGAGTGGAAAGAGATGAGGCCCAAGAGGTATGCAGTGGCCAGATCAGGAAGTGCCTCCTGTTCTTGGTTCTGGGGAACTTGGACTTTGTCCTGAAAGCAGAGAAGAGCTTTGGAGGCCTTTTTTTTTTTTTTTTTTTTAAGCAGAGTATTGGGAGTTCCCATTGTTGCGCACCGGAAACAAATCCAACTAGTATCCGTGAGGATACAGGTTCCATCCCTGGCCTTGCTCGTGGCGTTGTCATGAGCTGTGGTGTAGGTTGCAGACTCAGCTTGGATCCTGCATTGTTGTGGCTGTGGTGTAAGCTGGCAGCTGCAGCTCCAATTCGACCCCTAGCCTGGGAACTTCCATATGTCGCAGATGCTGCCCTTGGGGGGGGGAATAAATAAATAAATAGCAGAGCAGTGGCATAGCATAGTTAGACTTTGATTTGAGAGACAAGAACTTTGATTTCCTTATCTTTCTTTAGAGAAGGGGCCGTTCTCCCTGAAGTGTGGCTGCCACCTCTGGGGTCTTTAGTGTTGCCCGTAATTGCTGTCATCCTGTAATGTGTACAGTGGCTGTGGGTAGTGGGCAAATAGTAGTTATTTGGGGACATCCTGGTGCTGATTTCCTTATGTCTGAAGTGAAGAAAGCATTTGAGATTTGTGGTGTCAGCCCAAATCCAGGTGTACCCTGCTCAAAGGAGCCATTTCTAAAATGCTATTTCTAAAGCTTTTTCTAGTCCTTTTGGGAAGACTGGGTTCTAGGACCTGATGTCTTTAGAGGCTTACTGCTGTAAAGCATTTGGCTAGTTTAGACGTGATTGTGCTGAGCAGTCTGTTCCTGGGACTCTGGAAAATGATGGTTCACTGTGGTTTCAAAGAAATGAGGATAATGAGCTTTTCACTCGTAACTCAGTTCTTTTCTTTTAGGCTGCATGGGGGGGTCTTGTTCCCAGCGCGCTCTGGGTTTCAAGAGAGCTGCCATGGTTGCTGTGGGTTGGAATTTGGAGAAAGTTGCTTTTCCTTCTACAGCAGGGTAGAACTAAGTGTAAGAATCTTTCTAAAGCTTTTGGTAAAATCCCACAAGAGAAAAGGCACTGTCCTTGTCTAGATCTGATGACTCAAAAGCATTCTTGGGGCCAGCCCTCTCTTTCCAGTTTCCACCTCTACACTGGTGGGCCCCCCGCAGTTAATGTCAGTTCCTGGCTGCATCAGTTAGCTAGTCTTCACAAGGTGAAGTGGGTTCTTTCCTGCACACTTTCCACGGAAATAGAATTTTTTTCCTGTCAGGACAAGTACTGACTTGGTTTCCTAGGAGAAGGCTGAGTTTAGCTACTTATATCTGTGGCCAAAATGCCAAGTGAATTTTTTTTTTAAGTGGTAACTATAGAAATTTCTCTCCCCAAGTGTTTTTTGACTCCACCAGCCTCTACCAAGCATCCTTAACATCCAGCTCTGTGCAGGGTAAGATTAAAACCAGGCACCACAAAAATTAGCAACAAATCCTAACAGTGGTCTGTGTATACATAAGGAATCTTATCTCTGAGGATTAGACATTTTAAAATGTCCCTCACATCCCCTCCCCACACCCCACACCCAACACCCCCCCCCCTTTTAAATGGAGGTTCTCAGGCTTGACGTCGAATCGGAGCTGCACTTGCTGGCCTGTGCCACAGCCACAGTCACGCCAGAGCCATGCCAAGTCTGTGACCTACACACAGCCCATGGCAACACTGGATCCTTAACCCGCTGAGCAAGGCAGGGATTGAACCTCTGTCCTCATGGACATTAGATTTGTTTCCACTGAGCCATGACGGGAACTCCCCAAAACTCTTTCCGTTATAAAATTAACATTGGAAATAATCATTCCTTTTCAAAGGAATGATAAATACGTACAGTTAAAATTGCATTCTTCAGGGGTGTGATCCTTAGATAAGATTATACAGGACAGTTGTGAGTCTGGAAAGGTCAGGACTGTCATTACTCTTCATAGACCTTGAGAGCCAAATTCCCAGCCCTCGTGCTCTGGCCTTGGCTTATAAAAGCATGTGTGACCCTCCAGCTGTCAGTTCTGTCTCTGCTGCTTAGCTGCTCATCTCCCGGGTGAATGAACACTGCCTGTAAGCCTGTGAACTCCCAAATCCCTTTGGCCATCTCTGGGAGGGCTTCTTAGATAGCATCTCAAAGGGGCATTTTTACATTCCTAATTCCGTTCCTTCTCAGTGACCTAGTGAGGTGTAGGTCCTGTTGTTCTCAGTGTTCAGGAGAGGAAACCCACATGGTCGATTTCAGCCGAGGCTGTTGGCATCCTGAACCTCTGCTTAGGGATCTTTGGGGACAGTTTGCCTTTGCTTCTTAGCAGATAGCTAAGTGCTTTAGGATGTTTTAGTTACTAGTTCTTTTGAAGTATTTGTTCTGCCTGGGATTAACCTGCTTCTGTAGCCTGGATGATGAGCTAATAAATTTTGTGTATCTGAGAAACTCGAACTCTGTGCTCAAGAGCCAAAAGGACAGTGCTGCTGTTAGTTGTCACACTAAACAGTGACTGCAAGTGAGATGCTGGTTGAGGTCTATATTATAAATGGGAAACGACTTTTTAACATCTGGCCAAGTGGAGAGAGAGAACGTAAATTTTTGCTCAGATCTCTTGAGAAGATTGAACAACTCTGCTATCTTAGGATCCCTGTATCTATAGTTCACACTGACAGCCCGCAGGCATTTGGCCTATAGACATCTTGCAAGGTGTGTGTGTGGGAGGGCGTGGACATTTTTAAAATGCTGATTCTGAGTGCCTTTTCCAGGGTCTTGATTCCTCTCCTCTCCTCCACACACCCCCTCCCCCATGTTACCTACCTTTTGTGTTACCTGTGGCCTTCTGTCCTGCCTGCTTTATTGGCTTGGCCCTGGAAGCATTGTTTGCTGCCCCTACTGAGTGCCATGATTCTAACTAGCCTTTGGTGAAGGCAATCTTGGATGCTTGGATAAAACCTGGGGTGCGGGGGGTGGGGTAATAGTGGCTGCTCCATCCCCCAAAGTCTGTATGCCTAATATTTTCTTTGGGATAGGAGCCTTGCTGTCTTCATTCTAAGAGGTAGCAAGAAAGGATGAGTCAGTTGCCTCTGCCAGTCAGTGACCCACTTTATCCATCCATGGCAGAAGCCAGGAGTCTCAGCTAAAGGTTCAAGTGTCAGGTCTGATTTGGGGGCAGAGCACTACCTGCTGTCAACAAAAAGTTAATCAATAGTCTAAGAAAGAAATGAAAACTTTATTCTAGTCAGCCTGAGGATTGTAACCCAGGAGACAGTCTCGCAAATAGCTCTGAGAACTGTTACGCACAGGTAAGGGGGGAGGCAGTAGATATGTGATTTTTGTGAAGGGGTGACTGTAACTCAAGCACACAGCTCGAAGGTTACTGCTGTTCGTGAGGAACAGATATCTTAGTTAATGATTTCAGTGCTTTCTAAGTATGGGAAGATGTGAGGAACTGGGTTCATAAACCTTTCTCATGAAAATATCTATCTGAGGGTCAGTTCTGCCAATTCTCCCAGAGCACAAAAGTCCTCATCCCGATCTTCACCCTGAATTCCTTCACGGTGTGTGTGAATCAGTGTAGGTCAGTGACTGCAGTGGCTAATGGCTTGATTCTTGCAGAACTGGATGGTGGGCAACACTTTATTTTACAGTCCCTTCCCTTTTGATCTTAATTGCAACCAAGGTTGGGGAGGCATTTTATGACCAGTTTGCCTGATGAGTGCTAGGAATGCTCATTCCTAGGTCAGGTGAGGATTTCATTGATAGGCCACTTAATGCACTGTTATTACTGGGCTGGGCCTTGTTAACAGTAACCAAAATCCTCTGGACCACTGGACTTCCTAGTCTGTTCAGTAGTCCAAGAAATGGCTCCCTCTTGTTGCCTCTTCCCATATCTAAACTGTTAAAGTCACTGATCCCACAGAGCTGTAGATTTGGTCAGTTGTTTCAAGTCACTTAGTCATGGTTAATTTTTTTTCTTTTTTTTTTTTCATTTTTCTCTTTTTAGGGCAGCACCTGTGTGGCATATGGAATTTCCCAGGCGAGGGATTCAATCAGAGCTGCAGCCGCCAGCCACAGCCACAGCAAGTGCCAGATCCCCAACCCAATGAGCAAGGCCAGGGATCCAACCCGCATCCTCAAAGGATACTGGTCAGGTTCATAACCTGCTGAGTTACAGTGGGGTCTCCCTTTTTTTTTTCTTTTTTGGCCATGCCCATGACATGCAGAAGTTCTCAGACCAGAGATCACACCCTCACCACAGAAGCAACCCAAGCTATGGAGTGACAGTGCCGGATCCTCAGCCTGCTGCGTCACAAGAGAACTCCAGCCACAGTTAATTTTATTGGAGGCTCAGTTACACATTTGATAGTGCAAGAAACAATAATCTTGTAAAATAGGTAGAATACAGGTGATATCGCTAGTCCCGTTAATGAGGCTGGAACTATGTATTTCAGCTAAGAATTTCCGTTAGGTGTGGTCCAGGGTCTCCCCAAGTGGTCTGATGAGTCTGTTCTGTACCGGTTACTCTCTCTCAAGGGGAATGACCTGTCGGTGTTGTGCATAAAGTTCTCTAGAGATGTTTGCCTGCACAAGGTGAGTGGGGGGGGGGTCATTCTGACTTCTTACAGAATTGAGAAAGAAATATTATCTGCTCGGGAGTTAAATGGTCAGCTCCAGAAGGGAAGTTAATCTTTATAACTGAGAAGGTATTTCTGCCATTGGGGAGGTCTGGTTAATGCGTAATGTAGGTGCATAATGCACACTTGGGAGGGAGGCAGCCCACACCAGCAGAGGAAACTTATATTAAATTGTATTTAACGGCTGCACCCATGGCATAGGGAAGTTCCCGGGCCAGGGATTGAATCTGCGCAGCAGCTGTGACCTATGCCAGATCCTTCTTTAACCCACTGCACCACAGCAGGAACTCGTCGAAGTATAGTTGATTTATATACATAGAGGAAACTTTTGTGTTTAAATTTTTCTTTTCTTTTTTTTGTCTTTTAGGGCCACATCCGCGGCATATGGAGGTTCCCAGGCTAGGGGTCCATTCGGAGCTGTAGCCGCCGACCTACAGCAGGGCCACAGCAGCACGGGATCTGAGCCGCATCTGCAACCTACACCATAGCTCATAGCAATGCCAGGTCCTTAACCCACTGATCATGGCCAGGGATCGAACCCACGTTCTCATGGATGGTAGTCAGGTTTGTTAACCACTGAGCCATGATGGGAACTCTCATATGTTTAAATTTTTCTTCTCTTGCCTTAAATAATTTTTTTTGTATCACTACCTCTCTCTCAGCTTCGTTTTTCTCATTGGTAAAATTAGATCTATAAAATCTGCCTTGCCTGGTGGTGAGAGTTAAATAAAGCACCAAGTAGAGCATCACTGGAAGGCACTGTTGGAGCAGAGAGCGTTGTCACTCTGATGTCAGAGCCACTTTCCAGCCACCGAGGGTGTGGCCTTTGTTTCCTTAGGGTGTGACAAAACTGGCTGAGGGGTCTCTTTCTTGGTGCCCCAGAGGCCTAATAAAGTGTACTGTTTTAAGAGTTGTGTTGCTTAGCGTTGTATGAAAACTGAAAGGAGAAAGCAATAATAAACATGAAGAAAGGGGAGCCCCTTTAGACTCTGCCTCCTGCTTTACTCCAGGGTTTGGGCTCAGCACCTTTCACACGCCTGCCTCTGAACTCGTGAAAGTAGAGGACTGTTTGTGTTGCATTCCCTCCCCCATGGAGGCCCTTTGAAGAGGTGCTCCAAGCAGAGTAATACGTTGTCTCAATCAAGAGGGCAAGTTAGAGGGTTTCTTAGGCCCTCCAGCCTGGAATACACCTAAATTGCTAGGCCTGGGCGTAAGCATTCTTTCTTCGGGGCCCTTCTTCATCTGCGCTCCGGAATCCCGGGCAGCCGCGGTCCTTCCTTGGGAGCTGTGGGCTTGCGCTCACCGGCCTGGGCCGCTGAGGCAGACCGGCGGGAAACGGTCCCTGTCCGTCTTTATGCTGCTTCATGGTTTCTGCGGCCACACACCAGCCACACTCCTGACCTTTTTGCTTCTTCCTCTTGCGGTTTAGGGTTCAGTTCTGTCACTAGTTGAGTAGCCTTAGACAAGTCACTTAACCACTGAGCGTGCAGCAGGGCTGCTGTACCTCTTGAGTCTTCGTGAGGATTCGAGGTGCTGAAAGAAGTGCCCTCCATACCTTTACCTGTGCCAAGTGCTAGAGAGTATGCGGCTGCCATCGCGACTGAGAAGTACTTATGGCAGCCTGTGCGTTTGTTTGGAACATGGGTAGCGTCACTGCCTTCAGACCCAGATAGACCCAGTTCATATTCTGGCTCCACCCCGTAGGAGCTGTGGAACCGTGGTCAGTTTATACAGCCTCCTCTGAATGCGTTTGTAAATCATTTGTAAAATGGGGCTCTATCTCTAAAATCTTGTTTCATAGAGTTGTTGTTTTAATTCATGTGTTAAAAAAAAAAATTCATGTGTTGTGTACTATTTTAGACACCTCAGACAACTGTAGTGAATGGAGTTTCTTCTCTCACAACTTACTTTCCCTTTTTTTTTTTTTTTTCGCTTTTTAGAGCCGCATCTGTGGCATATGTAGGTTCCCAGGCTAGGGGATGAATCGGAGCTACAGCTGCTGGCCTGTGCCACAGCCACAGCAACGCCAGATCCAAGCCACGTCTGTAACCTACACCACAGCTCATGGCAACGCTGGATCATTGAGCCACTGAGCAAGGCCCAGGATCGAACCTGCAACTTCATGGTTCCTAGTCGGATTCGTTAACCGCTGTGCCATTAAGGGAACTCCCACAAAGCTTACTTTCTAGTGGAGAAAGTGGGACAATAAATATTTTATGCACGGGTATGCACACATACAATGAAGAAAAAGTAAAACAGATTAAGGAGCATAGAAAGTAACTGGCAGGAATACTGGCCTCTCGGGTAAAGATAGGCAAAGAAGGAAGTGAGAGAACCAGCCGTGTGGAAGCTGGTTCCCCAGGCAGAGGGAACAGCAAGAGCAGAGCCTCTGCAGCTGAATCATGCTTATTTTACCAGGTGAAATGAGTGAAAGGTAAAGTGCATGAGATGAGGTCAGAGGTAGCAGGGAACCAGATCCAGCAGAGATGAGGAGGCCGTGGTGGAGGTTGCCTTGAGATAGGAAGCCACATGAGTGTTGAGCAGAGGATAACTCAGTTTTTTAAAAGATCACAAAAAAAAAAAGGAGTTCCCGTCGTGGCTCAGTGGTTAATGAATCCGACTAGAAACCATGAGGTTGTGGGTTCGATCCCTGACCTTCCTCAGTGGGTTAAGGATCCGGTGTTGCCGTGAGCTGTGGTGTAGGTTGCAGACGCGGCTCGGATCCCGCATTGCTGTGGCTGTGGCGAAGGCCGGCAGCTACAGCTCCTGTTAGACCCCTAGTCTGGGAACCTCCATATGCCACGGTTGTGGCCCAAATAAGGCAAAAGGACAAAAAAATAATAAAGGATCATCCTGGCTAGAGTTCCCTAGTGGTTCAGTAGGTTAAGCATCCAGCATTGTCACTGCTGTGGTGCGGGTTGCTGCTCTGGCACAGCTTCAATCCCTGGCTCCAGAACTTTCTCATGCCATGGGCATGGCCAAAGATCGTTCTGGCTGCTACATGTAACATAAACTGTAGGGGCAAGAATGGAAGCCTGGAGACTAATTTGGATACTGTTGCCATCAACCATTCAAGAGCTGTTGGTCATTTGGACCAGGGTGGTCACAGCAGGAGTGTTGAGAGAATTCAGGGTACGGTCTGAAAACAGAACCGATGAGATCTGCTGATATGGGTGTGAAGGAGGCATCAAAGATGAGTCCAGAGTCTTTGGCCTGGAATTGCAGAAGACAGGAATTGCTGAGATGGGGTAGGTGAAGGGAATTGTGGGAGGCACAGGTTTGGGTTATTGGGTGAAATCAAGAGTTGGGTTTTGGACACAATAGGTTGAGATCCAAGTGAGAATGTCGAGTTGGCAATTGTATAGCAGTGATTATAAAGCTGTGGAACTAGATGAGATCACTTAATAAGTCAGCATAGATTCCAAAGGCACAGACTCTCCAGCCTCAAGGGATCGGAAGAGGGAGAGGAACCTATCTTGTTCAAGGAAAAATCAGGTATGGAGTGTGAGAAGGAGAGTGGTGCCTGGGAAGCTGAGTGAAGACAATCCTTTAAGAGAGGATCAATGAGCAGTGCCAGATGCTGCTGAAATATTGGGTGAAGTGAAGATTTGGAATTTACCAGTTTGGCAGCACTGCATTGGTGACTGATAGGAACAGTTTCAGTGGGGCTTAGAGAGCTGGATTGGGGAGTTCCCATCGTGGCTCAGCGGAAAGGAATCTGACTAGTAACCATGAGGATGCAGGTTCGATCCCTGCCCTCACTCAGTGGGTTAAGGATCTGGTGTTGCCGTGTGCTGCCATGTAGGTCACAGATGAAACTCCAGTCGGCATTGCTGTGGCTGTGGCGTAGGCCAGTGGCTATAGCTCCGGTTCGACCCCCAGCCTGGGAACCTCCATGTGGCGAGGGTGAGGCCCTGAGGTGGGGGGAAAAAAAGACCAAAAAAAAGAGAAAGCTGGATTGAAGTGAGGTGTTGAGTGTTAGGCAGAGCAGGGGCCTGAGACAAACACTGGACACTGGATGAGTGCTGGTTGCTGTCTGCCAACATGACAAATGGGACCCACCAGAGTAGGCTTTGCTCATCAGTAAACAACATGACTCCTGGGTCCTTAAAGAGTTCAGTCAGTAGTTGCTGAAAGATGAATGTCCAGCGGAGGTATATCTAAAGCAGCATTGTCCACTGGAAGTATCATGCCAGCCACATAGTAATGTAAAAATTTCTAGAAGCCACATTTGAAAAGTATGAAGCAATGTTACTTTTAATATTTGTAATTTAACCTCATATATACAAGTAGTATCATGTCAACATATAATCAGTATTGAAGATACATTAATGAGCTCTTTTACTCTCTTTTTGGTACTAAGTCCTGGTAGTCTGCTGTGTATTTGGCACTTGAAACACACCTTATTTTGGACTGGCCATGTGTCTAGTGCTTACCAGCCACACATGACCGTCAGCACTGTACTGGGTGGTGTGGCTAGGTCTGGTGCCGAGGAGAACGTGCCCCAAGGATTCCTTCTTCCTGGGCAGGCGCAGAAAAGTCCTGAAAGCTGTAGTGAACTTGGAAATGAAAGCAGAAAGTGGTTTTCCCTACAAGTAAATATGAATTGCTTGGTCTTTAACAGCATACCACCCCAAAGCCCTCCAAAGTTTTCTAGTGCCCCTCATTTCTTCCAATTCACCTTACTGGCCCTAGGAGTTATAGCTAATTTTCTGCAGTAGCTTTTTGAGTAGTGTTGATACCAACTAATAAAAACCATTGCTGACTGCAAACTTAGATTTTCCAAACTTAGATTGAACGAGAGATGGGTCCATTATAAGATACCTTTCTAGATTTGAGTATCTCCATTTAAGAAGTATCTTGTTTTGGGTCCCTTTTTTCTTTTCTTCTATTTATGTTTTCTTTTTTCTTTTTTCTTTTTTTTTTTTTGCTTTTCTTTTCTTTTTTGGCTGCCCTGTGGCTTATGGCGTTCCCAGCCCAGGGATCAGATCTGAGCCACAGTTGCAGCCTGTGCCACAGCTGAGGCATTGCTGGATCCTTGAACCCACTGTGCCAGACCAGGGGTCGAACCTGCATAGATTCTGTCAATCCTGATGTGCCACAGCAGGGACTCCATGTTTTCATTCTTTCTTCCCAACTTTTTTATGCACCTTCTCTTCTCCTTGAAACTCAAATCCTTTAAGTTCAGTTCCTGCAGCTTCCCCTGACTTCTCTTGGCAAGATCATTCCCTCTTCATTTCTCTTCCAAAACGCAGATTATACAGCTAATACAGCAGCTAAGGTTCGTTTAACTGTCTTCTCCCCGCTGGCTGGGCTCTCCTCCTCATCAGCAGGGATTGCCTTCCTCTTCTCTGGGTCTCAGCTTCTAGCACATCTCCTGCTTTATGGTAGATTTTCCGTAAATGTTTGTCTCCAGCTTTTTTGTCACAGCGAAGCAAAAGGAAAATGGCCTTGATATACATTAACAAAGCCTAGACTTCCTTAGGGAGGGAGCTTTAGAACTGTATCCTGTGCCCTACCGCGACCCACGTAATTAAAGTGGAATGTTTTTCCTTGCTGTGGAAGTAACAGAGGAAGGAGGAATGTTTTGTGAGAAATAGAACCGGGTGGCCTAGCTGTGCCACCACAGATCGCCTTTGTCTCTCAGCTTCTGAATTCTGCCTTTTGCTTTTCCTGACTTACGCAGTCGTGTTTGCTCAGGAGTTAACATTTTGAACCTGACAGTGATCCTGAGGCATCACTGTAGAATCAGACTGGGGCGCTTCCCTCCCTAGAGCTAGCCTGGGAGGTGGAGTAAGCAGAAGCATTGGGCATGGCCAGCCGTATTGGGGCAGGCCACTGTCACTGTCATGCCGCTGCCCTGGAGAAATAAGGCAGGGATGAAGCACAGAGTTAAACATATTGATAATGAAGGTTGTTTGGAAAAGTCTCTCTGGATTGCACATCTGAACTTGAAATGACCGGTGGTACACTCTAAAAGAAAAGAGAGCTTTTTATCTGATAGTTTTAGACCAGATTTTCCCAGTTCTGCCCAGGATTCTCTTTGCTTTTATTCCTAAATGAAATTGAGGCCCTCGAGGGAGGAGCCAGAATCCCATCCAGGGTTGTGTTGTGGGAGACAGAGGGGCCTTGCTGGGGAGATGCTCTCCCAGGAGACCCGACCAGGCAGTCCTTCAGCCAGGCTAGTGGGTGCGGATTCCTGCCCAACAGTGAAATTCAAGATTAGGCACCGTTCGGGCACCACCTGTTATGGTGGGAGTTTGGGAGCCAGAATGTGTTGGAAGATGGTCTCAACTTCGACTCCTTAATAGCATCTTCTCTTCGCTTTTCATCAGGACCTCTCTGGTTCTGAGGAAAATGCTTGTTGTGCTCTCAGGGCTCGTGTCTCTTCAGATCCCCCCAGGGTCTCCTTGCAGATACGTGTTCCCCGGTTCAGGGCAGCTGAACAAGACCAGATGAGCCTGTGGGGCGTAGTGCTTCACAAGGAGCCCAAGATCTGTCATTATTCTTTGAATTTGAGAGGAAGACAGAAAGTAGCATCTTCTGAAATGGAAATTGACAGACTAATTGAGAAAAGCTACTTAAGTAGTAACTGTTGCGGATAAAAAGATGTTATTTCCTAACTCAGAGCCAAGAATTAAGGGTGCCTGTTAGACCTCCATTCAGTACAGGATTACTTGGATTCTTTGGAGATGTTTTGGCCGCGCTGGTACTGGAGGATTTTGGTGTGAGAGAGAGGAATGCTGTGGTGGAGCAGGACAGTTTGCTCCGTCGGCACCAGGGGTGGGGGGGCCCTAGGGAGCTGGTGGCAGCAGGCTAGGCACAGTACCCCCACCCCCACCCCCAGTGTAACAGATGAGGATTTGGGTTTGTTCACTCTGTCTCTTACAAGTTTGGCTGGTTTGAATGAGCTTCACCATTCCGAGGCGGACAGTACAGCTGTAAGGGTGCCACATGTGCTGTACTTTGCACCAAGACCCAGGGTAGCCTGTCTTTTTCTCCTCTGCCTTTCTTCACCTCTCCCCTTCTCACTTTTCTTTTCTCCTTTCTCATCCGCCTCATAGTGTTACAGGAGTGAGGCTGTCCTTGTGATCTGCCTGCCCTTGCACATGTGTCCTGATCCTCTGTCTCCTCTGTTCCTTTTGACGGTAGTGGCTGTGTCACAAATTAGGCTGTTTGAGGTGTCTCCCTCCCCTCCTTTGCTTCCGTTCCCAGCTCTCTGCTGGAGGTTCACAAAAGCATAATCATTGGAAGATTAAGGGCATCAGCAGCCAGTGAAGATGTGCTTCTTCCTCGGGTGAATTGAATCTGCAGGTGTTGATGTCACATTTTGCTCACCTTGTGGCTGTGGCCTCTCCTTTACCTCCTGGAAGGACCGGCCCTGTCCGGAACCTCCTTGCTCCCCAGTACAGCTCGTCACGACCTCCTGCCCCCACTCTTTCTCTCTGATTTTGCTTGTTCTCTCAGACCAAGAGGCGTGTACCTCACCTTTGTAGAGGTGTAGCTCCACAGGAGAAGTGGTACCTGTGCTTGGTAACAACAGATCTTGTGCTCAGGGTTTTGACGCAAAGAGGGGAGTCCACCCCACTTATCAGAGCACAGAGCATCATCTTCTGGAGTCTGTTCAAAGCTACTTGACAGAGGGAGTTCCCATCGTGGCGCAGCGGTTAACAAATCTGACTAGGAACGATGAGGTTGTGGGTTCGATCCCTGGCATCACTCAGTGGGTTAAGGATCCAGTGTTGCCGTGAGCTGTGGTGGCTTGGATCACGCATGGCTGTGGCTGTGGCGTAGGCCGGCAGCAACAGCTCCGATTCGACCCCTAGCCTGGGAACCTCCATATACCGTGGGTGCGGCCCTGAAAAAAAAAAAAAAAAAAGCTACTTGACAGAAAATAAAGAGCCTTTCTGGAAGGAGAAGCCAAGGGAAGTCAAACTTTTTAGCACCTCACCTCCAGAGTGCTTATGCCCTAACACTTGCCTTCTACACTCAGAGCAGAGTCATAAGGTGATGAGCTTATGGGTTTCTTCCACTAGCCATAAAAAGTTGGGCCTCTAACACAGGAGCCTTGACTTTGGGCCCAGGCCGTGTGCATCCTTGTAAAAAGAGGTGGTGTCCTTAGGTGATTAGATTGCTTGTTGGGGCCCATGGTTAGATGCTTCCTCACACATTCTGAGACCTGTTTGATTCCTTGGGCTATTGCATCTCTGGAGGAGACAAGCGTTCTCCTTGCAGTGCACCTTGTAGGAAGGGTTCCACTCGGTCCAGCTTTATAGGGCATGAGTCTGGGAGCAGGTTGATTGCAAGGCCTTGTCCAAGGAGAGAATGGACTGACTCATGATACCTGGACAGATTCCAGGGTGAGATGCAGTGCCCTCTCCAGCCGCTGGCAGAGCACTCCCTATCCTGCTTGGACAGCTCTAAGTGTGCTGGTGTCCAGCTGGCCATCTGGAGATAGCCAGGATCCACTTGCCAGCAGAGCGGTTGGGTTGATATCCTGTCTTCTCATCTGATGGAGGAATTCCTTCTCGACTCTGATAAACCATCCTGCCTGGTGTGGTGGAGGCTGATGGGAGTAGTAGCTATCAGGGTGCCAGGGAGCAGTGTAGAATTCAGGGACTATGAGAAAGAGGGAAATCAGTATCTAATGGCTTTCCCAGCATTTCCAGGGGTCTGAGCACTTGTGGGGGTGCAGCAGCATGATGGGGGGGTAGGGCCTCCGAAGGCCTTAGTTCTGGGACTACCTCTATGATGTGCTACCTTGTGACCTGGGCTAAGTTCCTTAACCTCCCTGAGTCTCTTTGCCCTCATCTGGCAGCGAGGGTTAAAAGCTACTTGGTCTATCAAACGGGGTTGAGTGCGACCAGAAAATGAGTGTTTGGGAAGGTGTATTGGCAGCCATAAAGCATTATATTGATGTAAGGCATTATTTTAAAAGCCAGTAGTTTTAGGAGTTCCCTTTGTGGCTCAGCAGTTAACGAACCCCACTACAATCTATGAGGATGCAGGTTTGATCCCTGGCTTCACTCGGTGGGTTAAGGATCGAGTGTTGTCATGAGCTGTGGCATAGGTTGCAGACTCGGCTCAGATCCTGCATTGCTGTGGCTGTGGTGTAGGCCAGCAGCTGCAGCTCTGATTGGACCCCTAGCCTGGGAACCTCCTATATGCCGTGGGTGCAGGCCTAAAAAGACAAAGAGACAAAAAAATAAAAATAAAAGCCAGTAGTTTTATATTTCATGCCAGGTGTGCTGATCGTGTTCTAGTTTGGGGACAGAAGCACTCAGATGTAGTCCAGTGCCCTCTTGAAGGGCTTTTTTTTTTCTCCACCGAAGCTTTACCCGCTGGGCCTGGGCAGATTCCCTGTCTTCCTAAGGCAGTAGAGGAAGAAGGAGGCAGTTTGCCTTCCTTAGGGGAAACCTGAATGGACCTCTCAAATTCAGCTAGCGTAATGTGTATCTTACCAGAGTGTTTTAAAAAATCACCAAATGTATTAGGCCCACTTGCCTATATATGTGTCTTCTTTGACCCTCACAGCAATATGAAAGCAAGAGTTCATGGAACGAAGTTTAAAAGTTTAGAGCTTTCCCATAAAAATGTGCTAAAATAGCAGCCCTGGCCCTGCCAGTGCAGGTTTGCTGCCTGTCTGTAGGGGGACGAGCACTCCTTGTTGCCTTGTAGCTGCCTCCCCTCCCCACTGTGCTGTGCTCCCTGAGTGTGCAGTTTGGTTCCTTGCCAGCCTGTGGAGGCATTTGGTCTTGACCCTGTTTGAAGACATCTAAGTCCCATAGATACTAAACCTTGCACTTACGATGGAGAAACTTGAATAGCGAGTCTTGTTTTCAGATTGGAGGAAGATGATGTAATATGGAACTTTAAAAACTATAAGTTGTTTGTGGAAAGCCTTGAAAAGCCCTTAAAAGGTAGTGGCATTAAATTTATGTTAAAAAAATAGTATTTACTCAGGCAGTAACTCTGTATTTATCCAAAAATTTAGAAGAATTACATTGCTGAGGCAGACTGTGCTGGGGGCATAGATTCACTTTGCGTGCATGTCTGTCTGTCCACAGAAAACATCTCACCCTGGGCACACCATTTCTGTCAGTTACTAAACAGCCATCGGGCGGCAGCTTGTGTTCCAAGCTTGAGTGAGAGGTTCTTGTTCTTGTGGCTTCCAACCCCCTCCAGAGAGTTGATGTGACCTCAGAATAGTTTGTTGTGCTTGCCTAAATGTATTTTGGTTCTTTCATAAAAACAAAAAATTTGGTTTTATTTTTTTTGGCTGTGCCCATGGCATGCAGAAGTTCATGGGCCAGGGATCAAACCTAAGCTACAGGAGTTCCCATTGTGGCTCAGTGGAAATGAATTTGACTAGTATCCATGAGGACCCAGGTTCAATCCCTGGCCTCGCTCAGTGGGTTAAGGATCCGGCATTGCTTTGAGCTGTGGTGTAAGTCAAAGATGCGGCTCAGATCTAGCACTGCTGTGACTGTGGCATAGGCCGGCAGCTATAGCTCTGATTCAACCCCTAGCCTAGGAAGCTCCACATGCCACAGGCACAGCCCTAAAAAGACAAAAAATAAAATTAAAAAAAAAAAAGTAGTTCCTGTCGTGGCACAGTGGTTAACAGATCCGACTAGGAACCATGAGGTTGCAGGTTCGATCCCTGGCCTTGCTCAGTGGGTTAAGGATCCGGCGTTGCCATGAGCTGTGGTGTAGGTCGCAGACGTGGCTCAGATCTGGTGTTGCTGTGGCTCTGACATAGGCTGGCAGCTACAGCTTCAATTAGACCCCTAGCCTGGGAACCTGCGCATGCTGTGGGTGCGGCCCTGAAACAACAAAAGACAAAATAAACAAACAAACAAACCCAATCATGACAACACCCAGTCCTTAACTGCTAGGCCACCAGGAACTTCAAAACAAAAAATTTTTAACACATCAGTCAGAATGTGTGTCATTGTCAGACTTATTTAAGTCCAGCTTCATATGGTTAGGCTAGGAGTTCCCTGGTGGCTCAGTGGGTTAAGGATCTGATGTTACTGCAGTGGCTCAGGTTACTGCTGTGGTGAGAGAGTTTGATCCCTGGCTAGGTTCATACTTGTTTGCAGGAAACAAAAATAAGGACATGGAAATACAAGTAGTAAAAGAGAGAAAAACACATTCCAGGGGATACCAACCAAAAGAAAATTGGCATGGCTTTATTAATATGAAATAATAGATTTTAAGGTAAAGATCATTTCACAATAAGCTTTAATGTACTAAAAAGAATAATTCTCATTCTTTCCATAGTCCATAGATGAAACAAATCAGTTAGAAATGTGGAAGAGTTGAACAATAGAGTTAACCAGCTTGAACTGCACTCAACTGTCTATTTCAGGACATACAGAGCATTCGTAAAAACTAGCTCCATACGGGGCTCTGAGCTGGATCTCAGCAAATTTCGAAAACTTTCTACTAAGGCAGTGGTTCTTAACTTGCTATGTTTTGCTGTAACAGACTCTTAGAAATCCCACCCATCTGATGAATCAGGGTTTCTTGACCTTGGCACAGTTGACATTTGGGGCTAGATAGTTCTTTCCTGTGGGGCTGTTCTGTGCATTGTAGGATTTCAGTGGCATCCGTGGCCTCAACCCACTAGATGCCAGCAGCACCTCCCCTCCAGTAATGACACCTAAAAATGTCTCCAAAGTTGCCAGAATTCCCGCTGGGCAAAGTCACCCCTGGTTGAGAACCACTGTTATATATAGATCCTGCTCTCCAGAGAAATACGTACTTTTGCATATAATTGCTCCCTCTCCAATAGCTGGATGGTCTTGCCCTCACTAAAAACTATTGAGTTGGGATGTTTTGTCTTTTTAAGAAAAAACCGTGGGGCAGTGAGCCTGGAGGTCTGGGCTCTGCTCTGTGCATAGCTTCCCTGACCTGTGCATGGACGCTCGCACCCGAGGCTCTGGAGGCTTCACGGAGTTCCTGGTGCTGAGGGCCTGAGGACTCTGACTGCCACCCAGTTCCACAGATGTTAGACTTCTGCTTCGTTCTAGGCCTTTTGCTAGGTGCTAATCAGAGAGTTCGCGTCCTTAAGAGTAAAGAAAATAGGTCATAAACTATGTGGCACATACGATCAGGAAGGAATGTGGAAGGGAGAGCTTTTGTCTGAGGAGCAGGTGTTGACTGAATGGCATCAGAGAGGACTTCAGAAAGGAGCGGCGGGCATCCAAGCTGGGTTCTGCAGGATAACCGGGAATTTGCAAGGCGGGAATTGCAGGCAGGTGGACCAGCACGCTTGGTTCTGGGGGTTAGCAGCAGCTGGGTTTTGCTCTGATGTAAAACAGGACCAGAAGCTAAAGGAGTGTGTGGGTGAGGCAGGCTTAGGAGCTTGGACTGGATCCGCCAAGCAGTTGCAGCATTTTAAGTGGGGAAGTGACACAATCAGATTTATGTTCGGAAAGTTGACTTGAGTGGCTCTGTGCAGGACAGATTGGAGCCCTGGAGACCAGCTGGAGGTTGTACAAAGATCCCAGCTGAATGATGAGGGCTAGAACTCTCCGCAGCCACGGGGATGGAGGGAGACAAGCCTGCAGGGTGTCAGGACCCCAAACCCCAGAGTCTCGTAAAGGGAGGGCTGCGTCCATTACTTTAAAGGACACAGTGATGTCCCCGGTCTGAGAGGACACTGCCCTTAGCTCTGAAAATAAAGACTTAAGTTTTTGTTTGAGAGAGATTTTTTCCACTTTTTATATACATTTTTTTCCTCTAGGAAATAGACAGACGGTTGGAAAAAAAACTGAAGATCACACAAAAGGAGAGGTAAGGCTACTGTCTGGTCTGAGGGCTCCCGCTCTCTGCCGCTGAGAGCTGGGCGGTCAGCTCTTCTCCAGCTGGCTGTTAGGTTTGGCAGGTCAGGCTCCTGGGCAGTGAACCCTTCCCTTAGGGACATGGTGGCTTGCGGCTTTGGGAGTGAGGCTGGAGGGTCACACCTGCCTCCCCCCTTAACGGGCACGCTGTGTGAGCCAGTCCGACAGAGCGTGGGGGTGGCGAGGCAGAAGCCGTGCGTGTGAGCCTTGCTCTGAGGTCCGGAGCAGGCTGCTTCCCTTTCTGGACATCACCTTCTTTCTGTGTGACACGGGAGGTTGGACAGATGATTCCCCTGGGCCCTGCGTGACTTGGAGGCTTAGGGCATTCGTTGCAAGGGTATCTTGGAAGCAAAGATTGTCAGGAATTCCTCAGCTTTGAAGGACAGCTTTTTGCCCCTGCCGAGGCAGCGGAGGGGGTGGGTTTCAAAGCATATGTGAAAGTTGACCTCGGGGGCCTGTCTTTGCCCCGGGGACAGGCAGCAGGGCGGAGGAGGAGAGGGCCCCTCTGGGCCTGGTCCTTGGGCTGCGCAGTCACTCCCCAGGAGCTCGGGGCGCCCTGCCTGCCCCGGCTTTCCTGGCCTCCTCGATGGCAGTGCTGGCTCCTTGTCTGTCTGCTCGGCTCGGCGACCACACTAACGCCCCGTTACAGTTCCCTGGCCAGGCCGTTCTGTCCCACCGGAGACTCGTTCCAGCTCCTCTGGCAGCAGCCCCTGCAGCCCCTGCCCTTCCTAACAGCCAGGCTCTGGAAACAGGCCCCTGTGGGCTGTTTGGATTGAAGAGAAGCTCGTTGACTGCTTTGGGGAGGGTCTTTGTGGCTGTTGAGGGTGGCCATTCCCGTCTGGCCCTTGTTCCCCCGTGGCTTTCGTTTCTTTCCCTTCCTGTGCTGTGGTCCTCCTCCCTGTGGACACACCGCCCGCTGTGCATACCCACCAGCCTTGGGCAGTGCTTTTCCTTAGGGCACGGCCCAGCGCTCTTTCTCGGATCCTGCTCCTCCTCCCCAGCCCCGCCGCGTCCAGCAGACTGGGGAGCCCTGGTGAGGGAGGGCTCGGTTCTTCCGAAGCGGCGATCCCGTGGTCTGGAGTAGCTCGCCTCTGGGAGGCACAGGTCACTCACCAGAAGGCTGAGGCGGTTTGGTAAATCCTGTCGTGATGCCAGGCAGGGATGGAAGAGCTGGCTGCTTTGTAGTGTTTGGTTTGAGCATGTGTTGTGGAACCTTGGACACTTGGCTGACCCCCGAGCTAAGGGGCACCCACCGCACTGGCCTGTTACACTCTGGTCTGTGTAGGGAAGCTGGGATTTTAACTGAGGCCACTGGATTCTGGACAAGAAGTGTTTTGCCATGTGGTGGTTGATGTGACTGATGAATCTGGGGCTAGAAGCCCCAGGTTGAGCTGGTGTTCTCCCTGCTTTGCCTGGGGTTAGGTCAGAGCAGCACACCTGAGGGCTGTGTGAGCTTAATAAGCGAGGTTGCTGTTTTGAGAACCCCTTGGTCAGAGGCCAGAGAATAATGAATAGAATTAGGAGGGGATGGGAGGAAAAAGTGGTGAGGGGTCGGCTTGGGAACTGACTGGGGCCACTGTTGTCAAGGGCAGGACTTGTGAAGCTGTGTGTGCTCTTTGTCAGCAGGAAATCCAGATCTCCTCCCAAAGTGCCCGTTGTGATCCAGGACGATAGCCTTCCCCCGGGGCCCCCCCCGCAGATCCGCATCCTCAAGAGGCCCACCAGCAACGGTGTGGTCAGCAGCCCCAACTCCACCAGCAGGCCTGCCCTGCCCGTCAAGTCCCTAGCACAGCGGGAGGCGGAATACGCCGAGGCCCGGAAGCGGATCCTGGGCAGTGCCAGCCCCGAGGAGGAGCAAGAGAAACCTATCCTCGACAGGTGAGTGTAGCCACTCCACCAGGCCACCTTAAGGAGGAAGAGGAGGCCTGGCTGTGTGCGGAGCAGTGAGGAGCAGACAGAATTGAGGCTGGAACCATCGCAGCTCCAACTGTCAACCCGGCAAGTGGGGTGATTTTGTGGCCCCACTCGCCGGGTTGACAGTTGGACCTGGACTGCCTTGAAAGCTTTGAGGTCACAAGGTGCTGGCATGCTGCCTCTGCAGGCACCAGGGGGTAGTGTGGCATAAAGGTTAAAGGCATGGACTTAGTCAAAATCAGCCAGAGTTTGAGCCACCCCTGCCACTTCCTTCTGCTTAGAGCTCCTTAACCTCTGTATGCACGCATAGCCTAATCTGAAAAAGGGGATAGTGCTTGTACCTGCCTCATCTGTTTGTTGTGTCTCACTGATGTTTTTGTGTGTTTTCTAAATTCTTTTTTATTCCTGGCATTTTTTTCCTCTGCAGTCCTAGAGGTTGCATTATGTAAGTCTGTCACCTCCTAGTAAAAGCAGTATTTGTTGAAACAGCTTCTTTCTAACATTGAGAAGCCTCCTTGGGCTTCGTTAGTTCTGGGACTTGAGGAACTAAACTGCATACCTTCTTCTGTGCCTTCCATGTTTTAATAGACTTCCCTTATCTCCCTAAGCCTTCATTTGGCAACGTAGAAAAAGTCCGTTTTCTTTAGTTTCCCATAGTAATACGAGTCAACCATTAAGCCCATGATTTGGAGAGAAGCAGGAGGACAACGGTGGCGGGCAGGTCACTGCTGAGCTCTTGGTTAGAGGTCTTTACCTTGGCCTGACACTCTGGGGAGTTTGTCCTATGAAGTTCTGTGAAGGCTGTGCTATCCATGGTCACTGCCTTTGG
This sequence comes from Catagonus wagneri, assembly GCA_004024745.2. NCBI lineage: Eukaryota > Metazoa > Chordata > Mammalia > Artiodactyla > Tayassuidae > Catagonus > Catagonus wagneri. The sequence continues at coordinate 7,003,824 of PVHT021183551.1, forward strand.
ACAGGACGGCCCTCGGGCATGCCCTCCGCCTCCCAGTGAATGATGGTGAGCCGGCCTCCGGGCGAGAGTGCTGCAACCACTAGAGCTGAACGTGGGCCATTCGCCCACATGCTCGCAGGGGCTTCCCAGTTTGCAGATGCTCTGAGTCGGCTGGCCAAGAGGTAGGCTCAGGGAGCCAGTGTTAGCGGAGAGCCACTGTGGCTTCTGCCGCAGACACAAAAGTGGTTGATTTTAAGATTGGGGGACCTCTTTTCGTATGCTTTTTCAGGCCTCCCTCTCATCTTCTTCCCTTCAGGCCAACCAGGATCTCCCAACCTGAAGACAGCAGGCAGCCCAACAATGTGATCAGACAGCCCTTGGGTCCTGATGGGTCACAAGGCTTCAAACAGCGCAGATAAATGCGGGCCAGAAAGGATGCCGCCGCCATCGCCACCTCCTGGGTCGTCCGCTGCAGGTCGCACTGCCATGGCAGACAGCTGGACTTGAGCAGAGGGAACGACCTGACTTACTTGCACTGTGATCCCCTTTGCTCCGCCCACTGTGACCTTGAACCCCATGCACTGTGACCTCCCTTTCCCCCCTTCCCACTGTGATTGGCATGTCTACAAGGGCTGTCCCAAGTCAATGGAAAGGGAAAGGGTGGGGGTTAGAGGAGGGTTGAGGGGACCCACCAAGGACTCAGAGAGTCAGACAGTGCCACTTGGCCACTTGGGGTAAAGCCAGTGCCAGCAATAACAGTTTATCATGCTCATTAATTTTGAATTTCAAAACGCAAATGAGAACTCCCGTCCACCCACCCTCAAGTGCATGTCTTCATCACTTAAAAGCAAGTTCCATTTGAAAATATCCTTTTTTTTTCCCTTTCCTTCCTATTTTTGTTTGTTTATACAAATATTTGATTTGCAAAAAACAAAAAGTGCATGGGAGGGGTTTTAGCAGTTTAATGAATTTTTAATTGAGAAAGGGTAGTTTGGTAGTTGACTTAAAAATGTTTCTGGGCAATTCGCTAGAAACATTAACCAATAGGGTTTTGGTGAGCTTAGCTTCTGTACTCTTACTGCCGCCCAGAAGAGGGGCAGGGCTCTGCAGCCCCCAGGACAGAGGAGCACCCATGCCTGCACCTCCCTCCCTGCAGCTGAGTCCCAGCGCATCTGGGCCCTACCTGGAGACTGGGCTGTAACTCTGTAGGCTCAGAGAGCCTGGGGAGGGTGCTAACCCCTCACCTCTAGTATTTTGGGAGATAGGGAAAGTGAACAGACTTCCCCTTCCAAACCCCTCAGGATGGTTCCCTACCAGCCAGGCTTACTACTTCTAGAAGAGAGCAGGGAGTGAGGCTGCACGCCCCGGCTTTGGGAGTGTGGGCTGTGCGGTTTATGCGGTGTTGTGCTGTCGGCTCGAGGAAAGCCGGGAGACTCTGCCTCCAGGACTCTGAGCCTCCCGCCTAGTGTGCTCGGTAGGTAGGCAGGTCTTCCCAGTCCGACGAGGGTCAGGGGGGGCCATCTCTGCTGACGGCATCAGCTTCTTAACTGTCTGGTACATTTCCTTTGAGAAATCGCTACCTTGAGAGTGGACTGTTCTGAATCCATTTGGGGAAAGACAGGCTGTGCATTTTGCAAAGATTGGTCGTGACAGACAGGTTCCCCTTAGGCCTAGGCTGTCCTCCACCTCTTTTTCCTGAGAAGGGCCTGGAACGAAGGCAGTTTCCCCCCTGTCCTTGGAGCCTGGAGATGGGCTTTGGCTCTTGGAGGTGAAGAGGCTTAGAGGGCCCTGCCCAGAGCCGCTGTCTGTGTACAGTCTGGCCCCTCTCAGGCTTTTTGATCTCTTCCGTTGCACTGCGCCTTATGTCCCTCAGCCAGCCAGATGGCCTCCTCGATCAGCAGATGAGTTCTGGAGTGTTTCGTGTGACTTCTGTGATTGGGGCAGCTTGCAGTGGCCACGGTGGCAAGCTAGGTCCTGCAGGCTCGCTCCACCTTTGGTTTTGCCTGGCTCTCAGCCTTGCCCGGCGGGGATGTCAGCCAGGCCCACTACGTCTTCCTCTTAGGAGGAAAGGCCAGCTGTCACTTGGGTCAGCAACTAGTCCACAGCACAGCCTTACAACTGTGTGAAACCAGGAAGCTGTCCGTGCACAGAGCTGGACCAGAGCTTCAGTCAGTAGGAACCCACAGGATGTTGAGTGATGCCCACTGGCTCTTCTGAGGGGAAAGGACCTCCAGGAGCGGCCACGGGAGACGGTTGCTGCTGTCTTTACAGGTCCACTGCCCTGAACAGGTTTCCGCATTTGAGATGGATAGTGTCCATCCTTCATGCGGTAGCGGTTTCCGGCCCGAGATGAGACTCTCCTTGTCCATGGAGGTAGCCAGGTGGGAAGGCCGAAGTGCTGATCGCTCAGCAGTTGGGACCACCTGTTCTTGCCTCCCTCCTCTCGTGGGAGCCAAGGGGAGGCTTGCTGATGGGTGTCTGTGTGTCAAGGATGTGGTAGGGACTGGTGTGCCCACCTCCCTCTGGCCAAAGATGGGGCTCTGCCCACCGTGTGCCTGTCCCCACCCACCAGCAGTCTTACCCTGACTTCCCAGATGGAGAGGTGGCAGGCAAAATTTTTAAAAAGAAATGAAAACAGGAGACTTGTGTTGGGGGGAGGTGGGAGGGGAGATGGGAGAACGGTTTGGATTTTTGTGTGTCTGTGGGTGGTTTTTGGTTTGTTTGTTTTTTTTGTTTGGTTTTTTTTTTTTGGTTTTTTTGTAGTTGTCTAACTTTCCTTCAGTGCTTTTTTCTTTTCTTTTTTTTATTTTAAAGTAAGCTGCAGGCTTTGGCTTGGAAAACCCCAGGGGAGTGGGGGGCAGAAACCTGAGGCTGCTGCCCCTTTATCTGCCTTCACAGTACTGTCCCCTTCCCTCAGCTCCTCCCCGACCCTGTGAGCCAGGCCTCAGACCTTCCAGCTAACCGCTTCCCATGAGCCACTACTCTGATGTCAGCCTATAACCAAAGGAGCTGGGGGTCTGGGCCTGGCGACCAGCCCTTCTCCGCCCGCTCAGTCAGGGTGCTCCCCACCTGCAGGCAGGAGGCAACACCCTATCTGCTGCCATCACCCCTTCCGGAGCCTGCTGCCCCGCCCTGCCCAGCCCAGCCGTACCCTGCTCTGCCCCATGTGGGGATCCTCTGCTCAGGGATGGGCTGGCGGGGCTGCCCCAGCCTCCCTGGTAGGCAGGGACTCTGGAAACCTTTGGGGCCCTCTTTTTGGCCATGCGATCCCAGGGGTGCATGTGGGCCCCTCGGGGATCCGAACAGAAGGGCGCGGGCGGGAGGGGCGCACCCCTGCGGTCCTGCTCTGCTGGTCCAGCGGGCAGCTGCCCACCTTACCCCACCCCGCACCGCGGGCTCCTGAGTCGGCAGATTAAGCATTTTATAAATTGTATTTTAAATACATGTTTTAAACTTGTCAGAGCCTTGTCCTTATTTCAGTTTCCGGCTTCCTAACCTCTTGGGGTGGCTGCTTGTTTAACCACTGGGGAGCTGCCTCTGCTCAGTCCCAGTAAGGGGCTCGCGCTCTGGGTAATGGGACTGGGGTGGTGTGTGGGTTGGGGGCCAAGGCTCCAAGGAACGGGGACCACTGGGTCCTGGGGCTGGCTCTGCTGGTGAGAGCATGGCTGAGGCCCCTCCTGCCTTTGCATGGGGTCTGCCTGTTTCAGGGGCCAGGGTCTTTCCCAGGCACTTCCCCTGTGTTCACCGTTCTCTTCCAGCAAATGGGAAAGAGGATTCCTGCCCTCGGGGGCTCCTAGTCCAAGGCGGGAGACATCCATCCGAGGAGAGTCCCAGCTCTCTGCTCTGAGAGCACAGAGAAGGTCAAGGCTTTACACCCAGGGCCACCTCTAGCAGGACCCCTGACCCTGGGCAGGGTTTTAAGATGTCTTGCTTCAGGGGCTCCAAAGCCTGAGAAAGGCTGAGGCCCTGCGCTCTAAGAGCCGAGTAGAAGCACGAAGACCTAGGGCCCCCCTGGCACCAGGCACAGAGCCTGAGGTTAGTTGTTTATTGGTTTACCAGGCCACAAAAGCAAAACCCAGCAGCAGTCCCTGCCTGGTGACCCATCCGTCTGCAGGCCCTGAGCAGCTGCCCAGAGTCAAGGCTCTGTGGGGTCAGTGGGTTCGAGCCGGCACAGAACTGAGCCACTTTGTGCTGTCAGAGCTGGGTTCCCTGGGGAGAGAGGTGGAGCGGGAGGGGAGGAAATGAGCCGTCTCGAGTGCCCACGGGGAGGGGTCCTTCCCTGGCTAGCAATGGAGCCAGCAGTCAGGCTCCAGGGCCTGGCTCCAAGTCCAGTGTCCTGCAAGAGGACTGCTTCAGGGAAAGCCCTCCTCTCCCTCTCCAAGCCTGGATCCTATTACTCCTGACGTGGAATCAGACTCGGGCAGAGTTAAACCCACTGCATGAGCAAGGCAGGAAGTGCCAGCAAGTCCCGGGCACAGAAAGGCATAAGTACCCTGACTTAGGAACAATCTACCTGGTACACACGCTCTCAACAAAGGTCAGTTTCTTCCCCCTTCCATCCTTTGCCCCGTTCCCTCCCTGGAGCCACAGTCTCCCAGGCGTCATCTCTCAGAAGGATGGATTCCCCTTGGCTTAGACCAGGGGCTTCATAAGGAAGGAGGTGGATGGGCCGGGGCTGGGCCTCTGCCCTCTGGGCACCCACCTGCTTCCCTGAGATCCAGTCTGGAAGAAGAGGCTATGGATGTCAGGGCCCAGGCTGGTGGGAGGGCGCTGGTCCAGTGCATTGTGGCTGCCCTGCTTCCGTCGGATCACCTTCTTCTCCAGCCGCGGGCAGAGCGGGATGCAAGGCACCTGCGCATAGGGGCTTTGCATGTTGGCAGCTGGCAAAGGTGGAAGAGGCAGGAGAGGGCAATGTTACAGAGTACGGCCAGCCTTGGGAGCCAGGCAGACCCATGTGAAACCCTGGAAGGCTATCCCATCACTCGGTACCCGGGAGGACTCTATTCTCACAGGGAAGTAAACGTGCCAATGAAGAGAGCACGGGTTTTGGGGTCAGACCTGGGTATAAACTCCCCTTTCTGACAAATGCTAGCCATGGGGCCTTGGGCAAGTTTCCTCATCTTTACGTGGAGTAAATACATGATTACGAGGATCAAAATCTAGCACATTTGCATGCGGCTTAGCACAGCGAATGGAGCTGGAGCGACACCACCCCCACCCCCACCCCCACCCCCACCCCAGCGGTGCTCGGTGCTCCACTCGGTAAATGATGAGCTGGGATTGCTAAACACTCCTTTCTTAGCTCAGGCTCTTGGGACCAATCTGTGCTCAGGGCTAAGCCTCAGGGAGAGGAGTGCAGAAGGCTGGAGGTGGTGGTTATCAGCCCACGGGCGATGCACACAGTTACACCCAAAGTGGGAAAACCGTGTCCCAGCTCCCGGGCCTGCGGGTATGGGGGCCCCGGCCATTCACCATAATTCTGCTGCTTCAGCTGGCTCAGGATCCTGAGTACTCTTCGCTCGGGGGCTTCCAAGGCCTCTGCCTGCTGGGGGTTGTAGGAGAGCTTCTTCTGGGACCGCAGCCGGCCTATGGCTGACTCCGTCTTTCGGGACTTACAGGTGCCTTCCTTCAGCTTCTTCTGGTAATAGCTGGGGAGGCAGTGCCCACCCAGCTCAGCCTGGCTGTGTTCAATTCATCCTCCTCCCTCACCCTTCCTGAGTCCCTGTTCTGTCTGGCCAGCTCAGGAGCAGGGACACAAGCCAGGAGTTGGGAGGTCTGGGTTTTAATCCGGGCTCTACCATCAACTTCCTAGGACCGTGGGCAAGGCACTGCCCTGCTCTGGGCTTCAGTCACCCCTTTGCAAAGTGGCTGGTTTCCCAATGGTTATCTCTACTGATCACTGAAGTCACAGCTTCACTATACGGATCAAGTGGTCCACGTTTCATAAGGTCAAAAACAAAGATTAAATAACAAGGCCCACAGTTCCCATTGTGGCTCAGTGGAAACAAATCTGACTAGCATCCATGAGGATGCAGGTTCCATCCCTGGCCTCACTCAGTGGGTTAAGGATCCAGTGTTGCCGTGAGCTCTGATGTAGGTCGCAGACGCGGCACAGATCCCACGGTGCTGTAGCTGTGGCGTAGGCCAGCAGCCAGCGATTTGACCCCTAGACTGGGAACATCTATATGCCCCGGGTGCAGCTAAACAGATAGATAGATAGATAGATGATAGACAGATAGATAGATAGATAGATAGATAGATAGATAGATAGATAGATAAACAAGGCCCGTTAAGCACTCAGCAAATGGGCCCATGGGAAGAGCTTGGTAAATGTTGCTCACGATTTCCGTTACTGACATATATATATGCTTTTGTTTCCTTTTCAGGGCCACACCTGTGCCATATGGAAGTTCCCAGCCTAGGGGATGAATCAGAGCTGCAATTGCCAGCCTATGCCACAGCTTATACCAATGCGGGATCCTTAACCCACTGAACAAAGCCAGGGATCAAACCCACATCCTCATGTATCTCATGGATACTAGTCGGGTTCTTAACCTGCTGAGCCACAATGGGAACTCCCCATTAATGATATTTTATTTAGATGTGCAAGTGTCTTTGTAAGCCAGCTGTGCTGCTAACTCCTACTCATCTTCCAGTTTCGGCTTAAGGGCCAGCACTTGCAGAAAGTCCTCTCTCCTCGGTAGACTGACTAGGCTCCCACCATAGGCCCCTTGACAACCTGTCCTTACCCCATCAGAGCCCACTTAATTTTTTTTTCTCTTTTGCTGCATCCACAGCATGTAGAAATTCCCAGGTTAGGGACTGAACCTGTGCCACAGCAGCGACTCGAGTTGCTGCAGTGACAACACCAGATTCTTAACCCACTCACTGAGCCACAAGAGAACTCCCCACTTAATATTCTTTTGGTTGTTGTTTTTGTCTTTTTAGGGCCGCACCCGCTGCACATGGAAGTTCCCAGGCTAGGGGTCGAAACCGAGCTATAGCTGCCGGCCACAGCCACAGCCACAGCAACCCCAGATCCGAGCCACCTCTGTGATCCACAATGACAGTTCGTGGCAATGCCAGATCCTTAACCCACTGAGCGAGGCCAGGGATCAGACTTGCGTCCTTGGGAATGCTAGTCGGGTTTGTTACTGCTGAGCCATGACGGGAACTCCCCTACTTAATATACTTAACTCATCACCACTTGCCTTTTCCGCACTAGCATGCAGCACCAGTCATTCATTCATTCATTCGTTGAGCCAAATACTCATTGAGTATTTACTGTGTGCTGGCCACTCAACTAAATGCTTGGGAAAAAGCAGCGCAGGAGATATTCATATAAGGTCCTTGTACCATCTCTAAGCCCCACCTCTTACTCTAGTCACTGTCACAGCAGCCACTTCTACGTGGACCTCAACCAGCTTTGCACGGGGACACCTTGACATGGTCTCACCTCAAGTCTTAACTCTTGCTTCTTGCTCCAGACCCTCCCTGATACATATGCAACCCAGAAATGCAAGGGAATTAAACACCTGTGGAAGTCGCCCTTGACCAAAGGAGCCAGCAGCTGAGGTATACAGGTGTCTCTCATGGATACTAGTCAGATTCATTTCCGCTGAGCCACGAAAGGAACTCCAAGGCTTTTCTAGTCTAGTCTAGTCTAGTCTAGTCTATTATCTTGGCTGTGCCTGCAACATGTGGAACTTCCCAGGCTAGGGACTGAACCCATGCCACAGCAGTGACAACACTGGATCCTTAACCCACTGTACCACAAAGGAACTCTAAACCTTTTTTTCTTTTTTTAGGGCCGCATATGGAGATTCCCAGGCTAGGGGTCAAATCGGAGCTACAGCTGCCAGCCTACGCCACAGCCGCAGCAATGCCAGATTCGAGCCATGTCTGTGACCTACACCACAGCTCAAGGCAACGCTGGATCCTTAACACACTGAGCGAAGCCAGGGATCTAACCCACAACCTCATGATTCCTAGTCGGATTCGTCTCCGCTGCGCCACGGGAACTCCTCTAAGGCTTTCATTTTAAACTCTTAGTTATGGCAGTTCCCTGGTGGCTCAGTGGGTTAAGGATCTGGTGTTGTCACTGCTGTCGCTTGGGTCACTGTGGGTGCAATAAAAAAAAATCTTAGTTATGAGATTGGTACTATAATGCAAAATGCACTAGTCTATAAAAATAGCTCATCCAAATTATATTTCTGAAAAATGGAACGATTTAAAGTTAACTGCCCACAGAGTTCCCGTCATGGCGCACCGGAAACGAATCCGACTAGGAACCATGAGGTTGCGGGTTCGATTCCAGGCCTCGCTCAGTGGGTTAAGGATCCGGCACTGCCATGAGCTGTGGTGTAGTTCACAGATGCGGCTCAGATCTGGTGTTCCTGGGGCTCTGGCGTAGGCCGGCAGCAACAGCTCCGATTAGACTCCTAGCCTGTGAACCTCCATATGCCACAGGTGAGGTCCTAAAAAGACAAAAAAAGCCAAAAAATAAAAAAGTCACGTCAATATCTTATTATCGGGTTTCAGCTGGTACTAACAGCAAAATTTCCTCATAGTAATGAACTTTTTGTTTTTTTCTATTAAAACCAAAGTTATACCTATTCGAGTGACAAAAGCAAAACTAATAGGCCTCTTAGGATTTACCCATGGGTGCAAAAGGCATCTTCAAAGAGGGTGAAAAACATACAGCCCGCCCAAGATCCAGAGCCATTCCCAAAGACAGCAAAAACAGAGACTTAGAGAGGAGTTCCTGCTGTGGCACAGCAGGTTAAGAATTCAACTATAGCAGCTCAGGTTTGCTCCCCTGCCTGGCACAGTGGGTTAAAGAATGCCATTGCAGCAGGGAGGCTCGGATTCAGTACCTGGCTGTGGAACCTCCATAAGCCTCTTAAAAAAAAAAAAAAGACTTAAATAGGAGTTCAGGTCATGGCTCAGGAGTTAATGAACCCGACTTGTATCCATGAGGACACGGGTTCCATCTCTGGCCTCGATCAGCAGGTTAAGGACCCAGCGTTGCTGCGAGCTGTGGAGTAGGTCGCAGATGTGGCTTGGATCTGGCGTTGCCGTGGCTGTGGCGTAGGCCAGTGGCTACAGCTCCGATTGGACCCCTAGCCTGGGAACCTCCATATGCCACAGGTGTGGCCATAAAAAGACAAAAACAAAACAAAACAAAAAAAAGCTTAAATAACCCTCCCACCCTGTGAACTGGCAATGGAATTGTCCATGGGATGCCAACCACGATGGGATGCTAGCCCCAAAAGGGGTGCCACCCACATTTCTGTCAGGGCATCTACATGTTCTTAGGGCTCCCGACCTGAGAGCTGGCCACCTGCGGACGCAGACAGGCCTGACATCCTGCTCACCCAGCAGGCAGCAGGCCAAGCTCAGATCTCAGCACACAAATGAGACAAACGGGGAAGCAACAGCTGTCCCTGGGACAGAGAGGATCAATAACCAGCGGATACCCCAAACCAAATTCACAAGGGTCACTATCCAAAGAACTGATTCTGACAAATGTTTTTCTCCTGCCAATCTGAATTTGAGAAGGAAGGGACAAGAAGAAATGGTTACTATCCTCTTCTGACCAGGACACTGGAGACCCTGGTAGGACTGACCTGGTAGGACTTGTTACCTTGTGCTGGTTTAGCTGGGTCCCAGGATCTCTCAGTTGTATGGCCCCCCACCCCAACCTGTGTGAGCGGGGTGTCCCAGGCAGTGGTAGCCCATCCTTGTTTTTCAGAACTTTAGGAGAGGTGAAATTTTCCTCTGCCCTGTGTGGGTTTTCAGCTGGGACTGACATAAGATTAACGGAGAAAAACACGTGAAATTTATTTACATGTACATAACAAGAAAAACTCTTGTGACCTTCCCTTCGTGGCTCAGCAGTAATGAACCCAACTAGTATCCATGAGAACACAGACTCCATCCCTGGCCTTCCTCAGTGGGTTAAAGATCCGGCATTGCTGTGAGCTGTGGTGTAGGTCACAGGTGTGACTTGGATCTGGTGTTGCTGTGGCTGTGGTGTAGGCCAGTAGCTACAGCTCCAATTTGACCCCTAGCCTGGGAACCTCCATATGCTGGACGTGAGGCCCTAAAAAGACAAAAAAAAAAAGCCTTAAAACCTCTTTCTGCATCTTATGTATATTTATGTATGTGTATATATATATAAAATATGTATGTAATGTATTTCTACTCCAGATGGTATTGCTAAAAATTAACTTGTAAAAGAGCTGTATTTAATTGCCTCAAAGAAAGAAGAAAAAACAAACCTTGTATCAATTAAGACTAGTCAAACAAGCATATAGCTATGTCTACCAGATGTTTAACGTTATAATACTATGAATTCAACCTAAGAACAAAACATACAAGAGTTCCCGTCACGGAGAAGCAGAAACGAATCCAACCATGAACCATGAGGCTGAGAGTTCGATCCTTGGTCTCACTCAGTGTGTTAAGGATCTGGGGTTGACGTGAGCGGTGGTGTAGGTCACATACAAGGCTCGGATCTGGCGTTGCTGTGGCTGTGGAGTAGGCCGGCAGCTGTAGCTGCTATTCAACCCCTAGCCTGGGAACCCCCATATGCCGCAGGTGCGGCCCTAAAAAGCAAAAAAGAAAGAACAAAACATGCAATTAAATACAATTAAAGTGCATTGCTTGACATGTGTCAACCAGGACAGTAAATTAAAGGAAAAAAAAAGGGGGGAGAGACAGCAGTATGTTTAACTGCTGAGGTTCTTTGTTTCTGTGATTTCTTTTTTTTTTTTTTTTGCCTTTTGTCATTTTATGGCCGCACCCGCGGCATATGGAGGTTCCCAGGCTAGGGGTCTAATCGGAGCTGTAGCCACTGGCCTGCACCGCAGCCACAGCAACGCAGGATCCGAGCCGCGTCTGCAACCTACACCACAGCTCACGGCAACGCCGGATCATTAACCCACTGAGCAAGGGCAGGGATC
>PVHT021183551.1:7015769-7115141 GCA_004024745.2 Catagonus wagneri
GGCTCGGAACCCACGTTGCTGTGGCTGTGGTGTAGGCTGGCAGCTACAGATCCGATTAGACCCCTAGCCTGGGAACCTCCATATGCCGCAGGTGTGGCCCTAGAAAAGGCAAAAAGACAAAATAATAACAATAATAATTTCCTGTGCTTCATGTTATCTTTAGTGGGTCCTTTTCTCAATACTAAAGAGCTATGATTTTTCACAAGTATATAACTCTCCACGTTTTCCTTTAAAAACTTTTACTGTCACATTGGTTAAATATGTAACCAAGTATCGTTTCATAGTAATCTGTGATCCCTTTTCTTTTGTTTTTATCTTTTTAGGGCCGCATGTGTAGCATATGGAAGTTCCCAGGCCAGGGATCAAATTGGAGCTATGGCTACTGGCCTACGCCACAGCCACAGCAAAGCGGGATCTGAGCCGCAACTGCAACCTACACCATAGCTCACAGCAACACCGGATCCTTAATCCACTGAGCGAGGCCAGGGATTGAACCCGCAACCTCGTGGATACTAGTCTGGTTCGTTAACCACTGAGCCATGACAGGAACCCTGTGGTCTTTATTTTTTTTTTAACCTTTTGTCATTTTAGCAGTTTGGGAGTTCCCGTCGTGGCTCAGTGGTTAACGAATCCGACTAAGAACCATGAGGTTGCGGGTTCAATCCCTGGCCTTGCTCAGTGGGTTAAGGGTCCGGCATTGCCGTGAGCTGGGGTGTAGGTTGCAGACGAGGCTCAGATCCCGCGTTGCTGTGGCTGTGGCGAAGGCCAGCAGCTATAGCTCCTGTTAGACCCCTAGCCTGGGAACATCCATATGCTGTGGGTGCAGCCCTAGATAAGGCAAAAAGACAAAAAAAAAGGATTAGCAGTTTGTTTGTTTTTTGGCCATGCACTCACATGTGCAAGTTCCCGGGCCAGGGATGGAACTTGAGCCACAGCAGCAGCCCAAGCCTCTGCAGTGTCTAAGTCAGATCCTTAACCTGCTGAGCCACAAGAGAACTCCAGTAGGTATGTATTCTTGCTGCAGGACATAACTGGAAATATTGGCTTTATTACCAAGGCTTTGTCATATTTGAAAATGGTAAACATAGAATGAGATATGACCAGACAGATTTAAGGAACTAAAACTCACTTAAAATACTGGCCTAGTGCCTGATTTACAGGGTTCTGGGTCTTACAGATGAGTAAAAAATCACTTCCTCACAGACCTAGGAACTTCAGAGGACCCCCAGGGACCTTGAAAAGAGAGGAATTCATCCAAATCTGCAGGCTAAGTCTTGTAGCAAGTTTCTGTCTTGGCTTCTTAGCCTTGACAGGTTTTACATCTCCAATCTGAGATTCCTTATTAAAAGTCCCAGCAAAGGAATTCCTGTCGTGGCTCAGCTGTAGTCCAACAGCAAAAAACCCAACAACCCCACTGAAAAATGGGCAAAGGACCTGAATAGACATTTCTCCAAAGAAGATATGCAGATGGCCAACAAGCACATGAAAAAATGCTCAACATCACTGATGATTAGAGAAATGCAAATCAAAACTACCACGAGATACCAGCTCACACCAGTCAAAATGGCCATCATTAATAAGTTCACAAACAACAGTGCTGGAGGGGGTGTGGAGAAAAGGGAACCCTCCTGCACTGTTGGTGGGAATATAAGCTGGTACAACCACTATGGAAAACAGTATGGAGGTACCTTAGAAAACTATACATAGAACTACCATATGACCCAGCAATCCCACTCTTGGGCATATATCTGGACAAAAATTTCCTTGAAAAAGACACATGCACATGCATGTTCATTGCAGCACTATTCACCAATAGCCAAGACATGGAAACAACCCAAGTGTCCATCGACAGATGATTGGATTAGGAAGATGTGGTATATATACACGATGGAATACTATTCAGCCATAAAAAAGAATAAAATAATGTAATTTGCAGCAACATGGATGGAATTAGAGACCCTCATACTAAGTGAAGTCAGAAGGACAAAGACAGATATCATATGATATCACTTATATCTGAAATCTAATATACTGAACAAATGAATCTTTCTACAGAAAAGAAAATCACAAACTTGGAGAACAGACTTACGATTGCCAAGGGGGTGGGGGAGGGAGTGGGATGGTATGGGAGTCTGGGGTAAACAGTCATAGACTATTGCCTCTGGGATGGAAAAGCAAGGAGATCCAGCTATATAGCACTGGGAACTATGTCTAATCACTTGTGATGAATTCATATATGTACGTGTAACCGGGTTACCACCCTGTGCAGCTGGAAAATTGACAGAAATCTGTAAACCAGCTATAGTGGGAAAAAAAAAAATCAAGTCAGGAGTTCCATGGTGCGGCTCATCAGGTTAAGGATCCAGCGCTGGTGCTGTGGCTCAAGTCACCTCTGTGGCAAGTCCAGGAGCTTCTGAATGCAGTGGACGAAGCCAGAAAAAAAAAGGGAGTTCCCATCATGGTGCAGTGGAAACAAATCCAACTCGGAACCATGAGGTTGCGGGTTTGATCCCTGGCCTTGCTCAGTGGGTTAAGGATCTGGCATTGCCGTGAGCTGTGGTGTAGGTTGCAGACGCGGCTCGGATCTGGCATTGCTGTGGCTCTGGCATAGGCCAACGGCTACAGCTCTGATTAGACCCCTAGCCTGGGAACCTCCATATGCCGCAAATGCAGCTCTAAAAAGGCAAAAAGCCAAAAAAGAAAAAAAAAAAAAGGTGGGGGGGGTAAAATTCACCGTAAAATTCTTTTAATTTTGCTGTATGTTTGAAATTTTCAATAAACAATGAGAGAATAAATAAGGAGAGAAATTTTAAAACAAAAGCAGAGAATAATGGTCCCTTTCTTTTAGGGGAAAAAGTCTATTATGATTGGGATAAGGCACACACAGCTTCAAGGTTATTGAAAATTATCTATTTTTAATCTTTTCTTTTCTTTAATGGCTGCACTTACAGTATATGGAAGTTCCCAGGAGGCTAGGGACTGAATCAGAGCTACAGCTCACAGCAAAACCAGATCGGATCCCCAACTCACTGAATGAGCCCAGGGATCAAACCCGTATCCTCACGGATACTTGTCGGATTCGTTTCCACTGCGCCACAATGGAAACTCCAGAAATTAATCTAATTTTTAAACTGGAGAAATGGATATATGGGATTTTTTATGGCTTTGAAAATTATACATTTGTTGTCTTCAGAGTTATATATGTTTAGTGATTCATAGAACTTGGGAGGAAAAAAGATCTCTTGTCTTTGGGGTTGCACAGTTAGTGGTGCTGAAACAGCCTGCAATCACGCCCTCTCCTCTGACCCCTGTGGAAAAGGCCTGGTCAGGTGGTAGGAAAAAATGATCCAAGTGGGGGTTCCCATCATTGTGCAGTGGTTAACGAATCCGATTAGGAACCAAGAGGTTGCGGGTTCGATCCCTGGCCTTGCTCAATGGGTTAACGATCTAGCGTTGCCGTGAGCTATGGTGTAGGTTGCAGACGCGGCTCGGATCCTGCGTTGCTGTGGCTGTGGTGTAGTCCAGCAGCTTACAGCTCCGATTAGACCCCTAGCCTGGGAATCTCCATATGCCGTGGGTGCGGCCCTAAAATGACAACAGCCAAAAAAAAAAAGTGAAAATGGTCTAACTTACTGAGTGACAGGAAAGAGCCTCTGGGTGCTGCAAGAGAACCAGCTGAGCCCCTCTGCCTGATGCTTTGCTTCTAGCCCTGCAGCATCCGTGCTTTTTTTGCACACAGCCATCGCTTCCTTAGAGGAGCCACTAATCACCCACCAGCCCACTCTGGAAACATGCAGAGGCTTCCATCTCTTGTGTTCTTTAGTCCTAGACAAGCTCCATTCTATTTTTTTCTGAGCTTGCTCTCTGAGCACTGCGAGAAGGCATTCCTCTTGCTGCTTGCCAAAAACGGAGGGTATGCGCATGGGACTGCCAGTTTCCCAGTGTGGGAAGAGCCTGGCTGAGTTTGAAGCCAATACAGAGGTGGACTGGAGAGATAAAGCCTGAATGGTATCATCTGGTCTCCTGGATCCAGCCATTCCTGAGGCCCTGAGCAGGGATGTGAGTCAATACATTTCACTTTTGCCTAAGCCAGTTTTATGGGGGTTTCATTTGCAACCAGGAGTCCCAGCTATCAAAAGTCCTCAGCTGCCAAAATGCCATTTCTCTGCCTGCAACCCGCCACCCCCAACCAGCAGGCCTACTCACCTGGTGATCTCCTCTAAGGCTGCCTCGGGTAAAGCCAGCATCTCCACCAGCAGGGACAGGATCTCAAAGAGCAGAGTGTGGGGGTTTGGGGGAGCCATGTCCGTCAGGGCATTCTGTTCTGGGGACAAGGGATGGTGGCTGCCATTACCATTTTGTAGCCCTGGATGCCCAACCTCCCCGGCTCCACCCCAGCCCCCTGGCTCCTCCCCCAGCTCTGCGTGCCCTGGGCTCACCCCTGCTCACCCACAGAGCAGAAGAAGCGCTTGGTGTCTGTCATCACAGCCAAGAAGTCTTTGAAGTTCACATGACCATCTCCTGTGGCGACCAGAAGAATATATACAGGGTGGGCAGAGGCAGGCGTTGCAACCCAGGCATGGTTATTAGCATTTACTCATCGGCTTTGATTATAAGAGTAATGCATAGTCAATGCAGAAAGCATAGCATACACAGGACAGAGGCAAAAATGAAAATCTCCTGAATTAGAAGCCCCCAGAAGGTTCTGGAAGCAGCAGCCTGAGTTCATGATCCAGGTGTATCACTTACCATCTTTGTGCCCTTGGCAAAGTCTCTGAACCTCACTAACCCTTAGATTTCTCATCTACAGGGTAAGGATGACCAAGACACATTTTTAGAGAAAATGAGGCAAAGTACTTAGAGCGAGGCCATGCACGTAACACTTGCTCACTGACTGCCACTGTTATGACTCTGTGCTAGTCTCTGCATGAAAACATTAACCCGCAAGACTCGCACTTTATCCTTCAAAGCCCTGCTGGACTCACCCGTTACCTGTCTCTAAGCTCTCCCAGTGCTAACCTGCTCTCCCACCAGGGGCCGCGTTCTTGCCTGTTCTGGGCCTTTGCACATGCCGCTTCCTCTTCCTAGAATCCTCTCCACCACCCTCGACTCTCTCACTCAACACTTCCTCTGGACCATTACTTCCTTAGAGAAGTCAGACCAGGGCAGGTCACACCCCCAATCCAGCACTCTCATAAAACCCTTGTACTTGGACCACACACTCCAAAGATCTAGGATTTAATTCCAGGAGGCAGGAACTGGGTGTTTGTTCTGCCCTGTGGCCTCAGGGCTGAAAATATGTAGGAGCAGAGCTCCCACTGTGGCACAGTGGGTTAAGGATCCAGTGTTGCCGCAGTGGTGGAGTAGGTTGCAATTGCAGCTCGGATTGGCTCCCCGGCCTGGGAACTTCTATATGCCACGGGTGTGGCCAAAACCAAAACCAAACAAAAATAGGTAGGCGCCTGGCAAATGGTCTCTGAACTACTTGGCAAATGAATGAGTGGCCTCTAATCCTTAAAACCACCCTCTGGGGGTGCCTAATACTCTAATCCTCATGTCACAGATGAGTCACATAAGGGCCAAGCTGAGGTCAATTCCTAGCTTGTGTGTGAGAACTCACAGCCACACGTGATGGAGGAAGCAGAGTTGGATGCTTAGTGGGCAGGAGCGCAGGCTCCTCATAGCTCTGCCGCGTTCCTTGCATCCAGCCAATCACATGCGGTGCTCCTCACCCTGGGCCCTTTGCCCAGGTTCCTTTCTTCCTTCCACCCTCCCTCCCTTTCTTCCTTCCTTCATTTTTCTTTCTTTCTTCCTTCTTTTTTGGTTGCCCTGCAGCACATGGAGTTCCCAGGCCAGGCATCAGATTTGAGCTGCAGCTGCAACCAATGCCAGATACTTAACCCACTGTGCAAGGCTGGGGATCAAACCTGTGTCCCAGTGCTCAAGAGACACTATTGATCCCATTGTGCTACAGTGGGAATTCCTGTCCATGTTATTTCTGCCACCAGGAGTACCTCTTCCTTATTCTCTCCTTGCTTCACAATCTGGCTTGGGCAGCACTATTTGGCTTAGGCATCACCCCCTCCAGGAAGCCTTCCTTCCTGATTCCTTCCTCCAAGCCAACTTTTTTTGTTATTGTTATTTGTTTTTTAGGACTGCACCATGGCATATGGAAGTTCCCAGACTAGGGTCGAATCAGAGTCACAGCTGCCAGGCTACACCACAGCCACAGCAACGCCAGATCTGAGCCGAGTCTGTGACCTACACCACAGCTCACAGCAAAGCCATATCAGATCCTTAACCCACTGAGTGAGGCCAAAGATCAAACCCGCATGCTCGTGGTTACTAGTCCAGTTTCTTTTCTTTTCTTTTTTTTTTTTTGTCTTTGTGTTGTTTTAGGGCCGCACCCGCACCATGTGGAGGTTCCCAGGCTAGGGGTTAAACCGGAGCTACAGCCGCCGGCCTACACCACAGCCACAGCAACATAGGATCTGAACCACGTCTGATACCTACACCACAGCTCATGGCAATGCCAAATCCTTAACCCACTGAGCAAGGCCAGGGATCGAACCCACAACCTCACGTTTCCTAGTCGGATTTGTTTCTGCTGAGCCATGATGGGAACTCCACTAGTCCAGTTCTTAACCCACTAAGTCACAACAGAAACTCCGCTCCAAGGCACCTTAAGCGCTGCTTTCTTTCTAACTCTTATTTCTGGGTCGCTGACTGTGTGAGCACCTCAAGAGCAGGGCTCTTGGATCTTATGCATCTCTTCACTCTCAGTGCCCAGCACAGGAATGAGCACACAGTAGGCATTTAACAACTAATGAAAGAAGAACACTAGCAGTTAACGTCCTAGCATGCATTCTATGCACCAGGTATTACGCTCAATGCTTTGCCAGGATTATCTCATTTAATATTTTTAGCAGCTCTGTGAGATGGGTACTGCTACAAGCTCTCTTTTATAGATGGGGAAACTGAGACTTGGTGAATTTCAGTGATTTGTCCAAGGTCATATAGCTGGTAAAATGAGGGACCACGCCATGGAAGAATGTCCAATGAAGCACATGCAAAGGTCTGGAAGGAGCCATCTCAGAAATCACCTACATCTTTAGGGTCAGGATATACATTTGGGTCATTTCTGGGGCTCCAGAGCCTGACACTGAATAGGTGCTCAGAAAGCACTAACTTTGAAGGCCAGGTCCAGCTGCATCATTTGTGGAACCCAATAAAATGCAGAACAGGGGAGTTCCCATTGTGTTGCAGAAGAAATGAATCTGACTAGGTATCTATGAGGATGCGGGTTTGACTCCTGGCCTCACTCAGTGGGTTAAGGATTCGGCATTGCCATGAGCCGTGGTGTGGGTTGCAGATGTGGCTCGGATCCTACATTGCTGTGACTGTGGCCTATGCCAGTAGCTATAGCTCCGATTCGACTCATAGCCTGGGAACTTCCATATGCCACGGGTGCAGCCCTAAAAAACAAAAAAAAAGAAAAAGAGCAGAACAGGACCCCTCCTTCAAAAATTATCAAGAATGTCTAAGAGTTCCCACTGTGGCACAG
Organism: Catagonus wagneri; assembly: GCA_004024745.2. Classification (NCBI taxonomy): domain Eukaryota; kingdom Metazoa; phylum Chordata; class Mammalia; order Artiodactyla; family Tayassuidae; genus Catagonus; species Catagonus wagneri. The sequence goes on from PVHT021183551.1 coordinate 7,023,334, forward strand.
TGGGTTAAGAATCTGACTGCAGTGGCTTGGGTCACTGCTGAGGTGCAGGTTCAATCCCTGGCCAGGAGCAGTGGGTTAAAGGATCCAGTGTTGCTGCAACTGTGGTTCAGATTCAATCCCTGGCCCAGCAACTTCCATATACTGAGGGTTCGGCCATAAAATTAAAAAAAAAAAAAAAGAATTTCCAGACCATAAGAGCAGAGCATTAAACCAAACTCAGGACCCTGTAAGCGCAGGGCCCCATGTGGCTGCACAGAGGTCATGCTGCCTGTGAATGTGGCCCTGCCTGGGGCCGAGAATGACGCCTCCCCTGACTCACCATCGATATCAGCACTCATCAGGGCATCCTCCACCTGGGCCGGTGTCAGGGAGATGCCCACAAGGAGCAGGATGTTCTCCAGGCTCTGTGCATCCACCTCGCCAGGACCATTGAAGATCTCAAAGTAGCTGTGGAAGGCTGGGGTGGGCAGCGGGATTACGTGGGGTGGGGCCGTCACCTGTTTCTACCATTTAGCCCATCCCTTCCTGCCACCCTCCTGCCCAGCATCCTCTATCATCAGGGCTGGGTGGAGGGACAAAGTTAAAACAGTGAAAGTGGACTCACTTCACTCTCCAGGGACAAGGTCAGGCCAAGGACTCAGCTGGTGTGGCAAAAGCTAAGCGAATTAGCCACCTTCGTTTTGCACCAGGAGCACATGCACTTCAGGACACCCCTCGTATGTGCCAGGCACTGTGCCAAGCTCTTATAACCATGTTTTAATTAAACATGTAAATTAGTATAGAATGTTTACGCCCTTGTTAAAATGGGGAAACCAAGACTCAGAGGTTAGAGGACCCAAAAGATCTTTCTGACTCGGAGTCTGGGCCTTGGCTTTGGTCCTCGGCAGTTACTCATCTGGATGGACCCAGCCTCTTAAGAGAGCTTCGCTTGTCTGGACCAGAGCAGCGGACCAGGAAGGATGCTGGGAAAAATCCCAGAAGAGGACCAATGCATACAGAAGTTGGGTCCTGGTCAGAACATATATGTTGTCTTGTTTCACAGCCCACAGTAAAACCCAGGTTAGAATCAACAGACCCGGTGATAAGCCTGGGTCTGCCGTTTAATGATAAGCTGGGTAACTGTTATGAGCTCAATTGTGCCCGCTGCTGCCTAAATAACTATGTACCTTAGAATGTGATGGTATTTGGAGATAGGGCCTGTAAAGAGGTGGTTAAGTTAAAATGAGGCCATTCAGGTGGCCCCTCATCCAACCTAATTGGTGTTCTTGAGAGGATCTCTGCGAGCTCCCCTCGCGGCTCAGTAGAAACGAACCCGACTAGGACATGTGAGGTTTCGGCTTTGATCCCTGGCCTCACTCAGTGGGTTAAGGATCTGGCATTGCCGTAGGCTGTGGTGTAGGTCGCAGATGTGGCTCAGATCTTGCGTTGCTGTGGCTGTGACGTAGGCCGGCAGCTGTAGCTTCTGTTGGACCCCCTAGCCTGGGAACCGCCATATGCCACAGGTGTGGCCCTAAAAAGCAAAAAAAAAAAAAAGAGTAGACTTGGGTTGAGGGGGCAGAGACACCTCCAAACACCAAAGAGCTTTGCAGGACTTGCCTCATTCACTCAGAAGGCGGCTCTGGAACCGGGAGGAGAACTGGACCCCAAGTGAAAGGACCCAGCAGGGGGTCTGGCCCCTCCGCCCAGGGGTGTCCTAGAGCTGGGGTGCACTTCTCCCTTCACACCGACTGACCCCCAGGCTAGTGAAGCGCTGGGGTGGGCACTGGGACAGCAGCAACCCCTTGCCCACCCCGGGCCTATAAACCCAAGGACTGTGGGTCCTGCCTGCCCTGGCCAGGCCCGCCCTCACCTTCCTCTTGCTTCAGCGTGAGATTCTCCTCCGACCTCTCCTCCCAGGTCGGATACACCTTCTGGAGGCAGCGCTCTTCCAGCTCCTGGCTGCAGAGGAAAGAGCCCAGGAGGGCGGGGCACAAAACCAGCCACCACCCCGGCCCCCTCGAAGTTAGGGGAGGGGGAGGGGAAGCGGGGCAGAGGGGGTCAGAGGAGGGGCCTGGGTGAGGTTTTGAGAGGTCAGGAGAGTCTAAGAGGGACCTGGTGGAGCAAGGCCCGGTGAGGGGACTCTCAAGAGGAGTTAGAAAGAAAAAAGGGGGAGTTCCCGTTGTGGCGCAGCAGAAACAAATCCAACTAAAAACCGTGAGGTTGCAGGTTCAATCCCTGGCCTCGCTCAGTGGGTTGAGGATCTGGCGTTGCCATGATCAGTGGTGTAGGTCGCAGACACGGCTTGGGTCTGGCATTGCTACGCCTCTGGCATAGGCTGGCAGCTATAGCTCCGATTAGACCCCTAGCCTGGGAAGCTCCATATGCCACGGGTGCGGCCCTAAAAAGGACAAAAAGACAAAAAAAAGGAAAGAAAGAAAGAACGAAAAAAGGGGCGAGCAATGAGAAAGGGGCCTAGGTATGAACTACGAAGAGCTGAAAGGCAGCAAGGAGGTGAGGGGGATGGAGAGGGAATAAACAGGTGCAGGGACAGGGACAAGAATCTGGGCCCTGATCCCAGATGCCCTTTCTGGGGTGACCCCTACCATGCCTTGGGGTAGTTGAGGCTCTTTTCCCCGCTGTGGCGCCAAAGTTCTGTCCTTCTGCAGCCCAGGTCTGACGTGGGGACTGGCAGGGCCGTGACAGGGACTCCCATGGGGACAGGGACTGGCCCAGGGGCTGGCGGCCGGGCCCAGGATGAGGCCATGGCAGGGGCCAAGGCAGAGGTCTGAGGCAGGGACCGAGGCAGGCTTGGGGCTGAGCTGCCAGCCAGGGCAGAGTTGGGCACAGGGGTGAGAGTCCTGGGGGACTTCCGGCTTGGCAGGGCGCGGGCCTTGCTGGCTCTCCAATGGGCGGCCTCCTCCTCCTCCACCTCCAGCAGGCACTTCATGAAGCCCGGCCAGGGGTTGCCAAGGTTCTGGGCCCCTGCAGCCACCGTGGGCTCCTGAAGCGGCTTCAGGCTATGGTCCAGCTCTCTCCTCTCTCCGAAGTCCCTCACCTCCTGGGGACAGGGTGGGGGAGGGGATGCGGGAGGACTCTAGACAGCCAGATTGTCCCACAAAGCTTCTCCCTGCCGCCCACTCTGCGGGGGATCCTCACCCTGCCCCTTTCCTCTCTAGGCCCCTGGAGTGGCCCAGGTCTCTCCCACATCCTACTAGGCTCCCGCCTTGTGTCCTGCCGCACCCCTGACCTCCGCCACCTCCTGGCTCTCTGAGCTGTGGTCTGGAGTGAGTTGCTGCCCATCGCCTGACTGATCAGAAGTAAGCTTCATGAGAGCAGGACCTCTTCTGCCTCTTTTTTTTTTTTTTTAAGAGCAGCACCCACAGCATATGGAGGTTCCCAGACTAGGGGTCAAATCACAGCTGTAGCTGCAGGCCTACACCACAGCCACAGCAACTTGGGATCTGAGCCACGTCTGTGACCTACAGGGGCCAGGGATCGAAACTGCATCCTCCTGGACACTAGCCAGGTTCGCTTCTGCTGTGCCACGGTGGGAATGCCAAGACCTACAACTTTGAACGGGAGGAGGCTGTGTGGCAGGGCCTGGGTGGAGGTGGGCGGAGACAACCCGTCCCAAATGGGAGGGACGATGCAGGAGGTGCTGAATTTGCTGAACTAATTTTGTGGGAATTTATCGAGTGCCTACCACGTGCTGGCTGCTGGGTGGATGTGGATAAAAGAGGCAGAGGAGGACGTCCCATAGTGGGGATTTTCCCATCATGGCTCAGAGGAAACGAACCCAACTAGTATCCATGAGGACGCGGGTTCAATCCCTGGCCTCGCTCAGTGGGTTAAGGATCCAGCATTGCCGTGAGCTGTGGTGTAGGTCGCAGACAAACTCGGATCCCACGTTGCTGTGGCTGAGGCGTAGGCCGGCAGCTGAAGCTCCAATTCAGCCATTAGCCTGGGAACTTCCATATGCCACAGGTGTGGCCCTAAAACAAACAAACAGAAAAACTAGGAAGTGGCAGAGTTTGCAGAGTTGGGGATGGTTGGGAGGGGAATGGGAGCCTCCTAGCTGCTCAGGGAAGCTTTGAGATGTGTGCTGTGACTGGAAGAAATTCATACTGATGTGGAAAAAGCCATAACCTGGGGTAAACCCAAGGGCTCCAGAGTGTAAGAGCGTCCTTGACCCCACCCAAGATGCACACCCAAGATGCAAACACACACACGCATGCACATACAGGGGCACACTCACACCTTCCCCAGTTTGACTCCAAATACTGTCCCATTTCTGCCTTTGCCCTCCTCTTCCTCCTGACCCCCACCCCCAACCCCACTATGGCTCTACTTACAAGTGGAGGAACAGACCCCAGTGCTGGCTGGATCTCCACGGCCTGGTCCCTAAACAAGGGAGAAACCCCCAGGTGGGGGAAAGGCTCAGCTCAAGGCTTACCCCTTGCGCCACCATCTCTCAGTCCCCAGGATGCTCAGGTCCACCACCCCAGCTTCATCCTCCTGGCCTTCTAATCTCAGAGGGGCCTCTCGTTCCTTTGAGAAAACATGGCGATTGAAAATAGGTCCATTGGGAGTTCCCTTTCGTGGCTCAGCAGAAACGAATCTGACCAGCATCCATGAGGACACAGGTTCAATCCCTGGCTTGCTCAGTGGGTTAAGGAACTGGCATTGCCAGGAGCTGTGGTGTAGGTCACAGATGCAGCTTGGATCTGGATCTGGTATTGCTGTTGCTGTGACCTAGGCTGGCGGCTACAGCTCTGATTCGATCCCTAGCCTGGGACTCTCCATATGCCACGGGTGCAGCCCTAAAAAGCAAAAAAGATAGAAAGAAAAAGAAAATAGGCCCATGGAACCAAAGAATTTTGGTATCGGAGCTATTATACAGATGGGGAAATGGAGGCCCAGAGAGGCATGACTTGACCAAGGTCCTACATCACGACAGGATCATTAGGACTAGAACTCGCCTCACTTGTAACTTAGCAGAAAAGCAGTCCTGTTGGGTCAGTGAACAGGGGGCCATCAGAAGACACCTTACCTTTCTTTGGGTGTGTTAGGTCTTGGTGTGGATGGTGGGGAAGAATGGGCCATCTTTTCCTCCAGAGCTGCCGTGGGCACGAGGGACATTGCTTCCTGGGAACTGTCCTCATGTCCTCCTGGGCCAGGCTCTGGCAGAGCACCCAGTGGCCTGATGGGTGGGGCGTCCACCTCCTCGCGGGGCTTGCCCCCCAGTTGCTGCTGTCCACAGCCGTCCAAGGTGCGACAAGGCTCTGCTGGCTGCAGTATGTCTGACTCATTTGCTGCCAGGTGACCTGGGGTGGGCTGACACTCCGGGCCCTGCCAAGGACGAGGACATCAAGATGGGGAGCTCTGTCCTGGCCCTTAGGTGAACCTCAGCACTCAGAGACCAGCTGACACACACTTACTCTGGTCCAAGCATGGCAAGCATTATCTTACTGAGTTCTCCCAGTGCCCCTAGAAGGTAGCACACAGGCCCCTGTTTTGAGGGATGAGGAAATTGAGACCCAGAGGATGCATGACTGACTTCAGGTCATAACCCATGCTTGTCCGTGTAGTAGAATGGGAGCCCAGAGAAAGTGAGACGGTCCTCTTTAAGTAGGATTTCCCAAGCGATGTTTCGAAGAACAAGAGCCTTTCATGACATTCTCTGCAAAGGTGGTTTTTTCTTTATTTTCTTTAATTTTTAAAGTATAGTTGATTTACAATATTGTGCCAAATGGAGTTTTTGCACTAACTGATTCCAAGACTTTATTAAGTTGCTATAATCAAGGCAGTGTGGGAGTTCCCGTTGTGGTTCAGTAGTTAATGAACCCAACTGGTATCCATGAGGACTCAGGTTTGATCCCTGGCCTCACTCCACTGGGTTAAGGATCTGGCATTGCCGTGAGCTGTGGTGTAGGCTGCAGACATGGCTCGGATGTGGTGTTACTGTGGCTGTGGTGTAGGCTGGCAGCTGCAGCTCCAATTCGACCCCTAGCCTGGAAACCTCCATATGCTGTGGGTGTGGCTCTTAAAAAAAAAAGATAGTGTGGTGTTGGAATAAAGACAGATAAATAGCTGAATGAAACAAAGTAGAGAGACAGTCTCACACATAGGTGGTCAATAATTTTTGACTAAGATGCAAAATCAACATGGAAAGGACGGTCTCCAACAAATGATGCTGAGATGACTGGACAGCCAAATGTAAAAGAACCTCAATTCAGCACCTAACTCAAGGTGGGTCATAAACCTAAATGTTAAACCTAAAACAATAAAACTTCTTGAAGAAAGCAAAGGAGAAAATCCCCTGTGACTTTGAATTATGTAAAGATGTCCAGAAAAGTACAGCCAAAAGGAAAAAAATCGATCAATTAGACGTCATCAAAATTAAGAGCTGGAAGTTCCCAAATGGTACAGTGGGTTGTCACTGGAGTTCTGTCTTTTGAAAGTCACTGTTAATAGAATGGAAAAGACAGTTCACAGACTGGGAGAAAACATGTGCAATTAACATATATGATGAAGGACTTGTATTCAGAATATATAAGAACTCAAAACTCAAAAATAAGAAAACAACCTGATTTTTTAAAAAAGGCAGAAAGTAAAAACACAATCCATAAAATGTATTGTAAATCACAGATCTGATAACAATCTGGTATCCAGACTACACAAAGAACTTTTAGGAACTCAACAATAAGTTAACTAATTCAACGAAAACAGTGGGCAAACTTTTTTTTTCCTGCATTTTTTTTAGGGCCGCACCCGCGGCATATGGAGGCTCCCAGGCTAGGGGTCTAACAGGAGCTGTAGCTGCCAGCCTATGCCACAGCCACAGCAATGCCAGATCTGAGCCACATCTGCGACCTACACCACAGCTCACGACAATGCCAGATTGTTAACCCACTGAGCGAGGCCAGGGATCGAACCTGCAACCTCACGGTTCCTAGTTGGATTCGTTTCCACTGTGCCACGATGGGAACTCCCATTTTTTTATTTTTATTTTAAGTGAGAATTGCAACGATTTTTAATTTTTTTATATTTTATTTATTTGTGTACTTACGTATGTATATATTTATTTATTTATGTTGCTTTTTAGGGCCTCCCAGGGCATATAGAGGTTCCTATGCCACAGCCACAGCAACGTAGGATCCGAGCCACATCTGCGACCTACACCACAGCTCACGGCAACGCCAGATCCTTAACCCACTGAGCAAGGCCAGGGATCGAACCCGCAACCTCATGGTTCCTAGTCGGATTCGTTTCCACTCAGCCACGATGGGAACTCCTCCCTTTTTTTTCGCTCTTTTTATGGCCAAACCTGTGGCACGTGGAAGTTCCCAGGTCAGGCATCCTGTCAAATCAGAGCTGCAGCTGCAGGCCTACACCACGGCCACAGCCGCACAGGATCCAACCTGCATCTGCAACCTATGTCACAGCTTCTGGCAATGCTGGATCCTTAACCCACTGAACGAGGCCAGGGCTTGAACCACATCCTCATGGATACTAGATGGGTTCTTAACCTGCTGAGCCAAGAGAGGATCGCCCCCCGTTTCAGTTGTACGCAGAACCCCCATCCCTTCCCTGCCTTCAACAATTTCCTGCCCTCCGGCTCCCCTGAGGATCAGTCATTCTACACGCTCCTGCTCGGGTCTCCTTGGACATTACCTGGCCGCTCTTGGGGGCCTGACCCTCCACTGCCCCTGGGTTCTGCCGGCTCCCCTGCTGGTCCTCAGACTCCTTCCCCGAGTCCTGCTGCTGAAGCCCTTCCTGGGCCCCAGGGACCGTGGAAGGCGACACGCCCAGCTCACTTCCTGGCATGGCCTGATCCTGGCCAGCTTGCAGCTCCAGGGGCCCTTCCTGGGGGTCCCAAGATGACTGCTTCTTCCTGGGGAGAACAAAGGGACAGCTCAGCTCCCAGACTGGGGCATAGGTTTATATTCTCTTAGTTTTTGTAGTTCCCCGAGCACCTGCACAGGGGCTAGGCAGCCCAAACGTGCATACTTAATGCCTAAGAGAAACAATAAGGGCTAACGTGAATTCCTCCAATCACAGACTTTGAAGTCAATGCTTAAGAGAGTTAGGATTCAGTATTTTTATCATTACTTATCAGTTTTTAGAAAAAAAGGAAAAATATTTGGAGAACTGGGATTCGGAGAGGTTGGGAGACTTGAGCCTCAGGTCATTAAGCTAAAGTTGATGGCTCTGAATTTGAAGCTGTGTCTTTCTGACCTTACTTTAATATTCTGGAGTATTTCCTCCTGCCTTCTTCCTAAGGGATACATCCATATTTTTAATGGGGGTGAATTTAAATACCATCTTCGAATAATTGCATAGTTTTACATAGTTATTTTGTGAATAGAATTTTGCAATTTTTTTTTTTGAGGGCCACACCTGTGACATATGGAGGTTCCCAGGCCAGGGGTCTAATCAGAGCTGCAGCTGCCGGCCTACACCAGAGCCACAGCAACACCAGATCCGAGCTGCGACTGCGACCTACACCGCAGGTCACAGCAATGCCGGATCGTTAACCCACTGAGCAAGGCCAGGAACTGAACCCGCAACCTCGTGGTTCCTAGTCGGATTCGTTATCCGCTGAGCCACGACGGGAACTCCCCTGCAATCTTTTTTCAATTACATTATAATCTAAGTTTCTCCTATGCCAGAAATCTTTCATAAACATGCTTGTTATTTTAAATTTTTTTTTATGGCCGCATCCACAACATACGGAAGTTCCTGGGCCAGGGATTGAATCCAAGCCACAGCTGCAGCTACAGCTGTGCCAGTTCTGGATCCACTGTGCAGGGCTGGGGATTGAACCCACACTTCCACAGGGACCCGAGCCACTGCAGTTGAATTAACCCACTGCACCACAGCAAGAACACCCAACATGCTCTTTAACGAGAGTCTAAAATTCCTTATTTTATAGACAACCTTAATTTGCTTAGCCACGCCCCTATTGTTGAAATTTAGTGCATGCTGGTATTGCCAATTTTTCGGTACTTAAAATAATGTGACCATGGAAACCTTTGTGTGTAAAGCTTTGCCTGAATCTCTGTTATTTCCTGAGGGCATATTTCTAGAAACAGATGAGAGCAAAGACAGTCTTAAAGTGATCTGGGAGTTCCTTGGTGGCTTAGTGGTTAGGATTCAGGGCTTGCACCGCTGCAGCCTGGGCTTGATCTCTAGTCTGGGAACTGAGATCCCACATCAAGCATCTGTACACTGTGGCCAAAAAAAAAAGAAAAAATGACATTTTTAAGGCAGTTTAAAAATATTGCCAAGTTGTGTAAGCAGACATGTTGAAACGGTTTATATTTCCAGAGTTCTGGTCATGGCTCAGTGGTAACAAATGCAACAAGTATCCATGAGGACACAGGTTCGACCCCAGTCTCGCTCAGTGGGTTAAAGATCCAGCACTACCGTGAGCTGTGGTGTAGGTCTCAGACGTGGCTCAGACCTGGTGTTGCTGTGGCTGTGGCGCAGGCTGGCAGCTGCAGCTCTGATTCGACTCCTAGCCTGCGAACCTCCATATGCCATAGGTGTGGCCCTAAGAAGACAGAAAGAAAGAAAGAAAAGGAGGAAAGAAAGAAAGAAAGAAGGAAAGAAAGAAAGAAAGAAAGAAAGAAAGAAAGAAAGAAAGAAAGAAAGAAAGAAAGAAAGAGGGGAGGGAGGAAGGAAGGAAGGATGGAAGGAAGAGGAGTTCCCATCATGGCACAGTGGAAATGAATCCAACTAGGAACCATGAGGTTGTGGGTTCAATCGCTGGCCTTGCTCAGTGGGTTGGGGATCCAGCATTGCTGTGGGCTTTGGTGTAGGTTGCAGAGGCGGCTTGGATCCCGCGTTGCTGTGTCTGTGTTGTAGGCCGGCAGCTACAGCTCCTGTCAGACCCCTAGCCTGGGAAGCACCATATGCCGTGGATGCGGCCCTAAAAAGGCAAAAGGACAAAAAAAAGGAAGGAAGGAAGGAAGAAAAGAAAGAAAGGAGAGAGAGAGGAAGGAAGGAAGGAAGGAAGGAAGGAAGGAAGGAAGGAGGGAAGGAAGGAAGGAAGGAAGGGGGAAAGAAAGGAAGAAAGAAAGAAAAACAAGTGGTTTATATTTCCACCAGCATGGTATTTGCAGTACTTGTCTCAAGGATACTCCAACCCAGATTTGATTGATTCTCCTAACTTTTCATGTAGAAGAGACTATTTAGAGATTTTTGGTTATAATCAACTTTATTTTATTTTATTTTTTTTGGTCTTTTTGCCACATCTAGGGCCGCACCCACGGTATATGGAGGTTCCCAGGCTAGGGGTCTAACAGGAGCTGTAGCTGCCGGCTTTCGCCACAGCCACAGCAACGCGGGATCCGAGCCGCGTCTGCAACCTTCACCACAGCTCACAGCAACGCCGGATCCTTAACCCACTGAGCAAGGCCAGGGATCGAACCCGCTACCTCATGGTTCCTAGTCGGATTCGTTAACCACTGAGCCACGACAGGAACTCCTATAATCAACTTCAAATGATTAGCTGGCCGGTCTCTCAAGTCTTTCACTTTGCCTCTCCCTGGGTCTCTGTATTCTTTCTCTCTCTTTTTGGCTGCACCTGCAGCATGCGGAAGCTCCTGGGCCAGGGACTGAACCTGCGACACAGCAGCAGCCCGAGCCACAGCAGAGTCAACGCCAGATCCTTAACCTGCTGTGCCACAAGGGAATTTCTCATTTTCTCTTTTTAAAAAGAGTACCTTCTCACTGCAGACAAATTAATAAATATATCCATTACTTAGAAAATATTAATAGTAATACCACATAAATGTATGTTTCCATGCCTCCCAGCTTCTCTTTTGTTCATTCTTCTAGGAATTCAGTGAATATGTATTTATTGATCAGCTACTGAGTGTCCAGCAGAGTCCCAGGCATGAGGGGTTTGAGGTTGAACAAAGCACATAAACGACCCTTAAATAAGACATGTAACAGAAACTTGTGGTCTAGTGGGGGAGCCCAGACAAAAGGCCAAAATGAAATATTAGTGTGGGTTGTGCTGTGAAAAAGGACAGGGGCTGCGACTGGGCGGATCCACTTTATTCTGGGAGATCTCTCCTCTCTCCATACAAGGTGGGTCACAGGGGGCTCTCGCCTGGGCCTGCTCTCTGGGAAGCCCCCAGCTCACCTTGGTCCTGCTGGATGCCTCTGCTCCTGGTTGCTGAGCTCCAGGGAGCCCTCTCTGTGTCTGGGCCCGTTTTCTGGTCCTTCTGGGGCAGATGAGGGCTGTTTCCCACTGCCCATCCCTTCAGCATCTGGAAACACAACCTAGAACATAGATGCCCATGGCATTGGCTCAGGGACTGGCCCGTTCTGGAGGGGTTCTCCCACTCCCTGGGCATCACCCTGGCCGCAGGGATGGAGGGATCCTGTGCCTGACTGGGGAAGGCATTGGAGAGGGACGGAGGAGACGAAAGGCAGGGGAGAGAGGCTGTGGGTGCGCGCCGGTGGCTCTACAATGAACCTGAAGTGCGGTGTACACACAAGGTCGGGAATCCCTCCGAGGGCAACCTGGCAGAGCCAGGTGAACTTCTAGACAAAGTCCGAGAGAGACTTCCACAATTTCTGCTACCTCAGAGCTCAGGCTCTGTAGCTGGGTTTTGACGCCAATCACTCCCTGGTTGGGTGACATTGGCCATTGACTTAGAGGCAGCTCCAAGCCTTGCCTGAGTCAGCAATCTCCAGGCAACTGGCTCAATCAATTGATGATAATTGTTATAATACAAGATTCTGCTGCAAGCCAGTGCTAAGGGCATCTACCCCAGGGCAGGGCCAGTGTCTCAAAAGTGCCAAGTTAAAAGGAAGTTAAAATGCAGGACTTTTCAGAGCCTTAAATACCCTAATGTGCATTTTAAAGAGAGCCCCAAAATATCACGGTTGTTGTTGCTATAGATGAAAACTCTGTTCTTCTTGGGGCTCAGGAATAGGAGTGGGGAACACCTGTCTTGGGTACCCTACAGTCTCCAAAGGCAATAGATAGTTTGCCAAATCACCTCCACCCTGCCCTGGACACATCCCTTTCTAAAGGCTTTCCTTCCCCACACCACCTCCAGGCCAGGGATTGAACCCACGCCACAGCAGCAGCCTGGGGCACAGCAGTAACAAGGCAGATCCTTAACCTGACGATCCACCAGGGAATTCCTCCAAAGCCTTTCCTAGTGTCTTTCTCTTTTTTTTTCTGTCTCATTAGGGCCGCACCTGCAGCATATGGAGGTTCCCAGGCTAGGGGTCTAATCAGAGCTGTAGCTGCCAGCCCACACCACAGCCACAGCCACAGCCAGATCCAAGCCACATCCGTGACCTACACCGCAGCTTGTGGCGATGCTGGACACTTAACCCATTGAGCAAGGCCAGGAATCAAACTCGCATCCTCATGGATACTAGTTGGGTTCTTAACCCACTAGGCCACAATGGGAACTCCAGTCTCTCCTTCTGTCTCTCCCATCCAACCTCCCATTTGCCTGCACCGCCACCCCTTAAATAAAGTCTCTTTTAATCTGGGCAGACTCCTGCGATCCTAGTCCCACCGACCCCCCAGGCTCTGTACCCATTTCCCATTCTCTGTCTCTCCAACACCCCCTACCCCAACCTTCAAGCTCCCACCTCTTCTCCAAGTTTCCAACCACCTCAGCCCTCTCTCCGGTCTCTAAATTCCTTTGAAGCAACACCAACACCATTTCTACAGGGGGCTTCGTGGAACTCTTTTCACTGTTAACTAGATTCTAGGGGTAAATTCTACCCCCCACGACCTTGAAGATCTAGGTGCTGCTTTTTCCACTTTAAATCATGACAAGGCTGGTCAACATCCACGGAGGAACCTTCTATTTGCTGGGCAAATACTACTTGCAAATGGTATTCTAACACCTTGTCCTAGAAGCCAGTGGGTTCAGCCGTGTTTTATTTATATATTTTTAATTAGAATATAATTTATGTGTTACTTTTTTTTTGTCTTTTTAGGGATGAAACCGCGGCACATGGAGGTTCCCAGGCTAGGAGTCTAATTGGAGCCGTAGCTGCCGGCCTACACCACAGTCACAGCAATGCAGGATCCGAGCCACATCTGCAACCTACACCACAGCTCATGGCAATGCCAGATCCTTAACCCCCTGAGTGAGACCAGGGATCAAACCCGCAATCTCATGGTTCCTAATTGGATTCATTAACCACTGAGCCACAATGGGAACTCCTATGTGTTACTTTTTTAATGATTTTATTTTTTCCATTTTACTTGGTTTACAGTGTTCTGTCAATTTTTACTGTACAGCAAAGTGACCCAGTCTCACACACACACACACACACACACACACACACACACACACATTCTTTTTCTCACATTATCCTTCTATCAAGTTCCATCATAAGTGACTAGACAGCCCTGTTTTAATGATATGGAAACTGAGGCTCAGGAAGCCCACTGAGTTGTCCAATACCACACAGCAAATCTGCAGAGGAACTGGCTTGAAACCAAGGCCTAAGTGATTCCCAGGACTGCTTATCTCACCATGTTATCTTGCCTCCAAAGAAGCTCAAGTCATTCACTCATTTTTCCATCATCATTATTATTATTATTTTGTCTTTTTAGGGCTGCACCCACAGCATGTGGAGGTTTCCAGGCTAGGGGTTGAACCAGAGTTGTAGCCGCCAGCCTCCACCACAGCCACACCAACGTCAGATCTGAGCCACATCTGCAACCTACAACCACAGCTCATGGCAACACTGGATCCTTAACCCACTGAGCCAGGCCAGGGATTGAACCCGCGTCCTCATGGATACTAATCAGGTTCATTTCCACTGAGCCACAGAGGGAACTCCTACCCATCATTATTGTTTAACAGACAGGTGCCCATGCTTGGCACTACGTCAGGACTTGGGGATACAGTGGGCGCCCTGATGACTCTCACATTTACCAGGGACAAGGGGAAGTGCCTCTAACGGCTGCTGACCAGAATCTCCTTCTCCCTTCTCCTTTCTTCCTAACCTCGCCTACCCTCCAGTCCTACCCTCCGGGCCTGCATCCTTATAATGCAAACCAGACCTCTGTCCCCAGGCGAACCCCCCTCCCACCAGGCGCAGTGCCAACTTCCCCAAGGCCCTGGTTCTCACTCAGCACGAGGTCAGCGCTGTGACCAGGCCCCTCTCTTGTCCCTTGGAGTTCCTCTCTTCTCCCTGCTTCTCCCCCATTAGGGCTCCCTAAGCGCGCCCCTTCCCTCTGAGCCTTCCTGCCCCCTGAGTAGATGGATGGCCCATCCGGGGGAAATCTGCCCCCTCCCGGGCCCCCCAAACCCACCCCCCATTGTCCACTGCCTCCACCTCAGAAAGCACAGCCTCAACCTCAGAACTCTCAGGCCCCAGTATTCCACAAGCTGAAGTTTTAACGGGGCAGAGGCTCCAGAGGGGATCCAGTCCCATCTGTATCCCCATCTGGAGCTTACAAGCTCCGTGAGAATCTGGACAAGAAGGGAAGCCTCCAACCCCAGCAGAAGGGCACGGAATAGGACAGGATCAAGAGCGGTAAGTGGCAAATACAGTCTACGTCCCCCTTCAGAGCACTTTCTTGCTCACGGCTTCACTGAGATTTAATTCACTTACCATAAAACGCTTCTATTTAAAGTGTACAATTTAGGGAGTTTCCCTTGTGGCTCAGCGGTAACGAAACTGACTAGGATCCACGAGGGTGCTCGTTCCACCCCTGGCCTCGCTCAGTGGGTTAAGGATCCAGCGTTGTCATGAGCTGTGGTATAGGTAACAGATGCTGCTTGGATCCCATGTTGCTGTGGCCGTGGCGTAGGCTGGCAGCTCAGATTTGACCCCAAGCCTGGGAATTTCCATATGCTGCTGTTGTGGCCCTAAAAAGACAAAAGTAAAGTGTACAGTTCAGTGGCTTTAAGTATATTCACAGAACTGTGCAATCCTCACTCCAACTTTGGAACATTTTTGTCACCCCCACTGCCCCCAGCCATCACCTCAGTCCTTCCACCCCCCCACCCCCGTCGTAGGGGACCACTAACCTACTTTCTGTCTCTATAGATTTGCCTATACATATATATTTTTTGACCACAGCCACAGCATATGGAAGTTCCTGGGCCAGGGATCGAACCTGAGCCACAGCTGTGACCAATTCCATAGCTGCAGCAATGCTGGATCCTTAACCCACTGCACCACGCCGGGGATGGAACTGGAGCCTCCACAGAGACAAGCTGGATCATTAACCCACTGCACCACAGAGGGAACTTCAGGGCATTTCATTTAAACGGAATCATACAATACGTAGTCCTTGGTGACTGGCTTCTTTTGCTTAGCAAATATTTTCAAGGTTCGTCTGTGTTGCAGCTTGTATCGGTCCTTATTCCTTTTAATGGCTAATATACTCCATTTTGTATGTCCATTTATCAGTTGATAGACCTTTGGGTTGTTTCCACTTTTTTGCTACTATGAATAAGGCTGCCATGACCATTTGCGTACAAATTTCTGTGTGAAGATATACTTTCATCTCCCTTGGGTATAAACCTAGGAATGGAATTGCTGGGTCACATGGTTCAGCCCCTTGAGTAATTGCCATATTTTCCGAAGTGGCCGAATCATTTTATATTCCCACCAGCGGTGTATGAGTATTCCAGTTTTTCCACATCCTTACCAACATTTATTCTGTCCTTTTTTTTTTTTTTTGGTCTTTTCAGGGCCACACCTGTGGCATATGGAAGTTCCCAGGTTAGGGGTCTAATTGGAGCTACAGCTGCAGGCCTACACCAGAGCCACAGCATCCAAGCTGTGTCTGCGACCCGCACCATAGCTCACGGCAATACCAGATCATTAACCCACTGAGCGATGCCAGGGATCAAACCCGCAACCTCATGGTTCCTAGTCGGATTCATTTTCACTGCGCCACCACGGGAACTCCAATGTCCTTTTTTTTTTTTTTAATTCTAATCATCCTTGTTGATGTAGGTATAAAGTGGTATCTCCTGGTAGTTTTGATTTGCGTTTCCCTGATGGCTAATGATACTGGGTATCTTTTCTTCTCCTCTTTCTTTCTTCCTTCCTTTCTTTCATTTTTCTTTTCTTTTTTTTTTGTCTTTTTGCCTTTTCTAGGGCCACACCCGCGGCATATGGAGGTTCCCAGGCTAGGGGTCTAAACAGAGCTGTAGCTGCTGGCCTTCACCACAGCCACAGCAACACAGGTTCCGAGCTGCGTCTGCAACCTACACCACAGCTCACGGCAATGCCAGATCCTCAACCCACTGAGCAAGGCCAGGGATCGAACCCGCAACCTCATGGTTCCTAGTCAGATTCGTTAACCACTGAGCCACTACGGGAACTCCAACCTAAAATACGTATTTCTGGAAGCCACCAAGGGAAGCTGCTCATATCAAACCCTCACCTTAGCCCTGGACCTACTGGAAAGAAGCTGGATGAATCACAGTGAGACTTTGGACCCCTTGTCACCTCCTCACAAATGGGATGGGCTCTCTCTGAGCCTATACTCTGCCTGTTGGGTTAAACTGAGTTCGTTTGGTAAATAATGTAGTTAACCTGAGAATAGCCAGGAGGCCCAATTATTCCCCGTGGCAGCAGAGGCTTAGAGATGCAAGAGGCATATCCAACCACGTGGCTGGGGTTTGAGAGTAAGGCAAGGGGCTGTCTGACCTCCCGCCGCTAGAGGGCAGTGTAGTCTCCCCAGACTGGTGCCTGTTTCAGGGGCTCCACTACACAGTGAGGACAGCAATCCTTGCCCCGCCTACTTCACAGGGATTTTTGTGTCAAGGTAACCCCTTCCAGAGAGCTTTCCCTGACCGCCCGCAGGCTGCGTGGGCTCTCTCTCCTCTTCACTCCCACACAGCCCTGTGAGTTTTCTCCATCATAGCACTTTTCACTCTGCATTGCAAACGATTTTTTTTTTTTCTGTCTCCTCCAGTCTGTTAGCTCCGTGAAGACAGAAGTTGGGTGGACCTCATCCCCGTGGCCTCAGCACCCAGTACCTGGCCTAGATGCTCAACGCCCATCTTTGTGAAACTGAACTGAGCAGAAAGTGCTGTGAGGAGTTCCCGTCGTGGTTCAGTGGTTAATGAATCCGACTAGGATCCATGAGGTTGCGGGTTCAATCCCTGGCCTTGCTCAGTGGGTTAAGGATCCCGCGTTGCCGCGAGCTGTGGTGTAGGTTGCAGACGCGGCTCGGATCTGGCGTGGCTGTGGCATAGCCCGGCGGCTACAGCTCCGATTACACCCCGAGCCTGGGTACCTTCCTATGCCGTGAGTTCGACCCTAGAAAAGGCCAAAAAAAAAAAAAAAAAAGAAAAGTGCTCTAAACTCTTTATAAGATCTGGCTGCCCCCTGGCATGGAGCGAACCTTCCCTTCGAGGTTCGTGAGAGGAAGGTGCCATGTGAGGAGCCCAAGACATCACTGTGGGCTATCTTCATGCTTCTTGGTTTCCAGAGAGGACGTGATGGGACCTGGTACTGAGAGTGGACACACTCTCAAAGTTTAGCTCTTTTTTTTTTTTTTGTAGCCTATGGAGGTTCCCAGGCTAGGGGTCTAATTGGAGCCGTAGCTGCTGGCCTGCACCACAGCCATAGCTACGCAGGTTCCGAGATGTGTCTGCCACCCATGCCATGGCTCACGGCAATGCCGGATCCTTAACCCACTGAGCAAAGCCAGGGATCAAACCTGCGTCCTCATGAATGCTAGTCAGATTTGTTTCGGCTGAGCCGCGTCGGGAACTCCCCAAGTTTAGCACTTTACAAATACCGTGTGATATCGGAGTTCCCTTCGTGGCTCAGTGGTTAACGAATCCGACTAAGAACCATGAGGTTGCGGGTTCGATCCCTGGCCTTGCTCAGTGAGTTAAGGATCTGGCTTTGCCGTGAGCTGTGGTGAAGGTTGCAGACACGGCTTGGATCCAGTGTTGCTGTGGCTGTGGTGAAGGCCGGCAGCTACATCTGTTAGACCCCTAGCCTGGGAACCTCCATATGCCGTGGGTGCGGCTCCACATAAAAAGGCAAAAAGACAAAAAACAAACAAAAAAAAACAAATACCATGTGATATCACTTATAGGTGGAATCTGAAATAGGGCACAAGTGGGAGTTCCTGTCTTGGCGCAGCGGAAATGAATCCTACTAGGAACCATTAGGTTGAGGGTTCGATTCCTGGCCTTGCTCTTTGGGTTAAGATCTAGTGTTGCCGTGAGCTGTGGTGTAGGTCGCAGATGGAGCTGGGATCTGGCGTTGCTGTGACTGTTGCCAGCTGTAGCTCCGATTGGACCCCTAGCCTGGGAACCTCCATATGCCTCGGGTGCAGCCCTTAAAAAAAAAGAGTTCCTGTCGTGGTTCAGTGGTTAATGAATCCGACTAGGAATTATTAGGTTGTGCGTTTGATCCCTGGCCTTGCTCAGTGGATTAACAATCTGGCATTGCCATGAGCTGTGGTGTAGGTTGCAGACACGGCTCAGATCCTGTGTGGCTGTGGCATGGGCCGGCGGCTACAGCTCCTGTTAGACCCTGGGAACCTCTATATGCCACGAGTGCGGCCCTAGAAAAGGCAAAAAGACAAAAAAAAAAAAGGCACAAATCAACCTATCTATAGAACAGTAAAAGACCTGGAGAACATGGTACCCTTGCTCGTTGCTGGTGGAAATCTAAAATGCAACTGGCTGTGGAAAGCAGTTCAGTAGGTCCTCAAAAAGCCATACATAGAATTACCATATGGGCAAGCAAATCAACTTCTGGATATGTATTCCAGAGAATTGAAAACAAGGACTTGAGGCGTTCCCGTCATGGCACAGCGGTTAACGAATCTGACTAGGAACCATGAGGTTGCGGGTTCGATCCCTGGCCTCGCTCAGTGGGTTAAGGATCCGGCGTTGCCGTGAGCTGTGGTGTAGGTTGCAGACGCGACTCGGATCCCACGTTGCTGTGGCTGTGGCGAAGGCCGGCGGTTCCAGCTCCGATTAGACCCGTAGCCTGGGAACCTCCATATGCCGCGGGTGCGGCCCTAAAAAGCAAAAAAAAAAAAAAAGAAAAGAAAACAAGGACTTGAACACGTATTTGCGCACTAACGTTCACAGCAACATTATTAACAACAGCCAAAAGGTGGAAACAACACAAATGTCCATCAATAGATAAATGAGTAAATAAATAGTGGTATATCCATTGTTCAAACTGCCACAATTTTTCCAGCAAGGATGGGTTTACATGAGATCAGCAGAAAGTTGCAACTCAGGTCTTGCAAACGTGGCCAGCCATGTGCCAAGTTCCCTCAGAACAAGGAAAGCAGAACTCATAGAGGGGAAAAGGAAGTTGGGGAAAAGAGGGCTACAGTAAACACACAGTCCGTGACTGTTCGTTGGCTGAGTCCCTGCTGGGCGAGAAGATTTTTCTTTCTGTTAGACTCTGTTTTCATCTCAGGGTATGAGAACTCCCCGTTCTGGTCTCCTGACTCTATTAACAGAAGTTGCTGTTTACTAATTAAAAAAGAAAAAAAAGCAAAAGGAGTTCCTGTTGGGAGTTCCTTTCGTGGCTCAGTGGTTGGCAAATCTGACTAGGAGCCATGGGGTTGCAGGTTCAATCCCTGGCCTTGCTCAGTGGGTTGGGGATGCGGCGTTGCCGTGAGCTGTGGTGTAGGCTGCAGACGCGGCTCGGATCCCGCGTTGCTGTGGCTGTGGCATAGGCCGGCGGCTACAGCTCTGATTAGACCCCTAGCCCGGGAACCTCCATATGCTGCGGGTGCGGCCCTAGATAAGGCAAAAAGACAAAAAAAAAGTTTCTGTTTATTAATTTTTCACACCATACAATGGAATATCATTCAGCCTTTAAAATGAATGAAATTCTGGTACAGGCTAAGCACGGATGAACCTTGAAAACAAACTAAGTGGATTAATCAGACTCAAAGGACAAATACTATAGGATTCTAAGTGTACGAAGTATCTGGAATAGGCAAATTCATATACAGGTGCTCAGCGAGCAGGGATGGGATGGGGGGTGGGGGATTAAGCATGGGCCCTGCAAAGCTTAAGAAATGTTAAACGGTGACAATGACATAGACACAGAATAAAGCTTAAAGATGGGACGGGAACTCAAGACCTCATGGGTCAAGAGCCCAGAATGCCAATGCCTCATTGCCTTTACTGTGCTCTCAAGAATGCAAATAGAGGAGTTCCCATCATGACTAACGAATCCGACTAGGAACCATGAGGTTGCGGGTTCGATCCCTGGCCTTGCTCAGTGGGTTGAGGATCTGGCGCTGCCATGAGCTGTGGTGTAGGCTGCAGACGCGGCTTGGATCCCACGTTGCTGTGGCTGTGGCGAAGGCCGCCGGCTACAGCTCCTGGTAGACCCCTAGCCTGGGAACTTCCATAAACCGCGGGTGCGGCCCTAGATAAGGCAAAAAGACAAAAAAAAAAAAAAAAGAATGCAAATAGAGTGAGAAAATAGGAATCCCAAGGCCCTCGCCTCTAGTCACATTGTATTTTAACTCTGACCTTTACTCTAACATTCTACATCTAAATGGCATTGATAAGGCTGGAGTCAGCTATCTATACAGCATCTTGAGGAACAATAGGTGCTGCTCAGGCAGTTTTCTGCCTTGTGCTGAGCTGGTTTTCCAAAGTCGACACCTTGTCCTCTCAGTTAATGCATGACTTGCTGAGACAGTTCCCTCTAGCCCCTTATTTATAGTTTCCTTAGAGTTTAGAAAATATATCAGGAAGATTTCTCCCCATGTACAGGAAGCAAAACAGAGTTTACCAGGGGCTGGGGGTAGCAGGAAATGAGGCTTATTGCTTAATGGGTATAGGGTTTCTGCCTGGGATGATGAAAAATTCTGGTAATAGTGGTGAGAGTTATACCACATAGTGAATGTATTTAATTTTGCTGAATTATACACTTAAAATGGTTAAAGTGGTAAAATTTGTTATATTTTTTTGCTTTTCAGGGCTGCACCTGTAGCATATGGAAGTTCCCATGCTAGGGGTCAAATCAGAGCTGCAGCTGCCCAGTCTACACCACAGCCACAGCAATGCAGGATCCTAGGCGCGTCTGCAACCTACACCACAGCTCACAGCAATGCCAGATCCTTAACCCACTGAGCAAAGCCAGGGATCGAACCCGCATCCTCCTTCATACTAGTCCATTTCTTTACCACTAAGCCACAATGAGAACTCGCTCAGATACTTTTTAAACTATGTTATTACTATGCTTTGCTTCTTTGAATACAACCTTTTGTTGAATCTAGGCCACAGATGCCTTGGGCATGTGATGGGTTAGGATAAGGATGGCAGGATGGGGACATTGCACTTCGCTGGTGGGTCAGGTAAGGATTTTTTCTAGGAGGAAGAGCCTCAATCGAGTCTTACAGGGTCTGGGGATGGGAGGACATTCAGGAAGAGCAGAAGGAAGCAAAGGCTGGGGGAACAGATAGGTGACAGGGTGAGCTGGCTAGGTAGTTACAGCTTTGAATCTCAGCCAGCTGGACACCAGGTGTAAGTGTGGAGGCGACAGGGATGACAGTGAGACAACGGATTGCTAGTTACAGCTTTGAACCTCAGCCAGCTGGACACCAGGTGTAAGTGTGGAGGCGACAGGGATGACAGTGAGACAACGGATTGCAGTGGGTTCTGTATTGAATTTTCTCTGCAGTCCTGCAGACGGCCCTTTGCGTGTCCGCCCGCCGCGTGTCTTGAGCCAGGGCCTCCAGCAGAGGGCGCGCGGGCGATGAGCCGCTGAGGTCCGTGAACGGCCTCTCTAGCCCGACGCGGGTCAGCGAGTCGCGCGGCTTCCGCCCCGCGGCGGGGAAGGAGCCGGAAGTCCGGCGGGCTCCCGGCGTCGAGATGGAGGAGGGAGGCTACGAGTCCGTTCTCTGTGTCAAGCCTGAGGTTCACGTCTACCGCATCCCGCCGCGGGCCACCAACCGTGGTTACAGGTGACCACCCGCCGCCGGGCCAGGCTAGCCGCGGCCTAACCCCATCCCTGCCTCCCCGACACGCCCCCCATGGGAGCTGAGGACGGCCCAGCCTGTTGAGGGGAGAGGGGGAAGTAATGCTGCGGTTTCTTCCAGTTCGAGGCCAGAGTAGGGAGCCGGACTTTCGGCTGTCTCAGTCCGACGCATGGGACTCCTGGCCGTGGGGAAGGCATGAAAGCCGTGTCTAGCGCTTGGGGACCCCGGTGTGCTTTTGGGGACCCTAGACGTGGTCAGGAGTGGTGGTGTCATGGACCTTTGTTTTCCAGTGCTGACGGCCTTGAAGGGATCCCTGAAAAGGCTTAAGAGGGAGGGGCCCCATCAGTGGCAGAAGTCCCGAGGGGGAGGAAGGGAGCCCAGAACCGGCCAAAGGACCCGTCCCGGAGAGCTGACGTTGAAAGCCCAAGGACTCTTCCTTGGCGCGAACCCCAGCCGTTATCACAGCCCGCGGCAGTTGGGAGGAATCCATTCACATTTGTCTGGTGAAATGTTCACCTGAGACGAATAAATACATATGTGTTTGTAGAGTCTGTGGAAGGGAAGACGGGAAACTGCCTCACAGGAGAACAGCGGGGATGGGGGTGGGGAGGGGAGTTGCAAGGAGGCTTCTTTTCCCTGTTTACCTTTTTGTATTGTTTATGTGTCGTCTCCATGTATCGAAAGAAGAAAAATATTAAAAGGAAAAAAGATGTACCTGTTACAGACAACCTGGCCTATGGCTGTTTTGTGCCGCTGGGAGTGGGGCGGGGTGGGAGGGAGTGGACTGGTCTCTTGAAGGCAGTCTTTGTCCCGGTTATTTGGAAATACAAGATTGGCCTGTGCCAGAAGGACGATGGCGTGTCCACCTCTCTGGCCTCTTGTTACTTTCCGGTTGTGTTAACATGGGCTCATAGCTGGTTTTCTAGTGAACAAGTACATTATTAAAGACCTGTGGCATCCATGACGTAGTTTAAAAATATGAAAACAACGATAGTAGTAACACTAACAAAAGCGTATTTGCTTTCTATCATCAAACAGGAGATGGGCCACCAAACCAGGGATGGTCAGCTACCCCATCCCCTTCAATAGGATGAGTTTGGTCCCTCTTGGTCCCCCAGAGATCAAAGTTACCAGGTGTTAGGGCTGGCCAGGCTGACATAGAGGAAACTGCCAGCCCCTGCACTTCAGCCTTAGAGCTCTGCCCAGCTTGAGTCTAAGGCCTCTTGCCCCAGGAGGAGGAACTGAAACTGAGTCTGCTGACTTGTGAATCAAGTGTCTGCGTTTGTGTGGCCTTCAAAACAACCCGCATCCACAGTATGGTGTCTCTCCAAGTCCTGGCATAGGCTTAGGGACTTTCAAGAAAAGCCTATTGGAAACACCCAAGGTTTTTGCTCTTTGGGGGTTTTACTGAGCTTCTTCTTAGAACTAAAATGTCAGGTTTATGCTTTAAAAGAGTCAAAGTAGGCCATTGTGATAGGTCCATGGTTTCCTGGGTCTATTTCTTTTTAGGATATTGTTGAGAATATGTTTCTTGAACACTCATCCACTTTGCTCACATGCCCCGTTGCTCTCTTTTTCTCTCCTGCTAATGATTGCTCTCTTCTCTCTTTTCTTCCACGGTGGTCTCAGTGGTCCCAAATGATCACTCTGACCACCTCAGCGTAACAGCGTCTTAAACAAATCATGTGCCCCCCTGGCTGCTTTCTTAACAGAAAGAAAACTGGAATCCTGCTCCAGAGAAGATCTCTATGATCTAGAACTGGGGTTGGCAAACTACGGTCCACTGTGTTTTTGTTCGGCTCATAAGCTAAGAGTGATTTTTGCAATTCAGATTGTGCATAAAGTTTCACTGAAATACAGTCATGCTCAGTAGAAAATATTTGTTTAAAATACTTAAAGCATCGACAGGTTCACGCACTGTCACGACTTTTCCTCTGCAGCAGCAGAGGGAGCAGCTGGGACCGAGGTCGTACAGCCTTTTTCAGTAACAGTTTGCCAGCCCCTGGTCTAGAGCAGGCAGCCAGCGTGTCCTTCTCATTCCCGTTCCCAGCAGGAGCCTCTGGCAGAGGCACAATGGTTTTTGTCCCTGTAGGGCTTCGGAGTGGCAGCTGGACCAGCCATCATGGAGTGGCCGGCTGCGGATCACTGCAAAAGGGCAGGTGGCCTACATCAAGCTGGAGGACAGGACCTCAGGTAAAGGCAAGGGAGGCCTGCGAGGGGCAGAGGTCTCAGACCTCCCGCTTTGTGAAGGGAAAGGCAGCCCAGTCCTGGCCAAGCCACGCAGGGATTGTGGGGCCCTGTCTTGGAAATCCAAGGCCCAGCTAGACTTAGGCGCCACCTCCACTCCCCCGACCATCAGTTTGAAAGGGAGTATTTCTTGTCAAGCACGTGCTCTTTGGACGACCTTCAGAAAATACTAATTTTGGAGCCAGGGAGAAAAGACCTGCAGGTCGGTCTGAGTAGGAAGCCCTGGGAGATAGGCCGGGTGAAGACGCCCAGCCCCTGCTGCTGAGCTCAAGTTCTTACTGGAGAATCCTGCCTATCCACTAACTGGTGACTTCCCAGACTGACCACACCCGTTAACTGAAAGAGCTGGAAACTGTCCTCTCAGCTCTTTCTGTGGTGAGAGAAGCCAAGCTAGGCTGTGCTGGGGTCAGCTGGCAGTTGTCACCTTTGGTGAAATCGCTCCGGAAGTCCTGTAGCCCCAGTGCCTCTGGGTGAGTTGAGGGCAACACAGTCTGCAACAGACCCTACCCCCCGCCCACCCACACACACGCCCTCCCAGAGCAGGGATCGGTGCAGTAAGATGTCCCAGCATTCAGCCATTTGTTTTTTCCTAAGGTGTAGGGATTTCCCTTTGTGGAGCAAATAAAGCGGAACTGCAAAGGCATAAGCAGAACTGGCTGCCTCTTCTCAGGGCTGCACCTCGTGTCCGAGCTCTGGGACCTTGGCCTGCTTTTTGGTGAAATGGGGATCACATTAGCTCCTACTTCACAAGATAGTTGGAAATACAAAGCAAGCATGTGTTTATCCAAATGCCTAGTCACCAAACGCAAGGTGACCCAGAGCGTTGATTTGTTTTGAGCATGATTGAGTATTGGTGGCAAAGGAGTTTGAAGGGACAGCTGCCATGGCTAGGCCAGAGAACTCTGGCTGTGAGATTCGCTGGGGTGTTCCAGGTGGCGTCACAGGGGAATGGCAACACCTGTCTCTGGGGGGTCTTGGGGACTGACTGTGAGGTGACCACCTGGTGTAACAGCCACTGCTCAAATCTGAGCCTCACCTTCAGGAGCCCCTCAGAATGCTCTTAGCTTGGGATCATGTCCACTAGGTCATATTTGCCTCTCAATTTCCAATCACTTTAGGCTGAAGTGTTTCAGCCTCAGCACTAGTGACATTTGGGGCCAGTGAGTGTTATGGCCTAAGTCACGTTTAAGGTGTTTAGCAACATCCCTGGCCTCTAACTGCTAGAAGTCAGTACACCCTCCAAGTTGTGGCAATCCAAGATGTCACCAAATTTGGAGTTCCCACTGTGGCACAGTGGGTTAAGGATCTAGCATTGCCACAGCTGTAGCACAGTTCACAGCCACAGCTTGGATTCGATCCCTAGCCCAGGAACTTCCCTTTTTTTTTTGTCTTTTTGCCTTATCCAGGGCCGTACCCGAGGCATGTGGAAGTTCCCAGGCTAGGGGTTGAATTGGGGCTGTAGCTGCTGGCCTACACCACAGCCACAGCAATGCAGGATCCAAGCCACATCTGCAACCTACACCACAGCTCATGGCAGCGCCGGATCCTTAACCCACTGAGCAAGGCCAGGGATTGAACCTGCAGCCTCATGGTTCCTAGTCGGATTTGTTAACCACTGAGCCACGACAGGAACTCCTCAGTTCACCTTTGATTACATAGTCACCTCTGAACCATAGGATTCAATGGAAACTATTTGGTTAAGTACTTAAAGCATGAACAGAGATCAGCACGTGAGAAAATGATGCGAGTCGTAAATGCTCTCAGAAGGTGAGAAGGTGTGTGTTACGTGCACCTGGAGAGCCGTAGTGGACAAGGGGGTGCATTTTGCAAGAGCTCCTTTTGAAAGCAGTCACTGTTGTCCTGAGATTGGATTAAATCAGCCGGCTTCAGATTCTTCTGGGAGTGCAAAAAGCCGCTCTGCTGGGTTCACCTGTCCCTTTGGCATCCTGCCTCAGGTTCCAGGCCTTTTGTGAAGGTATGATATGCCTGAACCAGGGCCCTCAGGGCGAGGCAGTTAATGTGAAAGGGTGGCCAGCAGCTCCAGTCTATCATTCTCCGCAGAAATGGAGGCCAATATGATGGCTAGAGCTTTTGACTTTAAGAGGAGTCAGATGTCTGGATTTTTTTTTTTTTTTTGCCGCCTCGTGGCCTATGGCATGTGGAGTTCCAGGGATCAGATCTGAGCCCCAGTTGCCACCTAAGCAGCAGCTGTGGCAGCGCTGGATCCCTAACCAAGTGTGCCAGGCCAGGGTTTAAACCTACGTCCCAGTATCCCCAAGACACCACTGATCCCTTTGCGCCACAGAGGGAACTCCAAAAATCTGCATTGTTTTACATGTAATTTGATTTAGAAACGTTAGGCAATTGCATTGAAAACATTAAAACTGTGGGCTGGATCTGACCTGTAAGTAAGCCATCTCTGACTTAAACCTCTCGCTGGTTATGTTCCTGTGTGTTCCCTTTGGCCAGAATGGATTTGCCCACCTGCCTCGCAGGAAAAAGGCCCCAGTTACGTGGTAGAAACAGGCTGCCAGGGGCTCAAGGCTCACCCTCGCCTTTGCTTTCAGGGGAGCTTTTTGCTCAGGCCCCAGTGGATCAGTTTCCTGGCACAGCTGTGGAGAGTGTGACAGATTCCAGCAGGTACTTCGTTATCCGCATCGAAGATGGAAATGGTACGCCGGGGACTGGGTGCTTCATCCTTTGAGAAAGGTTCCCTCTGCCTCTGGAAAGCGGGATTGATCATGTGTTGTCCCCCAGGGCGACGGGCATTTATTGGAATTGGCTTCGGGGACCGAGGTGACGCCTTTGACTTCAATGTTGCGTTGCAGGACCATTTCAAGTGAGTGGT
Organism: Catagonus wagneri; assembly: GCA_004024745.2. NCBI lineage: Eukaryota > Metazoa > Chordata > Mammalia > Artiodactyla > Tayassuidae > Catagonus > Catagonus wagneri. The sequence goes on from PVHT021183551.1 coordinate 7,050,360, forward strand.
TCCTCCCCGTTTCACCCAGGCAGAATGATCTCCCAGGTTCAGGTGCCCGGGTGGTTGTGTGTGGTCTGTCTACTTGCAGATCCTCAGGAAAACTCGCTTCTCCTTCAGGGCAGGTCACCTTCTCTGTGCTCTGCCAGTCCTTATCCCTGCCTTGAAGTCACCTCCTTTTCCTGAGGCCCACCTTGCCACCCCAGTCAGCTGGCCCAGCCTCAAAGGTGTCACAGCTCTTCCCTCACCAGGCCCTAAGCAGCCGGAGTCAGTGTCAGGCTCCCCTGGAGCTTTCTCAGTCTTTTCCTCCCCGATGTGATACGTGGTGCTCACTCAGGGCACAGCCCGGCAGTCTTTTATGAACCTAAAGGGGCAGGAAAGACTGCTCCCCTACCGTCTGCAGGCCTGCGCCTCTAGCTGCCAGCAGTGGGGGAGTGTGCACCTGCTCACGGGGGTGCCTCTGGCTCTTCTCCGCTCTGGGTGGCTGCTGGAGGGGGGGTCCTCTGGGGAGGGTGGGGGACCATTTTCTTGCTCCTTCCTGGGCATCCGTTTTGTTTTTGTCTTTTTTTAGGGCCACACCCACAGGATATGGAGGTTCCTAGGCTAGAGGTCAAATCGAAACTACAGCTGCCAGCCTACACTACAGCCACAGCAGTGCCAGATCCGAGCCACGTCTGCAACCTGCACCACAGCTCACAGCAACACCAGGTCATTAACCCACTGAGTGAGGCCAGGGATCGATCCCGTAATCTCATGGTTCCTAGTCTTTTTTTTTTTTTTTTTTTTTAATTACTTGATTTTATTACAATTGTAGGTGTACAAAAATATTCACAACCAAATTTTATAGCATTTCCATCCCAAACCTTCAGTGCATCTCCCCACTGGGCGCCTGTCTTGTTACCCCATCTACCTTATAAGCCCTTGGGAGGTGTGGAGACCTTGTCTTAGTTTACATGCCACCTGCTGAGGAGGAGAAACCAACTTCTCAGATTTCTTGAAAACTGGAACCTTCTATCTAAGTGATCTCGTGGCATTTTCATAGCAGTCTTTAAGGCCTAGAGAGTCATCATCCCGTTTTGTTGATGAGAAAACTGACGTGCATGCAGCTGGTTATGTGTCAGAGCCAGGGTCTGAATCCAGGCCCAACTCCCAGCTGCTTGGTTTCTACTGCCCCAGTGCAGTGAAGGCCTCATCCTGGACTGATGGCAGGTAGGAGGGGCGTGAGCGCCTGGGTGCAGGGCACCTTGCCTCTTCCTCACCTTTGCCTTCCTGCTGTCTCCCCAGGTGGGTGAAGCAGCAGTGTGAATTTGCAGAACAAGCCCGGAACCCAGACCAAGGCCCCAAGTTGGACCTAAGCCTCAAGGAGGGCCAGACCATCAAGCTCAGCATCGCGGTGAGTCCCACCCTCGCTCGGCTGTGCTGGTCACCACACCAGACCGGCCTAGAACCGTCACTCTTTTCTGACAGTTTAGCACGTGTTATTGAGGAGTTGCCCAGTGCCTGGTACTGTGCTGGGGGCGAGTGAGAGGGCTCAGCCATGGCAGAGCTCAGAGTCGAGCGGGGTGGGAGCAGTCCGGGTGTGGTTACAACCTGCCAGGCAGGGTCTACAGCCCAGGGATGTCCTCAGTGCCATGAGCTCCCAGAGGAGGGGCTGCAGCCCTAAGTTGGCGGTGGGGGGTGGGGGAATCAAGAAAGGTTTCCTAGAAGAAGCAACCTGTAAGCAAGGAAAGGGGGGCCAAAGGGTGGTTCAGGCAGAGGAACAGCATGTGCAAAGACCTCTGAGTTGAGAAACGTCAGTCACTCACCGCCAGAGCTGGTGTTTCTGTCCTGGCTGTTAGAGGTGGGGGTCGGTGCGCTCACCCCACGCTGCGTCTTGCTTTGTGCCTTGGCTGAGGATGACTTGGCAGCACTCTGGGCCGGAAAGTGTCAAGGGTGGGCGCTGGGACTCGCGGGTACCTTCTGCTGGTGGTGATGTCTTGGCTCCTGTGTCTTCGTCCAGAGCTGCCCTGCATCTGCCCCCGCCCCGTTCACAGTTCGCTCCTGTTGAGAGTGAGGGTTGTGCTGAGCTTGGCTGCTACGACCCGGCCTTTGCCTGGCTGCGGGGTGGAGTCAGAAGGATTTGGGGAAATGAGGACCCAATGGATTTGTTTTCTGAAGAAACTTTCTAACCTTAAAATAATGCTCTTCCTGTTCACTTACCATCTCTTTCTCCTCTTTTCTGCTTCACACTGGTGATGGTTTGGGACCCTCGAAGTGGGCCAGCTGGCCTTTAAGAGGAAGTCCAGGTCATATCCAGTGGACTGGTTGGGTTGAGGATCTTGGTCTTGCTGGGAGGAAGCTAACACTGAATGAGCAGCAGCTCTGTGCCAGGTAGCGTTTCTAGGTCCTTCTCATATGAATTAAACCCTCTCCCCTTTGCAGGTGGGGAGACCGAGGTTTGGAGGGATTGAGGGCTTGCCCCGGGTCAGAGAGCTAGAAATGCCCGGCACGGCTGGGCTCACCGCGGGCTCTGAGGGTTTTTGACCTCAGGCTGTGGTCTTAGCATCTGATGAAACTGCTGCTCTCCCGACGAGGTGGGAAGCGTCATCGTCTTCATCTTTGTAGCTGCTCCGGTTTCTTATTCACCTTGGTGTTGAGGGATTTTTTTTATTTTTAAATATTTTGTTGAAGTATAATACGCATCCAGAAAAGCGCACACATTGTAAATGCAAAACTCAGTAAATTTTTAAAAACCACATTTACCCAGACACAGAATGGAAGGTTGTCAGGGCTCTGGGAGCCCCTCTCCTGCTCCTTTTCCATGGGGTAGAGTGGCCACTCCCCGGACTTGAATACTCAAGGTTTTGTTTTTTTATTGTCTTTTTAATTTTACGGCTCCATCTGCGGCATATGGAAGCTCCTGGGCCAAGGATTGAATCTGAACTGCAGCTGCAGGAACACCAGATCCTTTTAACCCACCATGCCAATCCACAGGCCCTAACCTGCGCCCCTGCAGCAACCTGAGCCACTGCAGTAAGGCTCTTAACTTACTGTGCCACAGAGGGAACTCCTAGGTTTAGATTTTAATGATTAAGTATTTGCATCATATACTTCATCCTCTTTTGTGTCTGGCTCCTTTACTCAGTGTAGTCGTGGCGAGCGCAGCCACACTGTTACCTGTGCTTCTTTCCGAGGTGCCATGTTCCGTTACGAGATTGTGTCCTGTTATCTCCCCATTTAACTGATGGTGAGCATGTGGGGCACATCTAGTTTGGGGCTGTTACAAGTAGTGCCTCTGTGAATGTTCAGACGTGAGTGTCCTGGTGCCCGTGTGCGCCTTTCTCTTGGGTCTCTGTGTGAGTGGAATGGCAGGGGTGTCAGTTCAAATGCTTAGCTTTAAAGACTCTTTCCAACAGTTTTTCGAAGAGGCTTTCCCAGTTTACAGTTCTGCCGGAAGCACAGGACTGTTCTCGTTGCTCCATATCCTTGTCAGTGCTTAGCCCTTCTGGTGGATGTGCAGTGATATATCATTGTGGGTTTTTGTTTGTTTTTGTTTTGGCCATGCCCATGGCATTTGGAAGTTCCCAGGCCAGGGATTAAGGCCACACTACAGCAGCAACCTGGGCCACTGCAGTGACAGTGCTAGATCCTTAACCTGCTGCGCCACAAGGGAGCTCGTCGTTATAGTTTGATGTACATTTCCCTGATGATTAATAAAGTTGGATGCTGAGTTTTTTAAATTAAACTTTGATATTTAAATTGTGTGTGTGTGGTTTTTTGTTTGTTTGTTTTTTGTCTTTTTTAGGGCTACACTCACGGCATATGGAGGTTCCTAGGCTGGGGGTCTAATCGGAGCTATAGCTGCCGGCCTACACCACATCCATGACAATGCCAGATCCGAGCCACGTCTGCAAGCTACACCACAGCTCACGGCAACGCCGGATCCTTAACCCACTGAGTGAGGCCGGGGATCGAACCAGGATCTTCATGGATGCTAGTCAGGTTTGTTAACCGCTGAGCCACAACGGGAACTCTTTGTGTGTGTGTGTTTTTTTGCCCACGCCTGCAGATGTGGAAATTCCTGAACCAGGGATTGAACCCAGGCCACAGCAGTGACCTTAACTGCCAGGCCTCCAGGGGACTCCCACAGTTACACTTGGGGAAATTATTTGTGACGCGTTGAATACAGCCCATAGCAGGGAAAGTGTTGGGAGGCTGGCTCCTGACCATCTTTCGGTGGCACAGATGTCTGGGGCCTGGAGCTCACCTTGGCCCCAGTAGCAGTGGGACTCTGGCAGAAATGACTGATTGGCATTCCTCCCCTGGCTTTAGAACATGAAGAAAAAGGAAGGAGCAGCTGGGACCCCCCGAGCCCGGCCCGCCAGCGCAGGAGGACTGAGCCTGCTTCCCCCTCCCCCGGGGGGGAGAACCTCTACCCTGATCGCGCACCCCGGGGAGCGCTTGTCTGTGCGGGGCTCCGTGGTCCAGCCAGCAGTTGCTCCCAGTTCAGGTCAGTATTCAAAGGTGACTCTGCTTGCTGGGTTCCTCTTCCTCCATGGTTGCTGGGGCCCTGTGGCTTTCCTGCCTTTGCTCACACCTGTTGGTCACTTAGTACCTGTGAGTGACAGACTGGAAGGTGGGCGCGTAGAGCTGATCCTGCCCGCAGGAGGTAAGGGCTTCCTCTCCACCCACCACTTACCCCTCCGGGCCTCTGTCCTCCCCTGATGGGCAGGGGCTGCAGCTCATTTGTTGCTGCGAAATCATCAGCTTGTGGGTTCCTGGTTCTCAGAGGCGGCTCCTTGAGCGCGTGCATAAGTGATGGAGACATGGTCTCTGCTCACAGGGAGCTCAGTCTAGTAGGAGAGAGGGTTCATGGGCACAGAGACCGAATGCACGGGGCCCAGACTCACTGCCAACAGTATGACCTGGGGAGGCTTCATGGAAGAGGTGGCATTGACTGGCCCTTGAAGGAAGGATATTGGGGCAGGGGACACCTGGCATTCCAGACTTTTAAGTTTTAAATACTTGGTGAGTTTAGGGAGATGGGGGCAGCCTAAGTATTCCAAGGGGAGTAGTAGGAAATAAAATTTTAAAAAAATAATAAATAAAATTGGCAATTCGGCTTGAAGCAGGCTCCTCAGTGAGACTGTCAGGTGCTAGAAAGCTGAGAGGCAGCACCCCCAGGAAGCTGCCCTGGGGCTTGTTCCAGGGCGTGAGGAATGCCTTTTGGAGACCTGGGATTCCTGAAGTTAGCGCCTGGGGCCAGCCTCTAAGAGTGCTGGGATGCCAGCCTGGTCCCTGGATGTCCCCACCCTGCCTGCCAGGTCGGCTTGATGCTCCTGGCCTTCCCTAGACTGGAGGATCTGTCACTAGCCCACTTTATTTTTTTCTTTTCCCCCTATTTTTTTAAACAAGTGGCCTCACCTGAGGCATATGGAAGTTTCTGAGCTGGGGTCGCCTACGGCCATCGTAGAAGCAACGCCAGGTAGTTGTGTTGTGAGCCACATGGGAAGTCCCCACCCTCCCTCTACAGTTCTCAGCGGCATCATGCGGGTAGGCCAGGATCAGAGGGGGAGCCTGCTTTCTTTCCCTTTTAAGGGTTGTGGACGTTGGCTCCCCTATCTGGAGGTCAGGCTTCAAACCTCAGCCCAGTGGGCAGTACCTCAGCCTGAGAGACTGGCAGGAGGAGCAGTCGGGGAGCCACCTGCCTTGGGACAGGGGCAGGAATCTGCGTATTTAACGTTATTTGTATGCTCACTGAAGTCTGAGAGCCACTGTCTTAGGCCTTCCCTCCGTTGCTGGTGCATCTTTAATGGCCAGTATGGAGTCCCTGCTGTGTGCCAGGCAGCATTTTAGACCCTGGCAATACTGCAAGTACAGCCCCAAGTCCCACTCTCAAGGCCTTTGATTTAATGTACAAGATATACATTTAGTACGTCCGCAAACAGGGTATAAGGGTATAAGAGTCATGAATAGCTGACATTTACTGAGCATTTTTAAGTGCTCTAAAACCAGACTGGCTGAGTTCAAATCCTAGTTTTCAGTTGTGTGCTATTCAGAAAATTGTCTGCTACTTCGTGTCTCAGTTTTCTTATCTGTAGGGTGAAAATGGTAGTGATAACCCCCAGCCAGGTTTCTTGTGAGGATCAAATGAGCTAATCCATGTACAGGACTTAGAACCATTCCTAGAACATTATAAGCGCTCACTGAATGTTCTTTTATTAATGTAATCATAATTATCATCACTATGTGCTGGGCCTGTTCTGAGCCTTCCATATGAATTAACTTATTCGATCCTCGGAGCAGTCAGTCCTGTGAGGTAGTCACTGTGACTGTCTCCGTTTTACTTTTTTTTTAATTTATTTTTGCTTTTCAGAGCCACGTGTGCGGCATGTGGAAGTTCCCAGGCTAGGGGTCGAATTGGAACTGTAGTTTCCTGGCTGCACCACGGCCACAGCGACCCAAGATCCGAGCCGCATCTGTGACCTACACAGTTCACGGCAACACCAGATCCTTAACCCACTAAACAAGGCCAAGGATCAGACCCACGTCCTCATGGATACTGGTCGGATTCTTTACCACTGAGCATAAACTGTCTATTTTATTTATTTTTTGCTTTTTAGGGCCACACCTGTGACGTGGAAGTTCCCAGGCTAGGGGTCAGATTGGAGCTACAGCTGCTGGGCTACACCACAGCCACAGCAACTTGGGATCCAAGCTGTGTCTGTGACCTACACCACAGCTCATGGTGATGCCAGATCCCCGAACTGCTTGCTGAGCAAGGCCAAGGACTGAACCCCTGTCTCCTTTTTAGAGATGAGGAAACTGAGACTTAAGTAACCTACACCAAGTCAAACAGCTGGTCCTGTCCTGTCTTCCCCCAGGGACTGTGGTGAAGTTGAAATGAGATTTGGTGAACTGTAAAACCAACTGTTGGAGGCCCTAGTTTTATCTCATTTCCCAGCCCAGAGCAGATTAGAAATAGCAAATCGGTGGGAAGGCGGAGGGTGGCAGGCACAGGGCCTTCAGAAGGGACAGTTGGTAGCATGGGGGAGGTGCTAGAAAAACACTAAGCAGGCACTGTTGCCCCATCATGCCACCCACCCCAGTGAAGAGATACACAGAGATACCCACTTCTGTGTTACTTCTAGAAAGCTCTCCCCAACCCCCAACCAATTGGCTTCCGGGACTTGGCACAGGTCTGACACATTTTTCTCAGGTAGTTGATCCAGACACTGGACTGAAGGCTTTGTATGACCGTAGTGGGCGTTCTCCATCCAAGAGATCAGGGCAGGAGATGGTGAGTTTCAGACAGACTTCCAGCATAGAGGGTTGAAAACAAGGTGGCTGCCCTCACTGGCACCCCTCCCCTCCACCTGGTCTGGGGCCTTCTGCTCTTTCTCCAGGAGCCCTCAAGGGCTCATGAGGTGACAAGGGGAGTGTGGCTGCTCGTTGGCGTTTTGCTGCCCAAAAGTACGTCTCTGTGTCTTTCTCAACCACCTGGAATCAGTCTGATTTGAGGATCACTGGACCACCAGAAGGAGAGGTCCCTGACTCCTGTCTCCTCTTCTCTCCCTTCCCTTCGGACTTGGGGACATCAGTAGGAGGTGCCACTGTGTCCTGGCCGCAGCCCAAGCCTGCCACTGCTGCCACCACCGACATCTGGGGAGACTTTACGAAATCCACAGGGTGAGGAAGGTCTGGGTGGGACTGGGGTCTGCATTGTTTCTCTAAAAACCTGGGGTTGCCCCCAAATGCCTTCCTTCTGACTTTGGGAGCAACAGCTCTGACTCGGACATTTTCAGGCCAGCCAGGGGACAACCTCAGAGTGTCTACTTTGGCAGGTGCATTTTGCTTTGTGAAGGTGTTTTTCTGCTCTCCGCTGCTGGGTGGCCTGGAGCCACCGTAATGCAACTCTTGCTGGTCTTTTAAACCACTTCACCAAGTGCCTTGGCTTGTCCCCAGTACCTCCCTCTTTCCTGCTCTCCCCCGACCCCAGCCCCGCCAGCTTCTCTAGGACACTAGGCTGAGTTAACCTGGCCTGTCCTCATGGGACCTCTGAGGCAAGCACAGTCTCCTGCCTTTTCTGCTTCCATAAAATTTCAACCTTTACATGGGATCAGGGTGGAAAGATGCTAAATACAATCACACAGTTGTTTATATGGACAAGCTCTAGGACAGGAGTCAGCACACTTTTTTTTTTTTCTCTTTAGGGCCACACCCACAGCATATGGAGGTTCCCAGGCTAGGGGTCGAATTGGAGCTACAACTGCTGGCCTACACCATCAGCCACAGCAACGCAGGATACAAGCCACATCTGTGACCTACACCACAGCTTGCGGCAATGCCAGAGCCTCAACCTCGTGAGCGAGGCCAGGGATCAAACCCACAAGCTCGTGATTCCTAGTCAGATTCATTACCACTGCACCACAATGGAAACTCCAGCACACATTTTTTGTTTTCTTTTTTCTTCTTTTTTTTGGTCACACCCACAGCATGTGGAAGTTCCTGGGTCAAGAATCAAACTTGGGGCCACAGGGGAACTCCTCAGCACACATTTGCTATGAAGGACCAGGAAGCAGATAGTTTAGACTTGCAGACCATGTGCTCTCTGTTGCAGCTGTCGAGGACTGCTGTTGTAGCCCCGGAGCTGCCATGGACAGTATGTAAATGAATGAGCGTGGCTGGTACCAATGAGATTTTATTTATAAAAACAGGCAGGGGACTAGATTCGGTCTAGCCCTGGGCTGTAGTTTGCTGACCCCTGCTCTAGAACATTCAGGGGCTGGTTTCTTGGAGCTCTTTCTTCCGGTAGAAAGTCACATTTTATCTGCTTTGTATCTTTAAGCCTCTGAACTCTCCCACTCCTCGTCTAACCTTTACAGGTCGACCTCCAGCCAGACTCAGCCAGGCACCGGCTGGGTTCAGTTCTGACCTGAGCGCAACTCTGTCGTGTAACTTCTGGAAAGGAGCCGCCTCTTCTGGGCTGAAGGAAGGAGGACGAAGCAGTCCCTGGCCGGCCTCTATTTGGAGGTGACGCTCCCCTCTTCCTCACCTGAACTCTCCTGACAGATTGGGCGTGTTAAGCAGTAAACTGGTACCATGTCCCGGCGGTTCCTGGGATTCGTGTGCAGCCGGAACACAGGAGGACAGGTCCTTCCGGGATCCCTGTGCCTGTCTGTCCTCTTGACACGAAAAAGACTCTGAGACTGCTTCTTCCGTCACAATGACCCCTATTAAACACGACCCCCCAGGAAAAGAAGGGATTGAATGTGCCACCTGGATTCAGATCAGCCCTTTCCCGGGGTTACGGGTGTCATGTGATCGCTGTTTGGAAGGGGGCTGTCTGCCCTCCTGGCTATGCCGCTGTGGTCCTGGCGCCTTGGGAGGAGGGGGTCCTTCGCGATTCCGACTCCGGCAGGTTTATTAGGCTGCGGCCTGAACGATCTGAAAGGAAGTCAGGGGTATTAACCAGCTTTTTAAAAATGTTTTAATGTTTGCTTTGCTAACGTGCTGATCTGCACTAACTCATTGTCTTTGTGAAAAGGACTGCTCTTGCAGGAGGCCCCCGAGGGGCCTCAGAAAGCATTCCTCACTTGTCAGCCGCAGGAGCTGCCCTGAGCTTCGGGAAGCCGTGTTTATCTCGGCCACGTGCCTACTGCCCATGCTTTCCAGGCCAGGTGGGCACTGGAAGCCAGGTGGGACAGTATTTGGGACGAAAAGTGGCAGCTGTTCTCAAGGAGGTGGGGATTCGGCTTTCCCGTCCTTTGGAAGCTCTCTGGATTCACAGGCTTCCAGCGCAGCTCCTGGTGGGCTTGGATTTGCTCCTTGGTGATTTCTGAAGTGCCTTGTCTGCAGACAACCTCTTACTTTCTCTTCTCCTTCAAGGACTGTGCATGACAGAAGCAGTTCTGAAGCAACTGGAAGTCTAGGGTTGCCTGTATTCCTGGTTTATAAGAATTTTATCCGAGTACACCTTTAAAATTGCTTCCATGCATTACCTCTTAATTGAAAGGTTTCTAAAGGGTCAAGGTGATGAACTAAAAAAAGTGTTGACCTTTTTGTGGGACCAGATTTCTAAGATTAAAAAATAAATATTTTCACTCTGTCAGTGTATGTCAGAGACAGAAGTGTTTTTGGCAGCATGACTGCTAAACCCTCCTGGATGCCTCAGACTCACTGCCACTTCTCCCCACTGACCGTGTGTCCAGACTTAAAAGTCTGGGGCCAGGGTTTCAGATTGGCGAAAATGGGAGAATCTGGGCCTGTTGCCCCAAGGCAACCAGTAATTTCCCTTCCATTCACCTGGAAGAGTACAGTCTTTCCGCCATTCTGGGTCCCCTGCCTTCCAGTGTGGGAGGGGACCCCTGCCTCCCACCAAGACCTCCGTGTGGAAGCATCTCCCTGAAGAGTAAGGATGTCCGGGTACACAGGGGCTAAAAAAATAGGATAAAGGCTCTGTTCCCGCCTGTGGGTTCTGTAGGAAAGATGGTTTTTATTGTTGGCTAGTAGAAATGGCCGCTCTGGCCTGGGAAACAGTGGAGGACAAAGGAAATTGGAACCGAGGATCCTCGTGTCCTTTGAATAGGGGAAAGGAGGTTGCATCAAAGGAGTCTCCCGAGTAGTCAGTTTTCTGTTCCCATCTAAGTGCTTGGAGGCTGGAAAAGAGGGAGTGTAGACTTACAGGAGACCCTTAACTAGAAGCCTATAACTTTGAAGGTAGGCATTTAGGTCCTGCAGACAGACCTGGCTTTGGACCTAGGCTGTAAATGTATAACCACTGGCTCCTTCCGTAACCTAAGTGTTAGGACCAGGTATGTAAAGCACTAGCAGGCGCCCGTCCTAGAGTTTGACCCTTAATCACCTGATGTAGTATCGGGTAGTGCACTTATTCATAATGGTGATAAGGCAGCTGATGGAGAGACAGCAGTCAAAAAGCTGGCCTGGGATTTCCCATTGTGGTGCAGCAGAAACGAATCCAGCTAACATCCTTGAGGGTGCAGGTTCGATCCGTGGCCTTGCTCAGCGGGTTAGGGGTTCAGCATTGCCTTGAGCTGCAGTGTAGGTCACAGACTTGGCTCGGATCTGGCATTGCTGTGACTGTGGTATAGGCCGGTAACTATACTCTTGATTCGTCGCCTAGCCTGGGAACCTCTGTATTCAGAGGGTGTGGCCCTAAAAAGCAAAGACAAAACAAAACAAAATCTCCTAAAAAGCGCCTTGAGAAGTTTGTGGGAGGCCTGGGATGGTCTGGCGCTCCATCAGTTAGAATCCCAGCTAGGGAACCCTCAGTACCAAACTAGGCATCTCTTCAGTTATACCCTTGACTGGAGTTTCCAAATTGGTGGGGTAGAGGTTGGCTAAGATGAATGATGGGAGGTGGGTTTTGGGTTTAGGGGTTTTGAGACCTGAGCTGTTGTCTGTACAGCAGGAGGACGTGGAAACACTGAGATGGGGCGACTACAAAATGTTTCCATGATTGGGAGTTTCTGTCATGGTGCAGTGGAAGTAAATCTGACTAGGAACCATGAGGTTGCAGGTTCAATCCCTGGCCTCGTTCAGTGGGTTAAGGATCCAGCATTGCCATGAGCTGTGGTGTAGGTTGCAGATGTGGCTCAGATCTGGCATTGCGTGTAGGCTGGAAGCTGTAGCTCCGATTAGACCCCTAGCCTGGGAACCTCCATATGCCAGGGGTGCAGCCCTAAAAGGCAGGAAAAAACAATGTTCCCATGATTATATTACATAACATTGTGACATCTGTCCTACTGACTTGAAAGAAGCCAACTGCCATGTTCCTTCTCTCTCTCTCTCTCTTTTTTTTTCTCTTTAGGGGTGAACCCACGGCATATGGAGGTTCCCAGACTAGGGGTCGAATCAGAGCTGTACCTGCCGACCTACATCACAGCCACAGCAACTCGGGATCTGAGCCACGTCTGCGACCCACACCACAGCTCACAGCAACGCCAGATCCTTAACTCACTAAGCAAGCCCAGGGATTGAACCCGTAGCCTCGTGGATTGTAGTTGGGATTGTTATCCACTGAGCCACGAAGGGAACTCCCCCAACTGCCGTGTTGTGTGAGTTGCCCTAATGAGAGGGTCACAATGTCAAGGCAACGAAAGCAACCTCCGACAGCCAACGGGAAGCTGAAGCTCTTAGGCCAGCAACCTGCAAGGAACCGGATGTTGCCAAAACCAACTGACCTGTGAAGCAGAACTTTCCAGTTGATCCTTAGATGAGCCCTACCCGGGGCAACACTTTGATGGCAGCCTTGCAGAGGACCCAGCCAAGCTGTGCCCAGACTCCTGACCCAGAGAAACCAAGTTAGTAAGTATGTTGATTGAAGCTGCCAAGTTTGTGCTAACATCATTAGGCAGCAGTAGGTAACTAACACGTGAGCCAAGGGCATCGAGGTGGGAGTCAGTGTGAGAAGAGTCTAGACCGATTCAGTGACTGAGTCTCGGCAGTCACAGCGTGTTGCCTCTGGCCTCACGTTCCCTTGGTGTTAACAGCTGTTGCTTATGTTATGCTTACTCTGCACTAGGCACTGTTCTATGCATGTAACATAAAATATATTTCATCATCACAACCCTACGAGATAGGTGCTCATCCCTCTTTCAAAAAGTAAGAGACCGAAGTAAGATTATGTAATTTGCCCAAAGCCACATAGTTGCTTAGCGGTAGAGCTGGGACTGGAACCTAGGCAGCCTGACTGTAGGATCCATGATTTTAACCAGGTTGATGATCTTGAGTGATGCTGCCAACAGGGCTGACACCTAAAGCCTGCCTGATATATGGAAGTTACCATTCCCTCCATGTGGATTAAGAAGCCCTAATGTGGGAGTTCCCATCGTGGCTCAGTGGTTAATGAATCTGACTAGGAACCATGAGATTGTGAGTTCGACCCCTGGCCTTGCTCAGCGGGTTAAGGATCTGGCATTACCATGAGCTGTGGTGTAGGCTGCAGACGCAGCTCAGATCCCACATTGCTGCGGCTGTGGATCCCTAGCCTGGGAACCTCCATATGCCACGGGTGTGGCCCTAGAAAAGACAATAAATAAATGAATGAATTAATTAATTAAAAGCTTTAAAAAAAAAAAAAGGCCTAATGTGGACTTCCTGTCGTGGCTCAGCGGAAACAAATTTGTCTAGCATCTGTGAGGATGCAGGCTTGATTCCTGGCCTCTCTCAGTGGGTTAAGGAGGATCCAGCTTTGCCATGAACTGTGGTATAGGTTGCAGACACAGTTGCTGTGGCTGTGGTGTAGGCCAGCGGCTATTTGACTCCTGATCTGGGAACCTCCATATGCTGCAGGTGCTGCCCTAAAAGAACCGGAAAAAAAAAAGCTTTAATGTGACAGGTATTGCATGACAGGCCAAGGGGGTGAGGCTTTATTCCATAGGTGATTGGAAGCCATTGAAATGCATCATGGGCACACAGTAGGTGCTTAATAGCTGTTGATTTCTCTGAGAGGAGTGGCAGGAAGATACCATCTTCTGTGGGCAAAACGGACCTGATTAAGGATGTATAAGGCAGTATGAAAACAAAAGACATATTAACAAGCATCTGTAATATTATCACAGCCAAAGACTAGAAATAGCCTGTACGTCTATATTAATTATCTATTGCCGTGTAACAATCATCCTAAAACTTAGCTTAACACATTTATTGTCTGACACCCAGACTGCAGCCTGTGAGAGAGGTGCGCACAGGACCCAGCTAAGCTGCACCTGGCTTTACCCCCATGGAAACTGTAAGACAGTGCCAACTTTGGGGTACAGCATAACATGTGGATATGCTCTCTTTTGCACAAAAGTGGGAAAAATACGCTTTATGTGCTTAAAATACCTCAAACAGTAAACAGGAAACAGCACCCCACAGGTCGCCTGCAGGAGAGACTGGATGACTAGGAGATAAGGATGGGAGGGACAGTTAGTTTTACTTTATAAATTTCTATACTATTTGAACTCAAGCTATATAAATGTACCATCTTTTCAAAGAAAAAAAGAACTATGCTTAAAAGCTCATCTGGTAGAAACAGATTCACAGACATAGAGAACAGACTTGTGGTTGCCAGGGCAGAGGGAGGAGGAAGTGAGATGGACAGAGAATGGGCTATTACATCAGAATGGATGGGAAATGAGGTCCTACTGTTCAGCACAGGAAGCTATCCAGTCTCTTGGGATAGAGCACGATGGAAGGTAGTGTGAGAGAAAGAATGCATATGTATGTGTGACTGGGTCACTATGCGGTACAGCAGAAATTGACATAACACTGCAAATCAACTATAATTAAAATGAAAAAAAAAATTTAGGCTAGTTCCTGTCATGGCTCAGCAGTGAACTAACCCAACTAGCATCCATGAGGATGCGGGTTTGATCCCTGGCCTCAGTGGGTTGAGGATCCAGCATTGCTGTGAGCTGTGGTGTATGCCAGCAGCCACAGCTCCGATTGGACCCCTAGCCTGGGAACCTCCATATACCAGGGTGCAGCTCTAAAGAGACAAATTTTTTTTAAAGGTCATCTAGGAGGTCACACTGTGGTGCAATGGGATCAGCAGCATCTCTGCAGCGCCAGGATGCACAGTGGGTTAAAAGGATCCTGTGTTGCCAAAGCTACAGGTTGTGACTGTGGTTTGGAACTGATTCCTGACCCAGGAACTCCATATGCCCCGGAACAGCCAAAAAAGCAAAAAAAAAAATAAAGTCATCTGTCAGTTTCCTGGTGGCACGGCAGGTTAAGTATCTGGCATTTTCACAGCTGTGGTTCAGGTTGCTGCTGTGGCGCAGGTTCAGTCCCTGGCTCAGGAACTTCCACATGCCTCAGGCACAGCCAGAAATAAATAAATGGTCACCTGTCACCCTAACAGCCAGAGAGAGAGATCATAGTTAACATTTTAGTGTGTGCTCTTTTCCCTATTATATCTGTATATAAGGAATGTTCTTCCTTGACATACATGGACTAATTCTGTCCTTTCTGAAACCTTTCACTTAATATCTTCTAATGATTTCTCCAGTCGCTGAATATTATTCTGTAGCATTTGGAATGGCTTCATACTGTTCCATTAAATGAACAGCTTAGATATGCAAGTCCCCTATTGTTGGATATTTTAGTCTTTTCTAATTTTTTGCTATGAAAGGCAGACGTTATACAGTGATCTTGCCCATTAGCCTTAAAATATCCAGCAAATCCAATTAACCAGAACACCTGTCCTCTACGCCTCCTGGTTAATGCGGTTTTGCTGATGGGCAGAGTCCAACCCAGCCTAACACCCAGGTTTGGCAGACTCTTGGCCCTAGCAACCTGGGGGTGGTAACTCTCAGTCACTGGTTCCCCAGTTACCCAAGTTGCAGATTTAGAACCCTCTGCAGTGAGCAGGTGAGTGCCTAGCACAACTCCCTTCTGGTGGCTGGACCTGGGGACACTGGGCTAGGCAGCACCTGGTTATGCAACGGCATGATCAGTGGGTAGGAGCCCTGGAGATTCAAATGACCACAGGGCAGGCTGAACTGAGCAGGGCCACTGAGTCAGCACAACAGGGGACACAGCCTCTTTAAGGAGAGGGGAGTTCAAGTTCTCCATGAAGGGCTTGTGGAAGTGTGTGCCTCCCTGCAGCAGGTGCCTTGGGGTTTCAGGGTAAGAAGGTCCAGCAGAAAGGCGCTCTATTTACTGTCTCTCCCCAAATCTCACATGAAGCAGCATAGTGTAGAGGCAAGAGCTTTGAGATTAGAAGCCACTGAACTTCCTGGGCAAGTGACTGTGTCTTTCTGACTCTCAGTCTCCTCATCTGTAAAACGGAAATAATCCTAGAATCTGTAGCCTACAATCAATCTTCCTTCGCAGAAGAGTTCAAAGGGGACCGAGAACAGAATGGGAAAATAGAAGAGGGGTGGCGACTCTGCTGCGGCTCAGCAACATCTTGGGAGCACTGGGATGCAGGTTCAATCCCTGGCCCAGCACAGTGGGTTAAGGATCTGGCAGCGTTGCTGAAGCTGCGGCTTAGGTCACAACTGAGGTTCAAATCTGATCCCTGGCCTGGGAACTACATATGCCATGAAGTGGCCAAAAAAAAAAAAAAAGGAGAGAGCAGCTGGTCCAGTGTGGCAGGCAGCCAGTGTAGGCTGCCCACAAGGTGCAGGTACTGGTGACTGAGGGGAGGGAGACTTGGTGCAGAAGGGCTTGGAAAGTTCCGCTGGAGGGAGGGGCAGGGATGGGGGCCTGAGCACTGACCCGGTTCGCTCTGGAGTCAGGGAGGGCTCTGCAGGGACAGGAAGGATCAAAAGTGGACTGGAGGACTTCCCACTGGCACAATGGGATCAGCGGCACAGCAGTATCTCTGGAGTGTTAAGAAGCAGGTTCAGGAGTTCCCGTTGTGGCTTACTGGAAACGAATCTGACTAGTATCCATGAGGACACAGGTTTGATCCCTGGCCTCGCTCAGTGGGTAAATGATCTCGCATTGCTGTGGCTGTGGTGTAGGCCAGCGGCTACAGCTCCAATTCGACTCCTAGTGTGGGAACCTCCATATGCTGCAGGTTCAGCCCTAAAAAGACCAAATTAAAAAAAAAGAAGCAGGTTTGATCTCTCTGGCTTGGTAACTCCATATGCCACGTTGAGGGTGAAGAAGTGGAACCGAGAAGCCATGAGCCTGTCAGAGCCTGAGTAGGGATCCAGGATACAGGAAGTATGGGGACTCCAGACAGGGTGACACAGACTTGGGTCATGCTGGGTCACCTGGGGCCTACTTGCTTACTGGCAGAGGTCACTCAGCCTTCCCTGAGCCGAACCAAGGGACACCTCGGGCAAATTGTGCCCTTGTCCTCCCAACCTCGCACCCCTTCTCACCCTAGGCCCCGGGGTTGACTCAGATGTCCCTTGAGCAACAGTGCTCCACCCTGGCCCAGGCCACAGCCTTGCCTGCACCATCCCCAGGTGTCAGAGCCCGAAGGGCACAATGGCAACCCCTTCGTGCAGCCTCTCAGATGTAAAAACCGGCCTCTTCTTTTTTTTGTTCCTTTTTTTTTGTTTGTTTCGGCTTTCTAGGGCCACAGCCGTGATATACGGAGGTTCCCAGGCTAGGGGTCTAATCAGAGCTGTAGCTGCCACCTTATGCCACAGCTTCAGCAACGCGGGACCGAGCCGCTCTTAGACCGAGCCCGCCGCGCGCTCCCTGCGGCCTGCCCCGCCCCGGCCCGCGCCCCCTCCACTCCGGGCGCCGCGAGGACGCGGGCGGGTCGGGCGCGGGCTCCGCCCTCTGGCCCCGCCCAGTCCGGCCCGCTCGGCCTCGGCGGCGGCGGCGGCAGCGCACGAAGGTAGGGGCTCGGTGGCGCGCGCGCCCGCGGGCCAGGGGCTCGGGCGCGCGGGGCACGCTGCAGCGGGAGGCGGCCGCGGGGCCGACATTGCGGCGCGCGCGGAGGGCGGGAAAGCGGGCGCGCGCCAGGGGGCGGGAGGAAGCCGCCGGCCGGGGCCTTGGGGGCGCTCTGGGCGCACGCGCCGCGCCCCCGACGCTGCCCGCCCCGGCTCTGGAGAGCGCGCCCGGGGCCTCTGCGGACATCCTGCCAGCGGTCCTGCAGAGATCCCCGCGTGCTGGAGTGGGCGGGACGAGGCGGAGGCCTGCCTGGGCGCAGCGGCCTGCAGACAAGCGTCGCTCTGTCCAGCGGTCCCCTCGGTCGCCAGGGATCGCTGCAGTGGGAGGTCTTTCCCAATTGTCACCACCGCCAGCAGATTCCTTACTGCAGCTTCCTGAGGGCCAAGCACCGTCCCGCCCTCCTCGCTTGGGATGTGGTTTCAAAACAACAAACGGAGTCGAAAGTAGCTCCATTTTACTCGTAAGGAAGCTGAGGCCCAGAGTGGTCAATTGAGTTGCCCAAGATGGCACAGCCTGTGCAGGGATTTGGGTCCTCCTTGAGTTACTCAGAGTGGGGCTTGATGTCCTCAGGTCCCCGTAACCCCCTGCCCCCACCCCGTTGGTCTCTGGGGTTGGCTTTTTTTTTCCTTTTTAGGGCTGCACACACACAGCATATGGAGGTTCCCAGGCTAGGGGTCCAATCAGAGCTGTGGCATGCTATGACTGGCATATACCACAGCCACAGCAACATCAGATCTGAGCCAAGTCTGAGACATACACCACAGCTCACTGCAACACTGGATCCTTAACTCACTGAACAAGGCCGGGGATGGAACCCACAACCTCATGGTTCCTAGTCGGATTTGTTTCCACTGTGCCACAATGGGAACTCCTGGGGTTGGCATTTTGAACAGGCTCCCTTGCCTTGTGATTTTATGCAAACCCAAGAGGACAACAGCTCAGCGCTGTTGGTCAAGGGACATCTGAGTCAATCCCTGTATGCCTCCTTGGTGGCCGGTGTTCCCAGGTCCCTCCGGGACCTAGACTTGGGAGACCATGAAGGTACCTTCTATCTGCTTTCATCAGAGATTTCCTGTTCTGCTTGGTTAGGCTCACAGCAGGTGCTCAGTACACTAATCCTGTAGCAGGATCAGGCCAGAGTCTAAGGCCAGGCCAAGCCAGGCCAGGCTTGCAGTCAGGAAAGACCTCAGGACTCAGAATTCCTGGATCTTGGGGTTTCCTTGATGTAGCCCCTCCTCTCCTATTTTTCTCTCAAGCCCTGGGGAGGGGGGTCAGCCCTTGGAGACTAGGTACCCCTAGTACCTAGGGGTCCTGTGTGGGGGATATTGCCCAGTTTTTACCCTGAACTCCTTCCCACTCTGTAGGTTACACCAACCATGGCCAAGATTTGCTCTGTGTGACCCCCACCAAACCCAGAGGAATTATTTTTCCTTTTTATTTTTTTCATTTAGTTTACTGTATTATTACTTATCTCCTAGCATCCATTCATTCACTCAGCAGCTGTTCATGGTGCTTTGGGCCTTAGGCTCTGTAGAGACATCGAGACAAGGCTGACTCGGTCTCTGCCCTTGGAGCAGGCAGACAACACACCTATGGGAGAAAACAGTGAATGGCTGCTGACAGAAACCACTTTGGCGGGGAGGTCAGTGTTCACACTCTCAGAAGGTGACATTTTTGGCCAAGGCCTGGTTGACAAGGAGGACTCAGCCATGAAAGGAAGGAAGGGGGAAGAGCATTCCAGGCAGAGAAAGTGGCAATGACCTTGAGGTGGCAGCATGTTTGGTGTGTTTGAGAATCAGTGGAGTGGAATGAGCTGGGGGAGGGGGGTGGAGATGAGGGGAGGGGGGACCAGGGCCAGATGGATGGGGTAAGCCTTGTTTGTGGTGGTAGGACTCTGAATTTTATTCTGAGTGTGATAGTAGCGAGTGCGGGGTAGCAGACAGAAGAGGGAAGTCTGAGAATATACTGGGGCAGTGGGGAGAGCCAGGAGGAGCCATCTCAGCAGTCCAGGTGAGAGATGGCAGTGCTGGGATGGTGCCTGGTGCACAGTAAACACTACATAAGGGTAGCCATTGCTTGTTATTATTATTATTATTATTATTATCTTGCCTTTTCAGGGCTGTGCCTGTGGCATATGGAAGTTCCCAGGCTAGGGGTTTAATCGGAACTGGAGCTGCAGTTGCCGGCCTACGCCACAGCCGCAGTAAAACAGGATCTGAGCTGCATATGCAACTACATCACAGCTCATGGCAACACCAGATCCTTAACCCACTGAGCAAGACCAGGGATCGTACCCACGTCCTCATAGATACTGGTGTTCGTTACCACCGAGGCAAGACAGGAACTCCACCCCTCGGATTTCTACAAAGCTTCGAGCTAAGCTGCAATGCCCTCCCCCTACAATCTCAGGTCCATCCAGCTCACAACTTCCCTGGGGAAAAATGTGGTGTTTGCGGTTTAAGCCTTTGAAGCAGGTGGCCTGCAAGCAAGGAGGGGACGCTCAGCCCTGCCTTCTAGCAGTATCACAGGAGAAATAAATCCAGGCACCTGTGAGCCTTCATTTTCCCATCTGTAAAATGGGACCCTCCATCACAGGCTGGTGCCTGTCTCACAGTGATTATTCAAGAATGGCAGCTGTGATTGTTATCATCATTATGACTGTTCTGAGCCACTGCATTGACAACGCCAAGTCCCTAACTGGCCTTGCTGCAAGGGGACTCCTCAGTTGTTGTTTTGAGAATTGGTTGGAAGCTGCAGTCATTAGAGAAAAGCACATACTAAACAAAAGGGTTTAGATTTGGTTGCTTGGGCTCTGCAGAACCCAGGAAGACTCCAGAGGGAGAATTTTGCGGCAAAGCCAAGGGTTGGAATCAGCCGGTGCAATGGCTGTCATCCCACCCCCACCCCCAGTCCCTTATGGCACTGGCTGGGGGAAGGCACAGAATAATTCACTTCAGTTCACTGAGCACATCTGGGGCCCCCTGTCTGCTAAGCTGGGCAATCTGGCGGAGAGCCCGCCTAGGGGCGTTGGTGGCCTCCCCCCTTCTGGTTGTGGTGTGCAGCCTACAGAGGGGAATTCTGAAAGCTATCTGGAGGTGGGAAGAGGGAGTCCCAGGATTTGGTAGTGACAGCTCCCTGTCTCTGGCTGAGTTTAGTTTTGCCTAAATCGGGCCTTGGTAGCCATGGCAACTCGGTGGCACTTCTTTTTGAGCCTGGTGAGCCCCGTTTCCCGGTTTTCCTTTTCCAGATCATATTCCTGGTTAGGGGTGAGGGTTTCCAGGCTCAGCTTGGACTGGTGTGCCTTTATGCAGCACCAGTTGCATTCCTGGGGTCTGACCTAGAGGCTGCCTGGACTACATGGAAGGAGCTTAGGGCTAACCCCTCCCCTGCGGTAAGAGCCCAACCTCTCTGGGTCCCGATTTTCTCCATCTGGAAATGGGTCGAGGAGAGGTTTTAACGAGATAACACGCATGTGGTCCTATGGGACTTATACTTAGTGCAGAGGGCACCCTGAGGCCATGAGCCAAGAGGTAGCAGGAGCCCAGACACCTGATGCTAATGACAATAGGAACAGCAGCTGCCAGTTACTAACTGCTCGCCCCCCTGTGCCAGCTGTGACTCAAACCCCTTACATCTTTCAAACCATTTAATCTTCACAGTGACTCTGTGTGGTAGGTACCACCAGCCCCATTTTAGAGATGAGGAAACTGAGGCTCAGAGGTAACCTGTCCAAAGTCACACTGCCAACTGTGGCAGAGCTGGGGCTCCACTGCAACCCCTAGATCTGACCCTGATTCTAGAGCCCACGGCCTCACCACTACCTCACACAGCCTCCTTGCCTTAGGGAAGGAACGATGGGAGGCAGTGGTGGAGCCCCGAGTCCCAGGGCCCTGGGGTACAGGGACTGTACCTTTTGGGTTTTCAGATCAACGACATCAGTGTTGACCACAAGCTCACTCTGAGCCCGGTACCCAGTCACAAGCTCTCTGTGCCCTCAGATGACTCCATGAGATGGGTGCCAATAATTGCATCTTACAGTGAGGCTCAGAGAGGCAAAGTTGGTTTCCCTGAGGGGCACAGCCAGAGCAGAGGGGCAGTGGGAACTGAGGAAGGGGGATTCAGTTCCTGACCTGGTCTGGGCAAGTCCACAGCCTGCATTCCTTGCCCTGCACCTGCTGTGGGAAAACATCATCCCAGGACCCTGTAAAGACTTTCTTAGCAAACCATGTGATCCTTGTTCTGGGTCAGTAAAGATGGCCTTTTCTGCCTTCTGCCTCCAGGATGTGGACCCCACTCCCTGGGCTTGGAGGGCTCTAGGACGCAGCAGCTGGAGAGGGTGGGAGTCTGTGTTGGGGTGGGGGTCCTCACCTCCAGGTCCCTCTCCCCTCCTCTCTCCATCCCTTCCCTCTCTTTCCACTCCTCCCCTTTCTCCCCCCGCCTTGTCCCCAATGTCCTCTCCTCCCCTCTTCAGCCTTCCTCTTCTCCCAGTCCCCCTCTGCCTGGCTCCTCTCCCCTCCTCTTCTTTCCCCTCCCCTCCCCCTCCCCAGCCCCGCCCACCTCCGTGGTCACGTGGAAGCGCCGCCGGATTTAAGCCTAATCTGCCCAGCGCTCAGCACGGCAGTCTGGTGGTGGGGTGGGTGGGCTGTGCTGGTCTCCAGGGCCCTGGCGAAGGGCCCGGAGAGGGGTGCCGTCAGCATCCCCCTCCCCATGAGCTCGGGGCTAGAGGGGTCGTTGGAGCCCCAGCTGGCACTGGAGGAAGTTATCCAGGTGGGTTCTGGGGGCTGTGCCCACTTGGTCCAGGGCAGGGGCTCATGGTGGGCCTAGCAGGAGTGGGTGGGTGGGTGTGGAGGAGGTGTGGCGGCGGGGTGCGTGGGGGGCCCCAGCTTGCAGCTCCCAGCCAGACCGGGTAGAGGGGTGCCCAGGGTTCAACTCCATGGCTCCTTTATCCAGTGCCCCTTGAGAGCAGTCCTTACTTCCAAATTTTAGGGTTGGGGTGACCTCTGCTGGCGAGTGGGGTCCTCGCCCATCTTGGGTGGGAGGTGGATTGGAACCCCCAACACTCCGTGCCACCCCGTGGAGTTTGTGAGTGGGCCGTGGGCTTTGGTTTGCCTCCTGCTGGGGGCGGGGGCACACGGAGTGTCTTCCTGTGGGTTTTAGCAATTCTAACTTCCAGGCTTCCATCCATTGCGGAATTTCCCGAGGGTCTCCCGGGCACCCACATCTTGGGCAGCAGGGCTTTCTCTCCCCCACACACCAGGGTCCCAGGTCCCCCGCAGACCCTCCCTCTCCCCCCCGCCCCCCACCCCGCTGCCACAGACACTGGAGAGCAGCATTCTGGGGCCGGGCCAGGAGAAGGGCCTGAACGTGCAGGACTCCGCCCAGGACTCTCAGCCCGCCTGCCTGACTGCCCGCATCAGGGAGATTGTCACCCGCAACTTCTCCCAGCCTGAGAACCCAGGTACTGCGCCCTCTCCCTCTCGCCCTCCCCAGACTGCCTGCATCTCACCTCTTCTCACATCCCCTCCTCGACAGTCATAATGATGCTAACAATCACAGCTGCCATTCTTGAATAATCACTGTGAGAGAGGCACCAGCCTGTGATGGAGGGTCCCATTTTACAGATGGGAAAATGAAGGCTCACAGGTGCCTGGATTTATTTCTCCTGTGATACTGCTAGAAGGCAGGGCTGAGCGTCCCCTCCTTGCTTGCAGGCCACCTGCTTCAAAGACTTAAACCGCAAACACCACATTTTTCCCCAGGGAAGGTGTGAGCTGGATGGACCTGAGATTGTAGGGGGAGGGCATTGCAGCTTAGCTCGAAGCTTTGTAGAAGTCCGAGGGGTGGAGTTCCTGTCTTGCCTCGATGGTAACGAACGCAACTAGTATCCATGAGGATGTGGGTTCGATCCCTGGTCTTGCTTAGTGGGTTAAGGACTTGGCGTTGCTGTGAACTGTGGTGTAGGTCACAGATGCAGCTTGGATTCCACATTGCTGTGGCTGTGGCTGTGGTGGGCAGCTGTAGCTCCCATTCAACCCCTAGCCTGGGAACTTGCATATGCCGTGGTTGTGGCCCCAAAAAGCGCAAAAAAAAAAAAAATCCTGGGGGTGGTAGCGTCCATTCCCCACCCAGGCAGGAAGCTGATGGGCCCCCGCCCCTCCTGGAGGGTGGCACCTACAACCTGACATGTAGTTTGAGGGTTTGGGAAGGACCCCCTCAGCTGCAGCTCCCAGAGGGGACCTGGTCCATTTTTCTGCCTCCAGGATGTGTAGGGCACCTGTAGAGGGAGCTGGTCCCTCTGGACACAGGTGGAAGCCAATCACGTGCCTGCTGTCCCCCTCCAGCCCTGCTGCCAGCCGCTGAGATGGCATCGATGCTGTCGCTGCAGGAGGAGAACCAGCTGCTGCAGCAGGAGCTGTCCCGGGTGGAGGACCTGCTGGCCCAGAGCCGAGCTGAGCGCGATGAGCTGGCCATCAAGTACAACGCGGTCAGCGAGAGGGTGGGTGCTGCCCAGGCTAAGAGCCGGGCTAGGGGCTCCCCTGCCATGTGGGCAGGAGACAGCCAGGGCACGGGGGAGAATGTGGGCCCTGGAGTTGGGCTGCCTCCATTCCAATTGTGGCTCCGCCAACTTGAATGGCCCTGAGCAAACCACTCTGCCCCGCAATCCTGCTTTCTGTAATAGGGACGGTACTATGACCTGGAGCTGTGAGGCATCAATGAGATGATGGGATAAAGTGCCTGGCACCGGGGGAATTTCATTCCTGTGTGTCTCAGGCCTGCTTGGGGTGTGGGGCACAGAGAGCAAACGCCCCCAGAGTTCCCACCGTGACTTAGTGAGGTAAGAACCCAACTAGTGTCCATGAGGACGCAGGTTTGATGTCTGGCCTCACTCGATGGGTGAAGGATCCTGTGTTGCTGCAAGCTGTTGTGGAGGTCACAGATGCGGCTCAGATCTGGTGTTGCCGTGGCTGTGGCATAGGCCAGCAGCTGCAACTCTGATTCGACCCCTAGCCTGGGAACTGCCGTATGCCACAGGTGCGGCTGTAAAAAGAAAAAAGCAGAGGAGATAACAGAGGCTGGGGAGAGGGAAAGCACGGTGCTTGGGGTCTCATAGCTCAGGGCTCTGCTTTGCAGTTTTGTTTCCTGGATCTGGGAAGAGACAACTGGGCTGGAAGTTCAGGGGCAGCTGGTCCCAGGAAAGCTGGAAGGACTTCAGATGTGACCCCTGATGTTACAAATGGAAGACTGAAGCCCAGAGAGTAAAGCTGGCCCAGGATCCCCTGTGTGGTACTGGCAGGGCCAGGCTTAGCCGAGGACCCTTGGGCCGGGCCCGTCCACGCAGGGGCTTGTAAACCTGTGATGGGCCCAGGGACCTGCGTTTCTGTGTGTGGTTGTGGGGTGTGCCCGTGTCCCAGCATTCACCGGCCTGGACAAGCCCCCGACTTGTTGGGACTTGCTGAGGAGCAGGGCTGAGGGGGGCCCGCAGTGTCCCCTAGCACTGGGGACAGCGCGAAGCTAGTTTTCCCAGGGTTTGCAGGGGGGCGTCGAGGGCGGGCTCGGCAGATCCGCATTGTGGGTGGTGGGCCCTGAGCCAGGTCCCTCCAAGTTTAGGCCAGTCATCTTCTGGCCCCTGGCACAGCGTCAGGCCCCCAGGCACCGCCTCTTACATGCCAACTTCTGGCTGATGATGAAACTGGCACTGCCCCCCCCCCAGGCTGGCAGGGGAAGGAAAGAGGAGGTGGAGGTAGTGGGTCGCTTTTCTGTTAGGGCACAGCTGCTGGGGCTGGGGCTGGGGTTGGGGGACCTGCATTAGTCTAGAAGCTTTCCTGGTGTGGCTGGGGCGGCCCCTGAATAGCATGTAGCAGAAGCCTGGCCTGCGATTGTCTGCTGTCCGAGTCGGAGTGAGCCCTACCCACCCGCCCTGGGAGGGGCTGCTTGAGATTAACCTTGAGGCCTTTCCTGGGGGTGGGTTCCCAGAGGATGTCCGAGCTTGGAGAGATCACAGGTCCGGGTCAGTGGTGGAGCTGGGATGAGACCCAGCTGGGATGAGGGGTTTGTGGTACTGAGACCCTGTGCTGCTGCCCACTTGTCCCCGGGCTGTGATAGCTCCACGTAGGCTGGTGGGCGGGGCAGTCACTGAGACCGCTCTGACCTTCAAACCTCGCAGCATCCCTGGGAAAGGGGAGTGGAGGCGAGGTGAGGGTCTGGCCCTGCTGACTGCCCGCGGGGGAACTGAGGCAGCAGCCACCTCCCAGGTCGGAGGGGAACCCCAGGGTCCCTGCGGAGGCCCGCCCTCCTTCCTGTCCCTGAGGAGCAGGTATTGGGTGAAGCAGCTGGGATGGGAAGGGGGAGGCGGCCTCACAGGCTGGGCCCCCTGGGCTCCCCCGGTGTCCATGGCAACCTGGGTGGAGTGAATCCAATGGCCGGCATTGGGGCAGCGGTTGCTAGGGGAGACGGTAAACTTCTTTTATCCCTGGCTTGGTGGCAGGCTCTTTCCCTTTTGAATTTTACAAGTACAATTGAAAGGCTGTTTTGTGAGGGGCAGAGTTTTTGGAAAGGGGTGAGGCGTGGCCAGGAGTGGCCTCAGTCTGGCAGCCAGCACTGGGGAAGCAGTGGCACACCCAGCGACTGCGGGAACCCCTCTAAGTCCAAGACGCAGACAGCACCTGGTTCATGCAGGTGTGCAAAACACACACAGCACAAGCCACGATCAGACCGCTGCCCACAAATCCAAGCTCACCACGCAGATTCATGGACCAGGCCCATCAGAAGCTGCAGCAGATACTGTGCGGTCCTACCCACGAGCGCAGTCAGCTGTGCTGCAGCCACCTGCACACACTGCAACATTGCCTCACACGTCTGGACACGTGCAGCCAGACAGAGGTACAGGAGCACAGATGCATGCAGACCCCAGGCGCGCTCCCCAGACCTGTCCACTTATGACTGGGCACACAGACATATGGACATGTGGACACGTAAGTACGCACGCACACGGGTCCATCGCCTGCACCACAACATAACTTTGAACCACAGATGCCACCCCCCCCCCCAGGTCCCCGTGCAGACCCAGACACAGAGACACACAGGTCACACTTGGTCACAGATGACAAAACACACCCCACCCCCACTCAGAGAAGCATCACATGGGTGCACAATGCACACACAGCATCTTGGTGCCACCGCCGCCACGCACAGAGGGGGATGCTCTGCCTGTCACCTGACTTAGGTGGACTTCACGCACATACTAGCCACGGTGCCCTCAAGGCAGAGACCCTCTGCGTATCGCCTTTTCCTGCACCCTCAGCCCGGGTGTCCCGCCTCTAGACATGAGCTGAAGCCCCCGAGCAGCCTCTGCGGACACAGTCACCCTCCCCCAGTGCTGTCCCTGGGGGCGGGGGGTAAGGGGAGGTGGAGATGAGGTGGTTTTCAGCTTGGTGGCTCACTTGTCCCAGCCCACTGCTTAACACAGGCTCAGGGTGGGGCTGACCTGGCCTGGAACCGTTACCAGCGGGGCCGAGAGTGGCTGCCCTTGCCCTTGGCTTCCCTGGGACCCGACTGGCGGGGGTGCGGGTGCCCTGCCTGGGCTCTCATCTTGTTGCTTGTTCCCTGACACTGTCACTCCTGTTCGTCCCGCACATCCTCAGCTGCCTTCTCGCCTCCCTCCTCCAATAGCTGGAGGAGCCCTCTGAGGGCCAGCAGGTGCCTGGGGCAGTTAGGGGCTTCGTGGCTAGTCAGGGCCTGGCAGCCATCCTGCCTCTGCCAGGGTCTGATGATGAAGGGGCTGCAAGCGGCCTGCGGGCAGAGGAAGGGTGCTGACAGCAGAGGCTCTGCATGCGGTGAGGGAGAGGTGGGGGCCTGAGGCCAGGCTGAGAGGGCATTTATAAGCCACCTCTTACCAATCTGAGTGCTGTCTATGCAGGGCGTAGGGGCGGGGCAGGGAGTTCGTCTGTATCACCCTGGGGATGTTTGAGAGGCTTGTGTGTGTTTTGTGGTTATGTGTGTGCCCATCTCTAAGCTCAGTTATGCATGTGTATTGATGCTTCTGAATGTACTCTTGTGCTCATGCCATTAATTCATTAACATGCTACTGCTGCTGTTGTAAGATACGATAGGGAACAAAATTCCAGGCTTTCTTGAGCTTACTTAGGGTGGGGGTGGGGAGACAGTGGCATGGATACAGTAATTATCCACCATAGGAGGTTGGATGTTTTGGAGGAGAGGCTCACAGGGTACCCAGGTCCTATAAAGTGCATGTTTGTGTTTTGCATGCACAAGTTCGCGGGTCCATCTGCATGTGTTCATGCACACCCAGTCTGTGTGTCCATGCATGGCTGCATTAGCCCATGTGCAGGTGCATTGCATCCTGGGCTTGCCCATATGTGCCTGCAAGGCATTGTGGGTCAGGGCCCAGCCTGGCGCCCCCTGCAGAGGCCCGTGCCTGCCTTCCGGGGAGGCCCAGGACTCTCACGCAGGGCCCTTCCCTGCAGCTGGAGCAGGCTGTGCGACTGGAGTCTGGGGAGCTGGAAACACAGGAGCCCAGGGGGCTGGCCCGGCAGAGCGTGGAGCTGCGGAGGCAGCTGCAGGAGGAGCAGGCCTCCTACCGGCGCAAGCTGCAGGCCTACCAGGAGGGCCAGCAGCGGCAGGCCCAGCTTGTGCAGCGGCTGCAGGCCAAGGTCAGGGCCACCCACTCCTGCTCCTACCCACCCATGCGCTCACTTGGCCCTGCCCCCGCGCCCTACGGGTAACCAGTCGCTCTCGGCCCATCCCCCAGATTCTTCAGTACAAGAAGAAGTGCTCTGAGATGGAGCAGCAGCTGCTGGAAAGATCCATGGAGCTGGAGCAGCAGCAGCTGAGGGTGGGTGCCAGGGTGGGGCAGGGCAGACCCTTCCCTCCAGCCTGATGGGGCGCCCAGCCTGATGCCCCACTTCTCCCACCCAGGACACAGAGCACAGTCAAGACCTGGAGAGCGCCCTCATCCGCCTGGAGGAGGAACAGCAGAGGTGGGCGCAGCAGCAAGGGGGCGTGGCTGGCGGGCGGCGCCTCTGTTCTCTCCTGCCAAGCACCCACTGGTCCCTTTCCCCTTCACCCAGAAGCGCCAGCCTGGTCCAGGTGAACGCTATGCTCCGAGAGCAGCTGGACCAGGCGAACTCGGCCAACCAGGCTCTGAGCGAGGACATCCGCAAGGTGACCAGCGACTGGACTCGCAGCCGCGAGGAGCTGGAGCAGCGGGAGGCAGCGTGGAGGCGTGAGGGAGAGGTGGGTCCAGGGGTTGGAGCCAGGAAGCCAGCGGGGCCCCAGGGGTCCAGCCTGACCTGAGCAGAAGGGCCTTTGTACAGTGGTGAGGACTCAGGGGTCACCAGGAGACGGAGCGGGAGGGCCCTGCTGGCCAGATGAGCCCTTTAGAAGAGGTAAATAGTTGTCATAATAATAGCTGGCTTTGGAGTCCCCATTGTGGTTCAGCAGTAGCGAACCCCACTGGTATCCATGAAGATTCGGGTTAGATCCCTGGCCTTGCTCAGTGGGTTAAGGATCTGGTGTTACCCTGAGCTATGGTCTAGGCCAAAGACATGGCTCGGATCCCGTGTTGCTGTGGCTGTGGTGTAGACCGGCAGCTGGAGCTCTGACTCGACCCCTAGCCTGGGAGTTTCTATATGCCTCAGGTGCAGCCCTAAAAAGCAAAAAATAACCATAGCTGGCTTTGCATAGCACATGCTGTGTGTTAGGGGTGTGTTTTCTCTTCTCTTCTTCATAATAACCATGCCTGGTAGGTGCCATCACCCTCCTCCTACAGAGAGGTTAAGTTAGCCTGCCCGGTCACGCAGCTGGCAGCTAAGATGCAAGTCTAGGTCCCCGGCACTCCTGCCCTTCCTCGCTGCTTCTTGCAGCCGGTGGAGGCTTTGAAATCAAGCTGCCTGTGCCAGCGGGAGGCTTGGGGTGGTGAGTGGACAGCTCGGAACCAGCCCCGTACCCAGGCCCAGAGCCAGCCCACGGGAGGATCTGCTCCTCAGGCCACGGGGCCTCCGGGATGCCCGGAGCCGGGGGAGGGAGTGGGCCGGCTCTCACTCCCGCTCCTCACTCAGCCGCTCTGCCCTCCAGTCTTTCAACGCCTACTTCAGCCACGAGCACAGCCGCCTGCTCGTCCTCTGGAGGCAGGTTGTGGGGGTCCGACGGCTGGTCAGCGAGGTGAAGATGTCCACCGAGAGGTGAGCCTGGCTGGCGGAGGGGGTGGCCTGGGGAGACGCGGCGGCAGCTGGGGGACAATCCGGCTTTTCAAGTTGAATTCAATTCAACTCCATTGAACTTGAGTCCAGCGCAACATACCTATTGTGTGCCAGGACCTCCGGAGATGCAGAGGCAGCTAGTAACAACTAGCTCTCACCAAGATCTTGGCAGTTCACTTAGCATTTACCAAATAGACCACTTAGGACTAAACGGCGAAGACTAAAGACAATTACTATTTTTTTGACCACATCTACAACATGTAGGCGTTTCCTGGCCAGGGACTGAACCCATGCCATAGCAGCGACCCAAGCCACTGCAGTGACAATGCCAGATCCTTAACCTCTTGCGCCACAAGGGAACTCCTAGTATTTATTAAATTGACTGTTTACTAGTCATTACTAATAAATTATGAAGGTTTACTAGGTCTTTAAGCTAAGCTCTTTGTACATTCTATTTCATCTCATATCCACAGCGTCCCTGTGAGGTAGGAACTGTAATAATCCCCATTTTACAGATGAGGATTCTGAAAATCAGGTGGTGACCTTCTCAAGATCACACGGCAGAAAGTAGCCAGGTCAGGATTTGCAGCTCCTGCTTTTAATCTACTAGAATATTCAGCTTCTGCTACTGAGGACCTTGTAATCTCTAATGATGAAAAAAGGTAGACCCCCCCAAATTCTAGACTGAGGAATGGTCAGTGAGTGGTCAGTGACATGAAAGTGGAACAGAAAGGATGTCCTAGGTGCCTAGAGGGATAGGAGGGCTGGGGAGGTCAGCAAAATGCTTCAGAGAGGAGGTGGAATTTGCACTGACCCGAAGGGATGGGTAGGGTTTGGGTTTTTTTTGGTTTTTTAGTGCCCCACCTGCGGCACATGGAGGTTCCCAGGCCAGGGGTCAAATTGGGACTAGAGCTGCTGGCCTACACCACAGCCACAGCCACGCAGGATCCGAGTGGCGTCTGTGACCTACACCGTGAAACACGGCAATGCTGGATCCTTTATTTTTTTGTCTTTTTGCCTTTTTTTATCGAGAGCCGCACCTGCGGCATATGGAGGTTCCCGGGCTAGGGGTCTAACAGGAGCTGTAGCTGCTGGCCTTCACCACAGCAACGCGGGATCCGAGCCGCATCTGTGACCTACACCACAGCTCATGGGAACGCCGGATCCTTAACCCACTGAGCAAGGCCAGGGATCGAACCCCCAACCTCATGGTTCTTAGTCGGATTCGTTAACCACTGAGCCACGAAGGGAGCTCCCAATGCTGGATCCTTAACCCACTGAGCGAGGGCAGAGATCGAACCTGTAACCTCATGGTTCCTAGTCAGATTTGTTTCCGCTGCGCCACGATGGGAACGCCTGTTTTTTTTAATTTTTTATTAGGGTATAGTTGATTTGCAGTGTTGGGTCAACCCCTGCTGTATAGCATGGTGACCCAGTCACATATATATATATATATATATATATATGTGTGTGTGTGTGTGTGTGTGTGTGTGTGTGTATATATATATATTTATATATATACATTCTTTTTCTCGTATTATCTTCCATCACGGTCTATCCCCAAGATACTGGATAGAGTTCCCTGTGCTACAGAGCAGGGCCCCACTGCTTCTCCATTCTAAATGTAACAGTTTGCATCTTCCAACCCCAAATTCCCCGTCCATCCCCCGTCTTCCCCTCTCCCTCTTGGCAACTAAGAGTCTATTCTCCATGTCTGTGACTCTGTTTTTGTTTTGTAGATAGGATCATTTGTGCCATAATTTAGAATCCACATATAAGTGATGTCATATGGTATTTGTCTCTTTCTGACTTACCTCACTTAGTGTGAGATTCTCTAGTTGCATCTTGAGATTCTCTGGTTGCATCTGGGGTGGTTGCATCTGGGGTGGATAGAGGTTTTTTTTTTTTTTTTTGCCTTTTGTCATTTTAGGGCCGCACCTGCAGCATGTGGAGGTTCCCACGCTAGGGGTCGAATCGGAGCTGTAGCCACTGGCCTTCGCCGCAGCCATAGCAACACAGGATCCGAGCTGTGTCTGCAACCTACACCACAGCTCACGGCAACGCCGGATCCTTAACCCACTGAGCAAGGCCAGGGATTGAACCCGCAATCTCATGGTTCCTAGTCGGATTTGTTAACCAGTGCGCCATAACGGGAATTCCTGGGGTGGATAGAGTTTTAAGTGACAGAGCCGGGGAGGGGGCACTCCAGGCAGAGGCAACAGTGGGAGCAGAGGCTTGGAGGTGGGAGAAAGTGGCAGCCAGCGGGGTTGGAGCAAAATGCAGGGGAGGGGAGGGCAGGTTGGGAAGAGCCTCAAGGCCCCCTCCCCGCCGCCCCTTGCAGCAGGGGACTCGAGCCTGATCTTTGAGCCGGTGAGGCTGTGAGCAGAGCTCAGAGGCAGGCAGACCAATTTGTTTCCTTTTGTGTCTTGAACATTTGTTTAATTGATGATCTTTGTTGAAATCATCTAATATTCACTTAGTATCCAAATTTCCAATTGACTCATCAGTGCCATGGATGGTTTTCTTCACATTTGTCTTTAGAATTGTTTGAATCCGTATACACCAATATTAATTCAAGAAGAAGGAAAATTTCAATGTTAGAGAGAAAACAATGGAGCGAAAGTTTAAAATATGAGTAAATATGGATATATTTGTGATACACCATATATAAATATGGATAGGAAATATATATATCTATCCATATATATTCCTAATATATATATTAGGAAGTCTTTATAATCATGATACCAAAGAAGAAAGCAAAGAAAAAGTTAGTTTTTTCTTTTTTTTAAGATTTTTGTTTTTTCCACTGTAGTTGATTTACAGTGTTCTATGTTTAAAAAATTTTATAAGATAAAAAAGTCACCATAGGGAGTTCCCGTCATGGCTCAGTGGTTAATGAACCTGACTAGGATCCATGAGGACGTGGGTTCGATCCCTGGCCTCGCTCATTGGGTTCAGGATCTGGCATTGCTGTGAGCTGTGGTATAGGTCGCAGACGTGGGTTGGATCCCACGTTGTTGTGGCTGTGGCGCAGGCTGGCAGTTGTAGCTGTGATTTAATCCCTAGCCTGGGAACTTCCACATGCCACGGGTGCAGCCCTAAAAACAAAAACAAAAACAAAAAAAGAAAAAAAATTGAAAAAAAAACCCCTACAACAAACTCCACTTGCATCCATGTTGCTGCAAATGGCATTCTTTCATTCTTTTTATGGCTGAGTAGTATTCCATTGTATACCACATCTTCTTAATCCATTCTTCTGTAGATGAACATTTAATTTAGTCTCTTCCCTTGTCTTGGCTATTGTGAGTAGTGCTGCAACATTTAGTTTTCTGAGGAACCTCCATACTGTGCCCCACTGAGGTTGTACAATTTACATTCTTACCAACAGCGTAGGAGGGGGACCTCCAGTGTTTTTTGTTTTGACAAGACTTCTTCATAAGTACTGTGTGCTCTGTGATCTAGGCGGCCTTCTTTCTGTGCATTGGCAGCCCTTGACACTCCATGTCAAGGTCCAGACATTCGTCAGAGGTTGCAAAATCATGATTGTCTCATTCTGTCACTTATTCTTCATGTATTAACTGGAATTCTTCTATAATAAGGCACTTCCTCTTCTTACCATTAGATACCCAGTGGCACAGTTCATTCAAGAAAGGAGAGGATTTAACCTATTTGTTATACTTAAAATGTTTGTTTGTTTGTTTGTTTTGCTTTTTAGGGCAGCACTCGAGGCATATGGAGGTTCCCAGGCTAGGGGTCTAATCGGAGCTATAGCTGCCGGCCTACACCACAGCCGTAGCAACACCAGATCCGAGCCGCGTCTGTGGCCTACACAACAGCTCACGGCAATGACGGATCCTTAACCCACTGAGCAAGGCCAGGGATTGAGCCCGCAACGTCATGGTTCCTAGTCAGATTCATTTCCTCTGCGCCACTACAGGAACTCCTAAAAGGTTTTATTTTTAATTAGCCTTTAAATTTTTTTTTAACATTTTGCTTTTGAATAACTCACTTATTCACAGGCTGCAAATTCCAAAATAGTGAACTGCAGAAATTCCCCCTCCCACCTCTGACCCAGACACTCCAGCTCCTTTGATACAAGCAACTACAGCAAATCATAAACATCCCCCACTCCCCTCACTTTTTTTTTTTAATTTCTTTTTTATTAGGGTGTCTGTGGCATATAGAAGTTCCTGGGTTAGGGGTCAGATCAGCTGCCAGCCTCCTCCACAGCCACAGCAACGCAGGATGCAAGCCGCATCTGTGACCTACGCCAGAGCTGACGGCAACACTGGATCTGTAACCCACTGAGCGAGGCCAGGGATGGAACCCGCATCCTCACAGACACTGTGTCGGGTTCTAAACCTGCTGAGCCACGGTGACAACTCCTCCTCTTGATTTTTTTTTAATATACTCTTGGTAGAAATTTTTTTTTTTTGTCTTTTCAGGGCCACACCCGCAGCATGTGGAAGTTCCTGGGCCAGGGACCAAACTCGAGCCACAGTAGTGACAATGCCAAATCCTTAACTGCTAGGCCACCAAGGAACTCTTTTTAGTTCTTGAAGATGCTTTCTTCATTGAATAGTCATAACTGGGAGGTGGCCCCATGTTGGGCTCTAAAGACCCTCCCTGTTTGCTTTCCTCAGCTCCAGAGTATTTCATTAAATGCATGTATCTTGACTTAACAGCAGCTCCCCTTTGGAGTGCCCTTCATGGCTCAGTGGTTAACGAATCTGACTAAAGAACCATGAGGTTGTGGGTTCGAACCCTGGCCTTGCTCAGTGGGTTAAGGATCCGGCGTTGCTGTGAGCTGTGGTGTAGGTTGCAGACGAGGGTCAGATCCCGCGTTGCTGTGGCTGTGGCGAAGGCCTGCAGCTACATCTCCTGTTAGACCCCCTAGCCTGGGAACCTTCATATGCCGCGGGTGTGGCTCTACATAAAAAAGGCAAAAAAGACAAAACAAACAAATAAAAAAACCAGCAGCTCCCTTTTGATAGACCTGTGGTATTTCTCTCTCTCTCTTTTTTTTTTTTGTCTTTTGAGGGCTGCAGCTGCGCATATGGAGGTTCCTAGGCTAGGGGTCCAGTCGGAGCTGTAGCCGCCAGCCTTTGCCAGAGCCACAGCAATGCAGGATCTGAGCCACATCTGTGCCATACACTGCAGCTCACGGCAACGCGGGATCCTCAACCCACTGAGCGAGGCCGGGGATCGACTCCTCGTCCTCATGGATGCTAGTTGGGTTCGTTAACCGTGGAGCCGCGATGGGAACTCCGACGTGTAGTATTTGTTACATGCATTTCTTACGTGAGCAGTGCTGCGGTGGATCCCCTTATACGCGGGTCATTTCCCCTGTGTTGGAATGATAAAGTCTAAGCGGTGGAGTTGGTGGCTCATAGAGCCTGTCCATTTATAATTTTCAGAGCTCCTCCTAACTGCCCTCTGTGTGGTTACACTCACCTTCCCACCAGCAGTGGAGGGGGAGCCTGTTTCCACACAGCCTCACCTGCACTGTGCATCGTGTGACTTTTCCCTCCAGTCTTATAGCGACAAAGAGCATCCCACTGTAGTTTTAATTTGCACTTTGGGAGCCTACCCCCTCCCCATCCCCATCCTGCGTTCTCTCCACCAGGGACCTGCTGCAGCTGGGAGGGGAGCTGGCCAGGACCTCACGAGCCATCCAGGAGGCAGGCCAGGGGCTGAGCGCGGGCCTGAGGCTGGCTGAGAGCCGGGCAGAGGCGGCCCAGGAGAAGCAGGCCTTGCTGCAGGCGCAGCTGGAGGAGCAGCTGCGGGACAGGGTGCTCCAGGAGAAGGACCTGGCCCAGCTGCAGGTGCAGAGCGACCTGGAAAAGGCTGACCTCAGTGTCAGGTAGGCACCGTGCAAGGCAGGGCTCCCTGCAGAGCGTGTGCTTGGAGATGCAGTGGGGAGGGGGCATCTGTTCCCTGGTGGTGGGCCTTCCCGTGCGGGAGCTCAGAAAACAGGCAGATGGAGGTTCACCCCTGCTCCTGAGACCTGGCCAAGTCCTAGAGTGTTTTCCCATGAGATAGAGTGGATGGTCACTTCGTTCTCTCTCTCTCCTTTTTTTTTTCTTTTTTGGTCTTTTTAGGGCTGTACCCACAGCATCTGGAAGTTCCCAGGCTAGGAGTGGAATTGGAGCTGCAGCTCCTGGCCTACGCCACAGCTACAGCACCGCCAGATCTGTGACCTACACCACAGCTCATGGCAATGCTGGATCCTTAACCCACTGAGCAGGGCCAGGGATTGAACCCACATCCTCACGGCTACTGTCTGGTTCGTTACCACGGAGCCGCAATGGGAACTCCCTCATTCTCGTTTAGAGATGAGAAGTCCAAGGCCCAGAAAGGAGACTGACTTGCTCCAAGTCACCCAGCAAGAGAGGCCAGTCTTAGGGTCACTGCCTCAGGTCTGGAAAGCGTGAAGGACACAGAGCTGGTGGATTTGAGGAGAAGCTGGGTGGGTCTCCATTCACCTGGGTTGCTCCCCACCTCCAGAGTGACAGAGTTGGCCCTGACAGTGGAGCGCCTTCAGAACCAGAATCTGGAGAAGGATCGGCTCAACAAGGCCCTCACCGAGAAGCTTGAGGCCCTGGTGAGATGCATGGTGGGACAGGGGCACTGATCAGATCCATGGACACAGGTTGAGGGCTGGACTGCTTGGGCCAGCCCTGAGCATCCCACTGAGACGCATAAGTTGAGCACCGGGTGTGTGCCAGCCCTAGTGGTGACACTCTCACCTCCTTGATCCCATTTCATCCTCCCGGCAGTTCTGTAGCATGATCTCCACTGTATGTATGAGGAACCTGAGGCTCCTGGGAAAATGTTTGTGCAGAGTCTCAAAGCCAGTAAACTGGGGAGTCGGGACTTGAATTCATGCCTCTGCTGTCCTAGCTCAGGGCTTTCTTTTAGAACTCAGCCGCCTCCCCACCAGAGGGGTGCCCCTCAAGGGTACTGCCTGGGCAGGTCATCCTTCTGTGTGGGGCCCAGCCTGGGTTCTATGTCAGCTCTCCTCCAACAGGCTGTGTGAGCTGGGGCAGGACACTGCACTTCTCTGGTCCTAGTCTGTTCAGTGGGGGTACTGGGGCTGCTGCGGGGTCTACCAAGCTGCTGGCCTCTGGGCACAGCCTTCTCAGCCACCCGATGGGTGGTGGTCCAGGGAGGGAGACAAAGGCGGGGTTTTTGACTGGGGCAGAAACACTGACCACTCTTCCTTTTGTTTCCCCACAACCACTCCAGGAATCCCTCCGGCTCCAGGAGCAGGCGACCCTGGAGACAGAGGATGGAGAGGGCCTGCAGCAGACCCTGAGGGACCTGGCACAGGTTTGAGATGGAGGGAGCCAGGAGAGGCCACGGGGGTGGAGCCCTGGGCAGGAGGAGACCAGGCTGTCCTGGACCACCACGTCCCCTGGTGGCCTTGAGCGGAACTGCAACTGGCTGGGGGGCCTGGAGACCCAGCCTGAGACCCCTGCTAGCTCAGCCCAAACTCTGCCCCCAGAGGGAGCTCCTGGTCTGAGAGGAGAGAGGCCGCACGTTCCCCACCCATGGGTGATCAACGCCGAATCACATCTTCCAATAAATGGTGGGCTGGGGGCTGTGAGCCAGGGGAGGTGGGCTCCGGAAGACTTCCTACAAGGAGTGAGCTTAGAATGTGATGCAGAGTTTGGGATGAAGCTGAACCTGCTGGCCCCACTCCCTCCCTGGGCTTCTCTGCCCAAATAACCCTGCAGCTCCCTTCCCTCCTGTGTCCCTGACCCACCCTCAGGCCGTCCTCTCGGACACGGAGAGCGG
Organism: Catagonus wagneri; assembly: GCA_004024745.2. Taxonomy (NCBI): domain Eukaryota; kingdom Metazoa; phylum Chordata; class Mammalia; order Artiodactyla; family Tayassuidae; genus Catagonus; species Catagonus wagneri. Next base: position 7,087,715 of record PVHT021183551.1, read on the forward strand.
TGTCCAGTTAAGTGGCTCTGAGCGTACAGCGGACACTTCGGACTGCAGCCTGCGGGGGCTCTCGGGGACCCGGACCCCATCCCCACCGAGGCGCTCCTCGCCGGGCCGCGGCCGCTCCCCACGCCGAGGCCCGTCCCCTGCCTGCTCCGACTCCTCCACGCTAGCGCTGATCCACTCTGCTCTGCACAAGCGCCAGCTACAGGTCCAGGTAGGAAGGGGCCTGAGGGTCCTGGGGCAGAGCTAGAACCAGGGGCGGGGCTTGGGAGACCTGGGGGCGGAGCTAGGGCCTTAGGGGAGGAGCCTGAGATTCCAGAGTAGAGCCAGAACCCTGAGAAAGGGCTACTGAGTAAGGACCCACGGAGGTGGCTGAGAGCTGTGCTTTGACATCCGAGTCTTATAGGAGGAGGGACTTGAGCAGCTAGGGGCGGAGCTTGGGGTGGAGCTAGAGTCCTAGTATAGAAAGGGAAACATTTTCCCACATAGACAGGGTCAGAACCCTGGGGAAAGGCCTGGGAGGAGGGGTCTGACTAGAATGAGAAGGGTTTGGAAACTAGGGGCATTCAGAACCAGGATGTAGGAATTCCTGTTGTGGTGCAGCAGAGCTGAATCAGACTAGGATCCATGAGGATGAGCATTTGATCCCTGGCCTTACTCAGTGGGTCAGGGATCCAGCGTTGACATGAGCTGTGGTGTAGGTCACAGACCAGGCTTGGATCCCACATTGCTGTGGCTGTGATGTAGGCTGGCAGCTGCAGCTCTGATTTGACACCGAGCCTGGGAACTTCCATATGCAACTGCTGTGGCCCTAAAAAGACGGAAAAAAAAAACAGAATGTAAGGGAGCTGCGGGGGGCATCTGAAGCCGGGAGAGGAAGGAGCGTGCTTGGTGTTTTGTCTGGCTTCCTGGGCACTTAGATCAGAGTAGCTGGGGACCGCAAGGAGATGGAGGCTCAGAGTCTTTGCAGAGGTCTCAGAAGGGTGGCGAGGGCACGTGAAGGGGCGTGGAAGCCTGGTCTGGGGGCAGCTCCACACTCCTGCCCCAGGCCTGGACCCAGGCCCAGGCCTCAGAGTAGGCTGGGGAACACCCTGCAGAGAAGGAGGGGGGGCTCCCCTAGACAACGTGATTCCTGGGCCACAGGACATGCGTGGGCGCTATGAGGCCAGCCAGGATCTCCTGAGCACCCTGCGGAAGCAGCTTAGTGACAGCGAGGGTGAACGCCGTGCCCTTGAGGAACAGCTGCAGCGCCTGCGGGACAAGACTGACGGGGCCACTCAGGCCCAGGAGGATGCTCAGCGCGAGGCCCAGCGCCTGCGCGGTGCCGTCGACCTCCTGAGCAGGTGCCGGGAGGCCAGGGGTGGGGGACCCAGAGCATAAGTCAGGATCTGGGCCTAACGCCAGCCCCAGCCTCTGAGCAAGTGAATTTGCACTAGTATGGTCGTAATGAGCCATGTGTGTCTGTTCAAATTTAAATCATTTAAACGTTTATCAAAATAAAAATACTAGGAGTTCCCGTTGTGGCTCAGCAGGTTAAGAATCCGAGTAGTATCCATGAGGATGCAGGTGGGATCTCTGGCCTCAGTCAGTGGGTTAAGGATCTGGCATTGCCATAAGCTGCAGCTCGGATCTGGCATTGCTGTGGCTGTGGCATAGGCTGGCAGCTGCAGCTCCGATTCGACCTGTAGCCTGGGAACTTCCATATGCCTCAGGAGTGACCCTAAAAAGAAAAAAAAAACAGCCCCTCAGTTGCAGTAGTCACATTCCAAGTGCTCAGTAGCACATTAACATATCAAACTATAAAATATATAAGACTAGAAAATGTTTCCGGAGTTCCCGTCGTGGCGCAGCGGAAACGAATCCGACTAGGAGCCATGAGGTTGTGGGTTCGATCCCTGGCCTTGCTCAGTGGGTTAAGGATCCAGCATTGCCATGAGCTGTGGTGCAGGTCACAGACGCAGCTTGGATCTGGCGTTGCTGTGGCTGTGACGTAGGCCAGCGGCTACAGCTCCGATTAAACCCCTAGCCTGGGAACCTCCATATGCCACCGGTGCGGCCCTAAAAGGAGAAAAGACCAAAAAAAAAAAGAAAAAGTTTCCATCATCTCCAGGAGTTCTGTTGGGCAGCGGTATTCTAGACTCTTGTTTTTTTAAAGATTTTGGAGTCAAGAAATTGTCTGTTACCTGCCTGATTGTTTTCGATTTTTTTGTTCTCGTTTTTTGTTTTTTCTCTTCATAAATGTAACCACATAATAAAAAGGTTGAAAAAATGGAGGGAAAATAAAAAGGTGAGGAGTTCCCGTCGTGGCTCAGCAGTTAACAAACCTGAGTAGTATCCATGAGGACGTGGGTTCGATCCCTGGTCTCGCTCAGTGAGTTGAGGATCAGTGTTGCCATGAGCTGTGGTGTAGGTCGCAGTTGCGGCTGAGATCTGGCATGGCTGTGGCTGTGGTGTAGGACAGAAGCTACAGCTCTGATTCAACCCCTAGACTGGGAACCTCCATGTGCTGTAGGTGTGGCCCTAAAAAGACAAAAAAAATAAAAAATTAAAAAGGTGGGACCTCCTCACATCTCCCCTGCCCATCCTAACCCCTATTAATGTACTGGCTTTGCTTCCAATTGTGTTTCCTGGCAGTCAGTTTACAGACTTTTCCTGTATACTTACTGTGCCAGGCTCATTACCAAGTGCTTCACGTGTATTATCTCAATTAGTCTTCCCATCAAAGTCATGCAGTTCACAACTCTTACTGTCCCAAGGTTGTCCAAAGTCATGTAGTGATGTATCTGGGGGTAGAAATTAGGATTCAAGATCATCTGATAGCAAAACCAGTGTTTCCCATGCCTTGGAAGAAGGGCTTTTTATATAGTTGTGTTCCCACCAAACACCTCATTTTGCATTCTACGATTTTTCTTATTTTTGTGCTGTATTTTCCCACCTACTGCCAGCCTTCATATCTGGTATATTTACCGGTTGTCACTTTGAAGGAAGGGGCAGGGGGGCGGCAGCAGAGGATATGACAGCAATCAGCCCTAAGCCTGAGCTCAAAGCCCCTGGCCTGGAAGGAGCCGCCTCCCTCTCCTGTCCTGGCTACCATGTGCTGCTGGCCTGGGCAGCAGGCAGTTGCAGGATCTGGACAGACCTAGCTCTGTTGGACCTCCCAGCATTGAGGGTGCTGTACGGGGCATCTTCTGGCCATATGGACTAGCAGAGCTGGCAGCAAAACTGCCTACATGTCTCAGGATCCTAGTGTGCCCTCTTCACCGGGTGGGGGAGTTGGAGATAATTCCGGTGCCTCTGTCCGTCCCCCTGGGCCTCCAAGTGCCCTGGTTGGGGGAGAAGGAAAGCTGGGTTTCTCCTGCTGGGAGGAGTCAGCTCCAAGATGTGATTGAATGAGTGGGCCATGCACAGGGTTAGGGAGGCTTCCTAGAGGCAGGTGCCTCGGAAGCTGGGAGGACGCGGCTCCTGGCTAGTGCCAGTGGGAGTGGCCCCAGCACCCCCTCCCCTTGTCCTACAGGGAGAAGGACAGCCTGGCCCACAGCCTGCAGGTGGCCCAACAGCAGGCAGAGGAGCTGCAACAGGAGCGAGAGAAGCTGCAGGCGGCTCAGAAGGAGCTGCAGCGCCAGCGGGACCAGCTAGAGGAAGAGCAGGAGGACACGGCCCAGGACAGTGCGTGGACACGCAGGGAGCTCGAGCGCAGGTGAGTAGCTTCTGGCTCCCTGCCGGCGCCGCTCAGATGAGCCATGGGGTCCCTAGCTGTGTCCCCGGGGGTTAGGGCACACCGACTGTGTCCTGGGCCTCCTACTGTCTCGAGGACTCTCACGGCACCCCTGTGATGGAGGGTCTTCTAATCAGCCCTGTTTCAGGAAACTGAGGCTCAGGCAAGTGGAGACATTTACCTGATATCAGAGAACTGGTAGGAGGTAGAGTGACGATAACAACAGTAACTAAGTTAACAGTAGTGATAAATTTTTAAATTTGAAGATATTAATAACATTAATACTAATATTATTAAATGCCAGACACCACTGAAAGCACTTAGATTCTCTTATTTAACTTTTGTGATAATTCTATGATGTAGCAGCTTTTTTTTTTTTTAGGGCTGCACCCACAGCATATGAAGGTTCCCAGGCCAGGGGTCTAATCAGAGCCACATCTGCCTGCCTACACCACAGCCACAGCAGTGCCAGATCTGAGCTCTCTCTGCAGTCTACACCACAGCTCATGGCAATGCCGGATCCTTAACCCACTGAGCGAGGCCAGGGATCGAACCCTCAACCTCATGGTTCCTAGTTGGGTTCATTTCCGCTGCTCCATGACAGGAACTCCTGTAGGGGCTGTTATTATTTCTATTTTATGAATAATGAAACTGAGCCACAGAGAGGTCATTTAACTTGCCCAGGGTCACACAGCTAGTTACTGGAAGAGCTAGGATTTGAATCCAGTTACTGGAGCTTCAGAGTTATCCTCCTTTTTTTTTTGGCTCTTTAGGGCTGCACCCACAGCATATAGAAGTTTCCAGGCTAGGGGCTGAATCGGAGCTGTAGCTGCCGTCTTACACCACAGCCACAGCAATGCGGGATCCGAGCCTCATATGCGACCTACTCCACCACAGCTCACAGCAACGCTGGACCCTAAACCCACTGAAGGAGGCCAGGGGTTGAACCTGCATCCTCATGGATACTAGTTGGGTTCATTACCATTGGGCCACGGATAGGAACTCCCAGAGTTAACCTCTTAACTGCTGCACTATTTACTTCTCTGAGGCATAAGTAGTAGTGGAGTTTAGTACATGGCGGCAGTGGATATTATCCTTGTTTTTGAAAGCCCTTGGGAGCTATGTCAGGTACAACAAGGACACATATCCTTTTAACAGCTTCGTGAAGTAGGTGTTACCCCGTTTTGCAGCTGTGAAGACTGAGGTACATAGTCCCAGGGAGCTTGGCAGTCCTTGTGGGTGAGGCTTCTGCGTCGGCCTGGTGCCTGGCTGCTCCTGCGTGTCTTGGCCCTGGAGACCCAGGGCAGAGAAGTGACATGGGGCACCCCCACCCTCCAATCCCCTCCCCGTCCCATAGCCACAGACAGCTAGAGCAGCTGGAAACGAAGCGCTCAGGGCTGGCGAAGGAGCTGGTGGAGATGAGGGAGGTGCTGAGCTGCGCCACGCTGCAGCGGGACATGCTGCAGGCTGAGAAGGCCGAGGTGTCCGAGGCGCTGACCAAGGTGGGTCCCCGTTTGCCACACTGCCACAAACCCACCTCTGCCCTAGGCCCCACGCCGTCTCACTCTGGCCACAGACTGACCCCTGTTTCAGGCTGCCCTCTGACCCTGGCCACAGACCAGCACTTTCCTTCTGGACTCACTTTGACCTTTGGCCCAGACTGCAGCCTGACCTCTGATCCCAGCCATAATTGGACTGACCTTTAGGACTAGTCATATCCCCGCTTTTCCAGATGCTTCTGGGGCAGGGCCTGCAGCTCAGGTCATACAGTCCCATATTTGGACACGGGTCCTGGGGTCCGTGAGAGTTGGGGGCGCAGTCCTTGGTCTGGGCCCTGAGCAGTGCCACTGTAGACCCCACTCTGGGGCAGCCTCTGACCTCTGACCTCTGGCGTGAGCGGCCTCATTGGTTCTTGCACGGCTTTGCGTGTACAGGCAGCAGGCTGTCTGCGGAGATTCTGTTTCTGTCTCAGGTTGTGGCTCCCTCCTTGTGTCCCCTACCCTGTCCCCTACCCCGTTTCTTCTGGCCCCACCTCTCCTCGTCTCACCATTTCTCCGCGCCCAACCGTCTCTGGCCGCCCTGGTCCCGACCCTGCAGGCCGAGGCGGGCCGCGTGGAGCTCGAGCTCTCCGTGACCAGGATGAGGGCAGAGGAGGCCTCTCTGCGGGACTCCTTGTCCAAGCTGAGTGCCCTGAACGAGAGTCTCGCCCAGGACAAGCTGGGTCTGAACCACCTCGTCGCCCAGGTATGCCAGTGGGGCCTCCTGCCTCGTCCCCTCCCCTCCCTGCGTGGGGCTCTCCTGCGTGGGAGACCCCACGGAGACACCCCAGGCCCAGCCTGGGCTCACACCCCCACCTCTCTCTGTGCACCTGTTCCTCTGTCTTGGTCCCTGCCTTTCTTTCTTTCTTTTTATTTATTTATTTATTTAATTTATTTTTAATTTTTGCCTTATCTAGGGCCGCACCCGCGGCATATGGAGGTTTCCAGGCTAGGGGTCCAATAGGAGCTGCAGCCGACGGCCTATGCCATAGCCACACGGGATCCGAGCCGTGTCTGCAACCTACACCACAGCTCACGGCAACACCGGATCCTTAATCCACTGAGCAAGTCCAGGGATTGAACCCGCAGCCTCATGGTTCCTAGTCGGATTCCTTAACCACTGAGCCAGGACGGGAACTCGTCTTTCTTTCTTTCCTTCCTTCCTTTTTTTTTTTTATGGCCACACCTGTGGCACATGGACGTTCCCAGGCTAGGAGTTGAATCAGAACTGCAGCTGCCAGCCTACACCACAGCCACACCAGATCGGAGCTGTGTCTGAGAGCTACAGCACAGCTCACGGCAAATGCTGGATCCTTAACCCACTGAGCAAGGCCAGGGATTGAACCCATGCCCTCATGGATGCTAGTCGGGTTTATTACCACCGCCACCCCGAGAACTCTGCTGCCTCTCTCTGTCTGTTGTTCTGTCGCTGACTCTGTCTTCTCTCTCATGGTCCGAGAGAAAAGCAGCTCCGTGGGCCCTTCCTGCTCCTACTCCCCAGTGTCCACGTGCCCCAAGTCACTGCCCTTCGCCCCGGGGAGCCTCCACTGGGATGGCTCCGATAGGTGGGTGGAGGAGGCGTCCTTGGCTCAGGTGGGACCCCTTCCAGGGTGAGGGCCTGGGCTGATCTCACCTCCACCTGGCCCCCACAGCTGGAAGAGGAAAAGGCAGCCCTGCTGGGCCGGCAGCGGCAGGTGGAGCAGGAGGCCTCCTCGGCGCGGGAGGAGCAGGAGCGGCTGGAGCAGCTGCGGCTGGAGCAGGAGGTGGAGAGGCAAGGCCTGGAGGGCTCCCTGCAGGTGGCGGAGCAGGCCCGGGAGGCCCTGGAGCACCAGCTCCCCGCGCTGCACCACGAGCGCTGCCGGCTGCAGGAGCAGCTGGCTCAGGTGGGCGTCCGGGGGTGGGAGCCGGTGGCGACAGGATTCCAGGTTCGGGGCCTTTTGCATTGTCTTGGGAGAGGTCACAGGCTCAAGTGTCTGATTCCGGGCTGAAACCCAGGCCCGCCTCTGCCTGCTGGGGGCCTTAGTCAAGGCACCTGACCTCACATGCCTCAGTGGCCCCACCTGTAACATGGTGCGGATAGGTTTGTTTTTGTTTTTTTTTGTTTTTTTTAGGGCTGCAGGTGCAGCATATGAAAGTTCCCAGTCAGGGGTCGAATCAGAGCTACAGCTGCTAGCTGACACCATAGCAATGGGGGATCCAAGCCGATGTCTGTGACTTATACCACAGCTCATGGCAACGTCAGATCCTTGACCCACTGAGCGAGGCCAGGGATTGAACCTGCCTCCTCATGGATATTAGTCGGATTCGTTACCACTGAGCCACAACGGGAACTCCAGGCTGATAGTCCTAAAGGGTATAAGCACTTAGCTGAGGTGAGTCACCATTCAGTACAGATAAACAATATGATAGACGGTAGAGAATTTTAGAATTGGAGTCTTAGACTTGTTGGGAAATCATAGCTGGGAGGGACCTGAGGGGTCCAGGGATCCGTGGGCTTTTGTATGGTGTCTGTCCGGGAGGGCCTGACTTCCTAGGAAGGTCCTTGAGGGAACAGACCACACGGTGCAGGGAGCCGGGCTCCAGGTCCCTGCTCAGACCTTCAGAGCAGCCTTCCTGTGGTCTGTTTTATGTATTTAGCTTCTCTGGACATTTTGGGGTACAGAAAGGGTTTGGTTACTACTCAGACTAAGTGAGGACCTTCATGTTTGCACACGTGTGTACTGCAGGCCCAGAGAAGGCAGTGATTTGTCCAAGGACACACAGCACATCAGGGTAGAGCCTGGGAGTGATCCTGGTCTCCTGCGCGCCAGGACCAGGTCAGGCCCAGGCTTGGGGTGCTGCGTGATAAGCAGGCTCACAGGGCCTGGGTGGGGGCCAGCTCTCCCGGCAGCTGAGCGGGCGGGAGCAGGAGCTGGAGCAGGCTCGGCGGGTGATGCAGCGGCAGGTGGAGGCGCTGGAGCGGGCAGCCCGGGAGAAGGAGGCGCTGGCCAGGGAGCGAGCCGGCCTGGCGGTGCAGCTGGCGGCAACTGAGCGTGAAGGCCGGGCCCTGTCGGAGGAGGTCACACGCCTGCGGTAAGGCTCCGCCTAGCCCACGCTAGGGGATCTGCTGGGGCCACCCCGTGGGGATCTGCCACACCCCGGCATTGGCCCCCCGGGGTGGTTACTTAGGAGCCGGCCGGCCAGCTCATCCTGGCCAGGGCTCACTCTTCCCCGGGGAGTGTGGGCCGGGCTGGGCAGGTAGGTTGGCACCCGGCCCATGGCTGGCCACGCCCTGGGACGCACAGTTTCCTGGGGCCCCGGAGGCCGAGTCCCAGGGCCTCAGGGATCCCCTGCGCTGCAGCTTGGAGAAGGAAGCCCTGGAGAGCAGCATGTTTGAGGTGCAGCGGCAGCTGGCGCAGCTCGAGGCCCGAAAGGAGCAGCTGGAAGCGGACGGGCAGACCCTGCTGCTGGCCAAGGAGACCCTGGCTGGTATGAGGGCCAGGGGTGTGGGGCGGGGACCACCAGGCTTCCGCTCCGACGCGAACCTGAAGAGTTCTGGGGTTGCACCGAAGTTGAGATCGCTGGCTTTGGAGTGTGGCTGACCTGGGTGGCATCCCGCCGCTCTCCTGAGCCAGCCCCCTCCCTCTCTGGACCACAGGCTCCTCGGCTGACATTAGCGGCTCGGATGCCCACCTTCTGAGGCTCTGCCAGAAGGAGGTGTGAAAAGCATGGCCTTGCCACAGTGCCTGCCACAGCCGCTGGTGGCTGCTGTTTGTCATCAGGGTCCTTAGAGAGTTCTGAGTCTCTGCGGAGCCACTGTTGACTGCTTTTTCAAGGACTCTCATTTCCACCCAGTCTCCCAACTCAGTGCTTTTTCTCTCTCAACAAACATTTTTTTCTTTTCTTTTTTCCCCCCCGCTCAACAAGCGTTTATTTTTATTTATTTATTTTTGTCTTATCTAGGGCCCCACCCGCGGCATATGGAGGTTCCCAGGCTAGGGGTCTAACAGGAGCTGTAGCTGCCGGCCTTCACCACAGCCACAGCAATGCGGGATCCGAGCCGCGTCTGCAACCTACACCACAGCTCACGGCAACGCCGAATCCTTAACCCACTGAGCAAGGCCAGGGATCAAACCCGCAACCTCATGGTTTCTAGTCGGATTCGTTAACCACGGAGCCACGACGGGAACTCCCTCAACAAGCGTTTACTGAGCACCGCCTCAGGGCCGTGAAAGTTCATCTTCCAGTCCATGTGCACCTGAGCCGGACAGAACCAGGAAGGGACCTGCTGGCAGTCTCTGCTGGGCTTCCAACCCAGAGAATGGTTTTCAGATCAGCCAGGGTGGGTGACCCCCGGTCACCTCCATTAGTGCTGGCAGTTAGTCGTAAAGGTGCTGCCTTATGGAAAGCTGTGCAGCCTTGGGAAGTTACCTGTCTCCTCTGAGCCTCCATTTCCTGATCTGTAAATTGGGGATAAGTTACTTGGGCCTGTTGTGAAGCTGTGATGTTCTCAGCCAGGTGCCTTCCCATAGTTAATCAGTGATGGGGGTTGTTATATGTTTGCTATTCTCCCCATTTAGGGGGTCCTTCTTGTCAAGCATTTCATCCCTTTGATGCCATTCTAGGTAGGGAGGACGAGGGGCAGGGCCACCGGGCCCCTGCAGCTGATGGGGGGACAGGCTCAGAGAGGGCAAGAAATTTCTCCAAGGGAACTCAGCCTGTTTTACTAGATGCACCCTCTCCTCTCTGGGATTTTGCGCCCTCTCTGGAAGTTTTGATCCGACTCTGTTCCTCCTTCCCATCCGTCTCGTTCAGGGGAGCTGGCGGGCCTGCAGCAGCAGATGACAACCACAGAGGAGAAGGTGGCTCTGGACAAGGAGCTGATGGCCCAGAAGCTGGTGCAGGCGGAGCGGGAGGCCCAGGCCTCTCTGCGGGAGCAGCGGGCAGCCCACGAGGAGGACTTACAGCGACTCCAGCGAGAGAAGGTGTGGACAGCTGGGTTGGGGCAGGCAGGGGGCTCTGAACCACTGTGACCTTGGGCAGGTCATCCTTCTCACTCTCAGTCTCCAAATCTGTAAAATGGAGCTTTCTTTCTGTTTCAGAGGCCCTGGGGGCAGCTGGGAGGAGCCATTGGGGACCCATCCTTATCAGACACGCAGATTCCTGTGCCTCGGTCTGGGTCCAGCCCTAATGATCCTGATGCAGAGGGTCCACAGCCATATTTGGAAAAGGCCCATCTACTACATAGAGTAGGAAAGCACTTTAATTTGCTAAGAAGTGCTATTTGCATATGAAAGATCATTCTGGGGACCAGAGTACATAGATAGGTGAGGGGCCAGGTCGCTAAAAGGTCTAATGGAACTTTCTAATATCACTGTCTCTGGACTTATATTCCCTAGGTTTGGACCTGACCTTGGCTGTGTGCCACTTTTGTTACCTGTGTTACCCTATGCCTTCTTTTCCATCTTAGCAATGGGGATAATGATAGTATCATGTATTATGAGGATGAGGTGAGATAATCCATACAAAGGGCTTGGCATAGAGACTGGCACTTTGTAAATGTTCCATAAATGCTGGATGTTGTTGCTGTTATTACCGTACTGAGAAACTCTCCAGAGCCGGCCTCTGGCCAGGGGACCTGAGTCACCTATCTTGAACAGGGCTGCCTCTGACAGAGGTTCCGGCTGTTGCACATGACACCAGGGGGCGCCATTCACCCTGTGGTCTTCTTAATTTGGGTGGATGGAATCACACTTCTCCAGCAGGTGGCGGCAGAGCATTTGAAGCAGGGACTATTTCCGCACTGTTGGTAGGGCCTAGTGCTGGGGCCAGACGCCTCCCTCACACCCCAAGTGGGCTTTGCCTGTGGGTTCTACCCACCCAGTCCCCAGGGAGCCAAACTCCTGTGCCCTTCCTCACTCCCCCTCTGTCACCTGACTCTGCGGAAGTTCCTGGGCCAGGGATCGAACCTGAGCCACTGCAGTGACAACACTGAATCCTTAACCGTGAGACCACCAGGGAACTTCTCAGTCTCTTAATGTCACAAATCTGTCCTCTTCTCTCCAGCTACTCTGCCACCCTTAGACCCAGGCCCCTTTACTGGCTTATAGCCCCCTTACTGGCTCACAACCGATCCAACTCCCCTCTACCCCAGCTGCCAATCCCTTGTTCCACAAGCTCTGAACAGCCCACTATTCTAAAATTCAGGGAGTTCCCATTGTGGCTCAGTGGAAATGAATCTGACTAGCATCCATGAGGACACAGGTTTGATCCCTGGCCTCATTCAGTGGGTTAAGGATCTGACATGGCTGTGGCGTAGGCCGGCAGCTGCAGCTCCAATTCTACCCCTAGCCTGGGAACCTCCATATGCCGAGGGTGCGGCCCTAAAAAAAAAAATAATAAAACAAAATTCAGATCACTCGTTGTCATACTGGCTTGAGTCTGTTGAACCAACTGTCCTCAGCATCAGGCCACCCATCCCTGCAGCCCGCAGGGTCTCGTCTGTCTGCTGCCTGTGACTCTGACCCCATCCTTCACATTCCCCCTCATAGTCTGAGCCCCAGTGACCTTAAATATTGCAGTTTCATTGTACATCATGTTTCCTCTTCCTCCGGGCTGCTCTGTGGGTCGGGGTTCTTCTTCTTTCCTCTTGCCCTGACTGCTTGCCGCTCCTTTCCTCCAGGAAATGTTCTCTGACATCCCCCAGCCTCACCAGGCCACGGCGCCACTGCTCCCTGGGGCTGGCAGCCCCGCTGTGTTCCTCTTACAGCCCTTATTATCGTCACACACCACCTGTTGTTACCTGCTCACTTGCCCCGCGGCCCTTGCCTGGGCCCAGCCTCGCGGGTCACACGTGCCTGGGTCTGGCCCGCAGGAGGCGGCGTGGCGGGAGCTGGAGGCAGAGCGGGCCCAGCTGCAGGGCCAGCTGCAGCGGGAGCGGGAGGAGCTGCGGGCCCGGCTGGAGGCCGAGAAGGAAGAGCTGAGTGAGGAGATCGCCGCCTTGCAGCAGGAGCGTGACGAGGGCCTCCTCCTGGCCGAGAGCGAGAAGCAGCAGGTTAGTGAGCCCTGGTATGGCCTCCACTGCTGCCCAGGGGCCCCCTGTTCTGGGGCTGGTCCCCGCTCAGCCACCCGGACGCTAGGAGTCCTCTTCTGGGCCTCACCTGCAGGATGAGGAAAGCGATGGGGTCTTTGGGCAGCGCTGCTGAGACCCCTGTTGAGCGAGCGGGCCTGGCCCACCGTGGGAGCTTACGGAGTGACAGCCACAGACCCACCATGGGCATTGTTCCAGAAAAGCTGACCCGCATCCTCCCAGCCCTCCTCTCACGCCAGGCTGGGCATGGTGTCCCCATGCCCTGCTCCGAGCAGTCCTCGCAAACCCCACACACCATCAGCTGACCTCGCTCAGAAAGAACTAACACCTGAGTTTCTCATAATGTCATGGAGACAGGGCAAACTGCACCCCTCTCCTCTTCTCACCTGCTGGGTCCCCCTGGGTGAGTCCCTTTACCGCGTCGAGCTTTTACAAGCTCATCTGTAAAGTGGGACTAATGAAAGGCCCTGCCTCAGGATTTAGTGGGAATTAGTGAGACCTCTAAGTCGCGTTCACGGCCAGGTCATTGTGACCGCTCTTGTCCCTTTTCCTGGGGTTGCAGAGTGGGCGGGCCTGCACCTGTGCCCTGGCTCCGCCTGTGGGGCCCCGGTCAGTTCCCCACAAAGTGGGGGAAAGGGCCAGGCATGCTCCCCAAGACCGCCCCACACCCTGAGCCCTTTGCTCCCTGCCTCTGCCCAGGCCCTGTCCCTGAAGGAGTCGGAGAAGACAGCACTGTCGGAGAAGTTGATAGGGACGAGGCACAGCCTGGCCGCCATCTCCCTGGAGATGGAGCGACAGAAGCGTGATGCTCAGAGCCGGCAGGAGCAGGACCGGGTAGGGAAGGCAGTGGGGTCGGGGGCAGGGGGGCGCCATTTGAGTGTCGGGGGGAACCCAGGCCTGTGGGTGGAGCGTCAGTCTTCCCTGGGGGTCCCCGTCGGAGGGAGGTGGCCCAGCTCTGCCCTGGTGAGTCCTGTAGTCTGAAGGAGAGACCAGCTACGTGCACAGCACTCACCAGGCATCAAGGGGTCAGAAGAGGGCCTGGCAGGCCAGCGTGAGGGGCCATGTTTGGAGCTGAAAGTGGACAGATCCGTGGCTCAGTTGGGGTCAGCAGTGGACAGGAAGTGAGGGGACGCAGCAATGCCAAGTCTGAGGAGCCCATCTGTCCTAGAGCACCGTGAACTCCCTGACGTCCGAGCTGCGGGACCTGCGGGCCCAGCTGGAGGAGGCCGCTGCGGCCCATGCCCAGGAGGTGAAGCGGCTGCAGGAGCAGGCCCGAGACCTGGGCAGGCAGCGGGAGTCCTGCCTGCGTGAGGTGAGCGGCCTGCCCACCTGCCCGCTTTCTCACCCAGCAGTGCTCTGAGGGCTGGGGGCCCAGAAGTGTGCACTCGAGAACAAAGGAATGAATGAAAGAAAGGAAGCAGCAGAGTTCCAATTGTGGCTCAGTGGGTTAAGGACCCGACGTCTCTGTGAGCATGCAGGTTCAATCCCTGGCCTCGCACAGTGCGTTAAGGGTCTGGCGTTACGGTGAGCTGTGGTGTAGGGTACAGATGCAGCTCTGATCTGGTGTTGCTGTTGCTGTGGTGTAGGCCGGCGGCTGCAGTTCCAATTCGACCCCTAGCCCAGGAACTTCCATATACAAAAGGTGTGGCCCTCAAAAGAAAAAAAATAAAGGAAGCAGCAAGCATTCATTTTTTTTTAATTTTTAAAGGATTTAAAATTTTTTTTTTTATTTTTTAATTTGTTTGCTTTTTGGGTGTGGCATCATGGAGGTTTCTAGTCTAGGGGTTGAATCGGAGCTACAGCTGCCAGCCTACACCACAGTTCACGGCAATGTCGGATCCTTAACCCACTGGGTGAGGGCAGGGATCGAACCCACAACTTCATGGTTCCCAGTCAGATTCATTTCTGTTACGGGAACGAGTTCTTGCAGGAACTCCAGCAAGCATTTATTTTATTTTTTTGCTTTTTAGGGCCACTCTCGTGGCATATGGAGGTTCCCAGTCTAGGGGTCAAATCAGAGCTCTAGCCGCTGACCTAGCCACAGCCACAGCAACATGGGATCTGAGTTGCATCTGCAACTTACACCACAGCTCACAGCAACGCCGGATCCTTAATCCACTGAGCAAGGCCAGGGATCAAACCCGCAAGCTCATGGTTCCTAGTCGGATTTGTTTCTGTTGCGCCATGATGGGAACTCCCCAGCCAACATTTATTAAGTGCCTGCTGTGAACGCATGGGCTTTGGGCTCTTGCAGAGAGGCTGGTGGGGTCCCTGTTTCTTTGAGGCTGATCCACATAATGATCCTGATTGATGATTATTTCAGGCCAAAACACTGCTGACGCCATAACTCATATCTGTGGCTGAGTCTCTGCAGAGGGATGGGTCAGGCGCCCTATGGCCGGGGAGACGGGGATGGGCTGGTTTTCACCCAGTTTGAGTGGGGCCTGCCACCCCCCCCCCGCCCCTGTATGTGGACACCCGCTGTCCTCACAGGCAGAAGAGCTCCGGACCCAGCTGCGCCTGCTGGAGGATGCCCGCGACGGGCTGCGGCGGGAGCTGCTGGAGGCCCAGCGCAAGGTGCGGGAGGGCCAGGACGGGCGCGAGGCCCAGCGCCAGGAGGTGGGTGAGCTGCGGCGCAGCCTGAGCGAGGGGGCCAAGGAGCTCGAGGCCCTGCGGCGGTCCAACGAGGAGCTGCGGGCAGCCGTGAAGAAGGCGGAGAGCGAGCGGATCAGGTGGGGTGACAGCCCCGTCCTTCACCTGCACTGAATCTCATCCCCGGAACTAACCCCACCCCCAAGGCTCTGGGAAAACTGGGCAGACGAGGAGTCTGTGCCCTTGAAGAGGGACCCAATTTGGGTCGTTTTTAGGTGACTTTCCCACCTGAAGGAAGGGGCATGGTGGCAGCAGGCAAGGTTGGGTCCAGACTCTAGGACGCCCCCTGCTGGCATCCCGCTGGAGACTAGATTGTGTTGCTGGTCCACCTCTCCCCTGCAAGGTGGCTGTCCCCTGATCCCCTCAGCTCAGGGGACAGCCACCTTGCAGGCAGCACTTAGAGCACCTCTAGGCCACGAGTCTGCCAGCCCCATTCCAGGAATCAGGGGAAGGGACTTTTGGGTAGGGCCACACACTGTACTCTTCCCGGGACCTGGGGCTGCCTCTGACCTCTCTGCCCTCTGCCCCCTCCAGCCTGAAGCTTGCCAACGAAGACAAGGAGCAGAAGCTGGCACTCCTGGAGGAGGCACGGGTGGCCGTGGGCAAGGAGGCCGGGGATCTGCGGGCTGGGCTGCAGGAGGTGGAGCGCTCACGGCTGGAGGCTCGGCGGGAGCTGCAGGAGCTCCGGCGGCAGGTACGCTCCCCAGCACACTTGCTGTGTGCCCCTGGGCCAACAGCGCCCCCTTTGGGGAGCCCAGGTCCCACATAGGCAAAACCAGGCGCTTGAACTGTAACAAGGCTTATTACCCAACCTTGGAATGAATGGATGGGCTTTGAGGAGTCCTCAAACCCTGAAACCGTGTGTGTGTGTGTGTGTGTGTGTGTGTGTGTGTAAATTTGTGTACACACTCGTTCACATTTCTCCAAAGACTGGGTCTGGGGCCCTTGTCCAATTCTTTGGGGGCGGGGGGAGCTGTGCCCACAGCATGTGGAACTTCCCAGGCAAGGGACTGAACCATGCCACAGCAGCTTTAGAACAGTGACAGTGCTGGATCTTTAACCTGCTGAGCCACAGGGGAACTCCCCTTGTCAAATTCTCAAAGGAATGTGTGAACAAGAGGTGCAGATCCTGTGAACTAGTTTGGGAGCTGGCAACCTGGCAACCCTTTTTTTTTTTTTTTTTTTGGAAAGCGCTCCATAGCAAATATTTCCAGCTCTATGAGCCTTAGTCTCTGTTGCAGCCACTCAACTCTGCCATCATAGTGAGACAGAAGGCCTGGCTGGTACCTGCGGAGTGGAGTGTGTTCCATGAGACTTTGCTTATAGACGCTGATATTTGAACTTTATATAATTTTCCTGTGTCAAAAATATTGTTCTTCTTGGAGTTCCCATCGTGGCTCAGTGGTTAACGAATCCGACTAGGAACCACGAGGTTGCAGGTTCGATCCCCGGCCTTGCTCAGTGGGTTAAGGATCCGGCGTTGCCGTGAGCTGTGGTGGAAGTTGCAGATGCGGCTCGGATCCCGCATTGCTGTGGCTGTGGTGTAGGCTAGCAGCTACAGCTCCTGTTAGACCCCTAACCTGAGAACCTCCATATGCCACGGGTGCGGCCCTAGGAAATGCAAAAAGACACACACACAAAAAAATCGCTCTTCTTTGCTTTTCTTTCAACCGTTTAAAAACGAGCCATTTTTGGAGTTCCCATTGTGGTGCAGTAGGTTAATGATCTGGCTTGTCTCTGTGGTGGCAGGGGTTCAATCCCTGGCCTGGTGCAGTGGGTTAAGAATCGATCTGGTGTTGCTGCAGCTGTGGCGTAGGTCGCAGCCCTGGCTCGGAATTGATTCCTGGCCCAAGAACTTCCATATGCTGCAGGATCAGCTGAAAAAGAAAAAAAAAAATGTAAATGAACCATTTTCATCTATTTAAAACTTTAAAAACCACTCTTAGCTCAGGCCCTTACAGAAGCGAATGGCTGCTGGGATTTAGCCTGCAGAATTTTAGCCTGCAGATTGCTGAGCCCTAAACTAGATGATCTTCAAGCTCATTAACAATAGCAAGCATTTAACAAGTGCCTGCTGTATTCTGGGCACTGCCCTAGCCACTGAGGGCTCAGGCTTTCCCACTCTAGAAGACCGACTGGACAGGAAGCAGCCCCCTTTGGCACCCAGGCCCTGCCTGCCCAGAGACATCATAGCCAGAATAACAAATTCCCTTCACCTCCCATTGATGTACCCTCTACCCAGGCCCCCTCCTGTCAGGTTGAAGTCCTGGGAAACCACAGGAATCCCTGAAAGGAACTCACATTTGTGTGCCAGGCGCTTGCTGGGTGTTTTGCGTGCCATAGCATGTTTTCATGTTCCCTTCAGTATAGCTCTGGGGGTAGGTAGGCCTCACCCCCTACCTGCTCCTCTGGTGAAACAGGGGCCTAGAACATACTTTCTTTTTGTCTCTTTAGGGTCACAGCCGAGGCCTAGAGAGATTCCCAAGCTAGGGGTCCAATTGGAGCTGTAGCCGCTGGCCTAAGCCACAGCCACAGCAACGCCAGATCCCAGCTGTGTCTGCGACCTACACCACAGCTCACGGCAACCCTGTATCCTTAACCCACTGAACAGAAACAGGGATCGAACCTGCATCCTCAAGGATACTAGACAGATTCGTTTCCACTAGGGCATGATGGGAAATCCTAGAACATACTTTTGATTCCACTTGTCTGAAACCAAATCCCAGTCCGCTGCTTAGGGACTGTGTGACTTTGGGTAAGTCACTTCACCTCTCTGAGCTTTCAGTGTTTTTTTTTTTTATGTTCTCTTAAATTTTTTTGTTGGGGGGGGTGCTGTGCCTGTGGCACGTGGAAGTTCCCAGGTCAAAGATCAAACCCATGCCACAAAAATCACCTGAGCCACAGCAGTGACAATGCCAGATCCTTAACCCGCTCAGCCACCAGGAAACTCCTAAGCTTTAGTTTTCTTGTCTGTTAAATAATGTCAGTACCTAATGAATAAATATGAGTGAAGTGCTTACAACAGGGCTGGACACATGGCAAGTATTCCATAAACATTAGGCATCATTGCAGAGGTGAAAGGTGACCCAGAGTTCCTGTCCTGCAGAACTCCTAGGGGGTTCAGCACTCCCTACTCCCACTCTCTGTGATAGGTAATTATGATTAGATGGTACATGGGGGTCACTGGTGCCCAGGTGTCTGGCATGGCTCAAGGTCAGTGGAGTTATCAGGCCCCCAGTGGGTGGAGGTGGCATTCCATGTATGTGTCCCTAGAGCAGTGGGTCTTGAGTGCCCTCTGTGCCAGGTGTGGACCGGGCAGTGTAAAGGGGCAAAGCCAGGCAGGCTGCCGTTGGAGCCTGTGGGCACTCACCCATACCCTGGGCTAGGAGGGGCTCTGGGTGCTGAGAATGGGTCCTAGGTCCTACCTATGTGCACTCTGTCTCGCAGATGAAGATGCTGGACAGCGAGAACAGCAGGCTGGGCAGAGAACTGGCGGAGCTGCAGGGCCGCCTGGCCCTTGGCGAGCGGGCAGAAAAGGAGGGCAGACGGGAGGCCCTGAGCCTCCGACAGAAGCTGCTGAAGGGAGAGGCCAGCCTGGAGGCCGTGCGGCAGGAGGTAACTAAACCACAGGCAGACTGCCTGGAGGAGGGGCTCCTCGGAGGCAGTCACGCTGCCCGGCGCCTTCTCCAGTGAGAAGCAGTGGGGGGACTTCAGTGCCGGAGTCATTCTGAGATCATTCCCTGAGTCATGTTGCTGTTCCTCGCTTCTTGAGCTTTTTCCCCAGGTATAATAACAGAAATAACAGTTACAGGAGTTCCCGTCGTAGCTCAGTGATTAACGAATCTGACTAGGAACCATGAGGTTGCGGGTTCGATCCCTGGCCACGCTCAGTGGGTTAAGGATCTGGCGTTGCCGTGAGCTGTGGTGTAGGTCGCAGACCCGGCTCAGATCTCACGTTGCTGTGGCCGTGGCACAGGCCGGCAGCTACAGCTCCGATTAGACCCCTAGCCTGGGAACCTCCATATACCGTGAGTGTGGCCCTAGAAAAGGCAAAAAGCCAAAAAAAAAAAAACCAAACTGTGTAGCAGGGGTTGGGGGAGCTTTATAGACAGAATCTTGTTTGATTCTCCCAGCAGCCTCAGGAGGTAGGTAGATTTAGTCCCAGTTTACAGAAAGACCCAGACACTGAGGCCCAGAGTCTAGTCAAAGTCACCCAGCCACCCAGATCTGACTGACTCCAAAGCATACCCTCTTTCTGCTCTGCCTTTTCTGGTAGTGAATCTGCTGCGTGGCCTGGACTAAGTCACTCAATCTCTCTGTGCTTCAGAGCATTCGCGGGCTGGGGGCCGGCACAGCAGGGGATGTACACCAGGCCCTGGTGCAGGTCTTAGCAAGAAGTAGTGCTCCATGGATGGTTCCCAGTGAACATGATAACCACGAGAAGCCGACTTAGTCTTTGAACCAGAGGGTGTGTGTGTGGCGGTCACGTACTTTATCAGTAACTTTATTTTTTATTTTTTGCTCTTTTGGGCTGCACCCGTGGCATATGGAGGTTCCCAGGCTAGGGGTTGAATCGGAGCTATAGCTGCCGGCCTACGCCACAGCAGCACCAGATCTGAGACGTGTCTGCGACCTACACCACAGCTCATGGCAACACTGGATACAAGCCAGGGACTGAACCTTCAACCTCATGATTCCTAGTCAGATTCATTTCCACTGTGCCATGATGGGAACTCCAGTAAATAATTTTTTAGTGCCTCTCCTCATTGTGTAATTTATTTTATTTTTTTTTTTTTATGGCATATGGAAATTCCTGGGCTAGGAATTGAATCCCCGCTGCAGCTGCAACCTATGCAGCAGCTGTGGCAACACTGGATCCTTTAACCCACTGCCTCAGGCCAGGGATTGAACCCATGCCTCTGCAGCAACCAGAGCTGCTGCAGTCTGATTTTTTTTTTCTGCTTTTTTCCTTTTTAGGGCCACATACCCACGGCACATGGAAGTTCCCAGGCCAGCAGGGGTCAAACCATAGCTTGCAGCTGCCAGCCTACGCCACAGCCACAGTAACGCCAGGTCCAAGCTGTGTCTGTGACCTACACTGCAGGTCATGGTAACACCAGATACTTAACCCACGGAGCAGGGCTAGGGATCGAACCCAAGTCCTCTTGGATACTAGATGGGTTTGTTACCGCTGAGCCACAAGGAGGAAATCCTGCAGTCAGGTTCTTAACCCACTGTAGCACAGTGGGAACTCCCGCCCCCATTTTTTTTGGTCTTTTTAGGGCCGCATTTGCAGCATGTGGAGGTTCCTAGGCTAGGGGTCCAATCGGAGCTGTAGCTGCAGGCCTACACCACAGCCACAGCAACCTACACACCACAGCTCACAGCAGTGCAGGATCCTTAACTCACTGAGTGAGGCCAGGGATCAAACCTGCGTCCTCGTGGATGCTAAAGCCATGATGGGAACTCCCCCCCCCTTTTTTTAAGTGATAAGTTATGTGCACTGAGAGGCAGTGTGGCCTAGTGGCTCGGATAACAGGTTCTGGAACCAGGGCGCCTACTTTGAATCTGAGCTCTCAGTTTACTAGCCGAGTGGCCTTGGGCAAGTTACATAACTGCCCTGTGTGTCTGTTTCCTCATCTTTAAAATGGAGATGATTCATAGTAGTAATTAGAGTTGATTTCTGGCAAGGAAAGTACTTAGTGCCTGGCACTAAAATTCCTATCTATGTAAGCGTTAACTGTTCATTTACACTGCAAGTCATATACACAGAAGCAGGAGATAAAGAAATTCTGATTGGGAGTTCCCGTCGTGGCACAGTGGTTAACGAATCCGACTAGGAACCATGAGGTTGTGGGTTCGATCCCTGGCCTTGCTCAGTGGGTTAACGATCTGGTGTTGCCGTGAGCTGTGGTGTAGGTTGTGGATGCAGCTCGGATCCTGTGTTGCTGTGGCTGCGGCGTAGGCCAGTGGCTATAGCTCTGATTAGACCCCTAGCTTGGGAACCTCCACATGCCGCAGGTGCGGCCCTAAAATGACAAAAGGCAAAAAAAAGAAAGAAAAAAAAAGAAATTCTGATCGTTTCCTTCTACACATCCCGTGGAGTTCCTGCACGTCCTGCATGCACGGGAGGAGACCACTAATGGAACAGGTGTCATGCACGCCACTTTTGGGCCCGTGGGCTCCAGGCTGGGCCTGGGAGGCTGGGTGTCGGGTTGGGGCGTGGCCTTGCTGACGCCCACCTCCTGGCCTTGCCCCCGCCCCAGCTCCAGGGAACCCTGCGAAAGCTGCAGGAGCAAGAGGGTGAGTTCCGGACCCGCGAGCGAGGCCTGCTGGGCTCCCTGGAGGAGGCACGCGGCGCCCAGAAGCAGCAGCTGGACCATGTCCGCAGCCTGGAACAGAAGCTGGAGGCCGCTCGGGCCGAGGCCGCGGAGCTGGGTCTGAGACTGAGTGCGGCTGAGGGCCGGGCGCAAGGCCTGGAGGCCGAGCTGACCCGCGTGGAGACGCAGCGGCGCGCGGCCGAGGCCCAGCTGGGCGCCCTGCGCTCTGCCTTGCGCCGGGGCCTGGGCCTGGGCCTTGGCCTTGGCGGTGGGCCCAGTGCGGCCCCGCGGCCCGCGCAGGACTCGCCCATCCGGAGCGCGCCTGTGGGAGGTGAGTGAGCCTGCAGAGAAGGGGAGGGTCAGCGGGCGGGCCTCGCGGAGCCTCAGGCCCTAGGTCTAGTTCTGCGCCGCCTAAGAAGCCGCCCTTGGCGGGACCTGCCAGTCCTTTGATAACCAGCCCCAGACCCTCCCCCTTAGGTCCGTCCCTGTCTCCTTACCGAGACCCGCCTACCTGGGCCACGGCCCCGCCCTGGCGTCACTTTCAGGCCCTGCAGTGGGCCACGCCCCCTTGAGGTCAGTCTCAGCCCCGCCCCCTCACTGAGGCTGATCCACACACCCTAGATTGCTTTTTTTTTTTAAAGCGGGTAGAGTCTGTCGGTTGCGTCTTAATTTCCTTAACTCCTCTGAGTCTTTGAGTCTCCAGCCTCTGCAGCTGATCCCTGCCCTCTCTCCATCAGCACTTCATCTTCATTCGCCAGTCGCTGGTTTTACCCCCCTCCATACCAGGCCCATGACCCCATGTCTCCCCCAGACAGACACTCAGTGCCACCCCCCTTCCAGAAACTTCTTTAGAAGAGATCCTCCCACCCCCACCTGCTCCTGAGGCCCCGTGGATGACCCTGGGAAAATTACTTTTGTGCTTCAGTGGGTGCAAGCAGCCTTTTAAGAAGGAGCCTTCCTCTTGTCTCAGCCTGACCCCAATCTCACCTTAATTCCTGGGCCTAAAATAGAATCTGCAGAATCTTAGAACTGTGGGAAATTCACTATGAGATACTGAGTCGTTGCCTCTGCAGATCCAGAGATTTAGCCCCAGGATCACATTAGTCATTCAGTTACTCTCTGTATCAAGCGCGTACCATGTGCCAGTACAGTTTAAGCAATAGGCATGGGGCAGTAAATGAAACTGACAAGTGTTTCAGCTTTTGTGGAGCTATGATCTAGGCATTGGAGTAGCAGACAATGAATGTAATATATAAATTAAGCATAGAGTATGTTCAGAGTTCCTTTTGTGGCTCAGTGAGTTAAGAACCTGACCAGGGAGTTCCCGTCATGGCTCAGTGGTTAACGAATCTGACTAGGAACCATGAGGTTGTGAGTTCAATACCTGGCCTTGCTCAGTGTGTTAACAATCCAGTATTGCTGTGGTGTAAGGTCGCAGATGCGGCTCGGATCTAGCGTTGCTGAGGCTCTGGCGTAGGCCAGCAGCTACAGCTCCGAATCGACCCCTAGCCTGGGAACCTCCATATGCCGCAAATGCGGCTCCAAAAAGCAAAAAAAAAAAAAAAAGAAGAACCTGGCCAGTACCCATGAGAATGCGGGTTCGATCCCTGGCCTCTCTCAGTGGGTTAAGGATCCGATGTTGCCGTGGCTGTGGTGTAAGTCACAGATGTGGCTCAGATCCAGTGTGACTGTGGCTGTGGCATAGTCCTACAGCTGCAACTCTGATTAGACCCCTAGCCTGGGAACTTCATATGCCATAGGTGCAGCTGTAAAAAAAAAAGAAAAAGAAAAAGAAAAATCTAGAAGTGACATTCATGGAGATGGAAGGAGATTAGAGGTTACCAGGACGTGTGGGGATGAAAAATTAGGAGCTATGCTTACTGGTTACAGAATTTGTTGTTGTGTTCATCTGCTAGGGCTGCTGTAGCAAAGTACCATAACCCGAGTGGCTTAGACAACAGAAATTTATGTCTCACTATTTTGGAAGCCAGAAGTCCAAGGTCAGGGTGTCAGCAGGGCCATGCTTCCTCTGAAGACATTAGGGAAGAATTTGTTCCAGGCTTCCTAGCTTCTGGTAGTTCCTTGATTTATGGCAGCATCACCCCAGTCTTCACACGGAGTTCTCCTTGAGTGTGTGTTCAGATTCCCCACCCCCTGTTTTTTGGTCTTTTTAGGGCCGTGCCTGCAGCATATGGTAGTTCCCAGGCCAGGGGTCGAATGGGAGCTACAGCTGCCAGCCTGTACTACAGCCACAGCAACACGGATCCAAGCCTCATGGGTGACCTGCACCACAGCTCACAGCAATGCTGGATCCTTAACCCACTGAGTGGGATCCTAGTTGGGTTAGTTACTGCTGAGCCACAGTAGGAACTCCAAATTTTCCCTTTTTTAAGGACACCAGTCATATTGGATTGGGGTACACATTGTCTTAACCAATGACCTCTATGACCACCGTATTTCCAGATAAGGTCACATTCTGAGATATGGCTGTTAGGATTTCGACCTATGAGTTTTGAGATGTAATTCAACCCATAGCAGAGGTGATGGAAAAGATTTAGAAGCAGAGAGTGGTAGAGTTCCCTTGTGGCTCAGCGGGTTAAGGATCCGGTGTTATCATTGCTATCGCTCTGGTTATAGCTGTGATGTGGGTTTGATCCCTAGCCTGGGAACTTCCCCATGCCTTGGGTGCAGCAGAAAACAAAACAAAAAACCCCAGAGAGTGGTGGTATTCATATAACAGTATGAACGTAATTACTGCTACTGAATTACATGCTCAGAGGTGGTCAGAAAGGCACATTTTATTATATGTATCTTATCACAATACATTTTTTGAAGATAAGGCCAAGGCCGGGGCCAGGGTGCTTGCAGGGGAAGACAGGGATAGCCTCACTGAGGGGGTGGTAGGTAAGAGAAGGATGGGAGAAGAGAATGAGGACAAGTGGCAAGGTCTGAGTGGCAGTACCCCCGTCCTGTGAACAGCAAGGGCTCCAAAGTGGCCAGAGTGTATAGTGAGCAAGGAGGAGAGGTGTAGGAAGTGAGGCCATGGGACACAGGACCCGCTCAGCAAGTCCTTTCGGGCCATCACAAGGATGCTGGCTTTACTCGGAGGGGATGGAGGCTCTGGATCCTTTGGGTGCTGATGGAGCTGCAGGGTAGTTTGGGTGTCACTTGGCAGAGGCAGGAAGGAAGATGCTAAGGGCAGGCTGACCTCCTATCCTGCAGTTCCCATGTTGACCTCCAGGTGCCGCCCTGTCTCTGTCTGCCCTGCCCCCTGGCCATTGCCCATCGTCTCCCAAGCAGAGTGCCTTTTTTTTCTCCTGGTACATAGGGGCACCTGGCTTCAAATCCCAGCTCTGAGTCTTCCCAGCTTTGAGACTAAGCAAGTCACTTAACTGCTTTGAGTCAGCCCAGCCTGCAAAGGGGCAAAATTGGTCCTTACCTCTCGAGAATTCCCGTGAGGGTGCAGTGAGGTGACGCAGGGGAAGCATGGCTCCGGCGCCTGGCAGAGTCGTCAGTACAGGGCGGTGTTGAGGGGACGGAGTGGCCACCCTTGGACGGGGCCCTGGGATGCAGCCCTCATGGCCTGGGCCGGGAGGCAGACAGGGGACCCCTGTAAGTGTGGGATGAGCTCACCCCAGCCTGGGGTCAGGGAGGCTTCTAGGGAGTGATTTTCCATTGAGGCCTAAGGGAAGGGGACAGGCAGAGAGAAGCCACGGCGGGAGAGAGAACAGCGTGTACAAAGGCCCCAGAGCCTTTTTGTTTTTATTTGGCGGGGGGGAGGGAGGCTGCACCCGCGGCATATGGAGGTTCCCAGGCTAGGGGCCGAATTGGAGTTACAGCCGCCGGCCTACACCGCAGCCACAGCAATGCGGGATCCGAGCTTTGTCTGTGACCTACACCACAGTTCACGGCAACGCTGGATCCTTAACCCACGGAGTGAGGCCAGGGATTGAACCTGCATCCTCATGGATGCTAGTCAAATTTGTTTCTGCTGAGCCACAATGGGAACTCCCCCTTTGTAAGAGGGATTGTTCTAGAATATGGGGACTATAGGTGTTGTGAAGTGACAAGCATGTAAAGGGAGCTGATTGGGGCAGGGTGGGCAACAGGTGATGTCAAAGAGGTTCAGCTTGATTCTGAGGGCTGGGGGGCCAGTGAAAGTCGAGGAAGAGGGTGAGGGGATCCCCCTGGGGGCAGCCGGGCACAGCAGGGCTGGGCGAGATGCATTAGGAGCCTGCAGGCACCAACTGGGCAGGAGAGGCCAGGGACCCCTGTGTCGCTGAGCACGTCTCATCCTCTAGGCAGTGGGGAAGGGCTCAGCAGCCCCAGCGCCTTGGAACGCAGCCCTGGGTCGGAGCCACCATCCCCGGGACCTGCCACCTCCCCAGCGGCTCCAGACCTGGACCCGGAAGCGGTGCGGGGGGCCCTCCGGGAGTTCCTGCAGGAGCTGCGAAGTGCCCAGAAAGAACGGGTAAGTTGGGGTGTCGGTGGCTGCAGAGGGAACCCGGTGGCCTAGGGCCCTATAAGGGGCTACAGGTCGTCAGAGCAGGGGTCTTTCCTTCCCCCATCACTGGGGTTGCAGGATGAACTTCGGGCCCAGACGAGTAGCCTGAGTCGCCAGCTGGCTGAGATGGAGGCCGAGAGGGACAACGCAGCCTCACGGGCCAGGCAGCTGCAGAAGGCTGTGGCCGAGAGTGAGGAAGGTGAGCCTAACACCCTGGGTCCTTTGCTTTGCTCTCAGCAGCTGAGGTGGGAGGCCGTGGATTGGCTTGAGCCGCTCCTGCGTCCCTGCCCTGGGCACCATGGCCTGAGTCGGGGGCTGTGTCCTCTGGGGGACCCTCTCTGGTCAGCCCCACGCTATGTACCCTCCAGGGCTCAGAGACAGGCCCTGTGGGGGGTGGAGGGCAGGCCTGTTCAGGTCTCGGGGCCGCGCCCGGCCAGGCCTGACGGGGCTGGGTGGGGGCCGCAGCCCGGCGCAGCGCGGACGGACGGCTGAGCGGGGCGCAGGCCAAGCTGGCGCTGCAGGAGGAGCACACGCGGCGCAGTGAGCGGGAGCACCGGGCCGTGCTGGACCAGGTGGCCGCCCTGGAGAGGAGCCTGCAGGCCACCGAGAGTGAGCTCCGGGCCAGCCAGGTAGGTGGGAGCCGTGGGCCAGTGGGAGAGGGTGGTGGGGTGGGGGTTCTGCATGTGCCCAAATGGATGTTTGTGTTCTGCCGTGAGCATCTCTGTTCTGTCTGCCTGGGTCTCCCAGCATCCACCGAAGTGACTTTTTCCAAAAGCACGTTCAGATTTCGTCATCTTGTTCCGTATTGAAATCATTAAGCTCAAGATCTAAGGACCTAGGTTCAAGTCCATGTCCTGCTGTGATTCTCATATTCCTCATCTGTAACAGGGGGCACCACCAGGAATTCCCTAGTGGCTTAGTGGGTTAAGGATCCAGTGTTGTCACTGCAGCAGTGGCTCAGGTTGCTGTGGTGGCTCGGGTGTGATCCCTGGCCCAGGATTTTTTTTTTTTTATGGCCACCCCTGCGGCATATGGAAGTTCCCGGGCTAGGAGTCAAATTGGAGCTGTAGCTGTCAGCCTATGCCACGACACCACCAGATCCAAGCCATTTCTGTGACCTATGCCACAGCCTGCAGCAACACCAGATCCTTAACCAACTGAGCGAGGCCAGGAATTGAATGCATATCCTCATGGAGACTACACTGGGTCTTTAACCCACTGAGCCGTTCCCACAATGGGAACTTCTGGTCCAGGAATTTCTGCATGCTATGGCGTGTCCAAATAATTAATTAATTAATTAATAAAATGGGGAGACCGATAATTGTCTCCTGGAAGCAATGCACATACACTTTTTTTTTTTCTTGTCTTTTTAGGGCCGCATCCATGGCATATGGACGTTCCCAGACTAGGGGTCGAATCAGAGCTGCAGCCACAGCAACAGCAACACCAGATCCAAGCCACATCTGCAACCTACACCACAGCTCATGGCAATGCCGGATCCTTAACGCACTGAGCAAGGCCAGGGATTGAACCTGCATCCTCTTGGATACTAGTCAGATTCATTTCTGCTGAGCCACGATGAGAGCGCCTGCACATGCACTTTTTTTTTTTTGCCTTTTTTTGTCATTTTATGGC